>SJYA01003628.1:70713-102926 GCA_006410615.1 Neotragus moschatus | reverse complement strand
GCTCTGAAACCTCCACGTGAGGAAGCCAGTCTGACCTGCAAGAGGAGGAGAGGCTAGTCAGGGGAGAGCTGAGGTGTCCCCATTACCTGTCAGCTGTGTGACTGAAGCCTCTCAGACCTTTGGCACAGCTGACCCAACTGAGAACAGCGCGTGAGTGAGGCTAGGCAACTCATGGAGTCGTGAGAAGTGTTACGTCATTGTTGTTTTAAGCCACTAAATTTGGAGGCGCTTCGTTACACACCCACAGTCAACAGACACACCAACATAAGCAGTAGCATCCAATAAAAGCTTTGAAACAAGACGGAAAAGATAGGGTTGTTTATCTAATCAGATACTTCCTATGAAACTTTTACGGCTTAAAACTAAATTTCTGGACAGGGATTTTCCAAAAGCTCGAGTCACGTGAACAGTTAACAAGAACCTAATGTGCGTGGCATGTGAGTCACGGCACCGGGAAGTGGTGCCCTAATCAGAGAAGGCACGGCCTCGGGAAGGTTAGAGGGGCTGACAGGCCGGCGGAGCCCGCCACCCAGCACTCTGCCGACGGCTGGGCTGACGGCTCTCTCTGAGGGTGACTGGTGTCTCTGAGGGCTCGTTCTTCCAGCTTAGTGATTAGATTCCAGCAGACATCTGCTCCGCCCGCCGGCCAGCTGTGGGGATGTGAGACCTTGCCAGCGTTCCCGGCATCCAGCGGGGGTAATCGTTCCTGGCTCCGCGGAGCAAATGTGATTAGCAGATGTCGAAGGGGCCCGTTTTTGGCAGGCCCTGGTGAGGTGTGGAAATGGACGCGGCCTGGGTGCTGCCGCCTGCCATGGCCTGACTGCGGAGGGCCCGGGCCTGGTGGTGCCAGGTCTTGGGCCATGACCCCCACCTTCCTCTCAGCGCCCCAAGGCCAGGTCNGCCCGTTTTTGGCAGGCCCTGGTGAGGTGTGGAAATGGACGCGGCCTGGGTGCTGCCGCCTGCCATGGCCTGACTGCGGAGGGCCCGGGCCTGGTGGTGCCAGGTCCTGGGCCATGACCCCCACCTTCCTCTCAGCGCCCCAAGGCCAGGTCAGGCTGTGGACAGGGTGGTCTGGGGCTGCAGGCCTCGCACCCTGCAGCAGGAGGCCTCAGGCAGAGCCATGTCCATCTTAAGATGCTCCAGCTGGAGGATTGTGACAGTCACACCAAAGCCGTGCTGGCCGCAGTGAGCTGGGGAGAAGCAGAAGGATGCGAGAACCATGGGAGGCTGGAGCTGGAGAAGCCTGTTCCTTCATCATGGCCAGATGGCTCCCGGGAAACTCTGGAGCGCTTTGTAAAACCTGTTTCCGAGTGACTTAGGCTGGGAGTCTTGCAGCCTTTCCCTAGGGAGAAGGGCCGGCTTCTTCGGTGGAGGAAGGACATGCCTCACGATTGGCTGGGACCTCTCGTTGGTTGGCTGCAGCCTCATCCCTCCTGGCCGGTTCCCCTCGGACCACCCTGGACTAGTCCCCTTTCCCCGCTGCCTTCCCACAGCTACGTGTCTGCTGGCTTCCGCTGAGCAGCCGTGCAGCGGAGGGGGAGGAGATGGGGACTGCCTCCCAGTCTTGAGTTTCTAAAGCCGTGACTTTCTCCAGCAGCTTCAGTATTCTCATCCCCTGCTCAGACTCTCTCATCTCTCATCCCCATTACATGCCATATGTATGAACATTGTGCTGGGAATTCACAGGCACTGTGAGGAGTATATATTGCACCTTGGCCATGTCATTTTCATTGAAAGTTCCGTGTAGTTTTTGTTACATTGGCTTGACTCTGGTTTATATGTCATGACCTGTGTGTGTGTGTGTGTGTGTGTGTGTGTTAGTCGCTTGGTCGTGTCTGACTCTTCGCAACCCCATGGACTATAGCCCACCAGGCTCCTCTGTCCATGGGATTCTCCAGGCAAGAATACTGGAGTGGGTTGCCATTCCCTCCTCCAGGAGATCTTCCCAACCCAAGGACCGAACCTGGGTCTGCTGCATTGCAGGCAGATTCTTTACCATCTGGTCAACCAGGGAAGCCCATCACAGCCTAATGGGTACAAAAAACTCCAAGTGGAACTTGGCTCCGCAGAAGCCTGTACCCTGGTTTCCTTGTGGACGTGGTGGTCCCGTGCCCTTCTTTCAGGGATTGATGTGTCTCAGGTGTAAGTCTGCAAAACAGAAAATCAGGCCGCGTGCCTCGCAGACCATCACCACATTAGGGACAGTGGGTAAGCGAGGGATCGTGGTTGTGTGGGTCTCTGACTTTGCTGTCACTGATAAGGCTGGGAGGAGAAAAGCTGGAGCTCCGCCTTGAGATTCTTCAATCTCAGGCCATGTGGTATTTGAAGGCCGTAAGGAGAGTTGCCAGAGGGATTTAGATCCGAGTTTTTCTGAGCATGTGCCAGAGTGCGGCAGTTCCTGGGAGCATTTTAGGGGCTCCCTGGAGGTAATGGTCGTGATGGGAGCAAGGTGGCCCTCGTCAGCCTCTTACTTTTTAATCAACATGCTCTGCTTTGATGTGTCTCATACACAGAACTAGGTTTGCTTGTCAGATTCCGTTTGATAAATCGTGTTCTGTGGTCAGAAGAAAGTTTGCAAACCGCAGGTTCAGAGGACTGACTTCTAGTAAAAACAAACACAGAGAGAAGCCTCTTTAGCCAAGCAAGTAATGATTACATTTCTGGGATCTGCATAGATCAATCCACAGACATTTGGAAGCAGCAAAAAAGCAAAGAACTAAACAAATACATGTTTCTGGGTAACTACTATGTCACTAGGAAACTTAGTCAATATAAACAGAGCATGCAGACTGTGACCTCTAAATGGCAAGCAGAACATGAGGCCAATTCTAATCATCAGTGCAGGTGATTCTGCCAGATTGTCATTCTTAAGTAAACCCCAGAGTCCAGGGCTGAAGCTTAGGAAGAGTCATGTGATAAACGCAACCATTACTGAGAGCTTTCCACTGGCTGAGCGCTGTGCCTTGGATACCTGTCTATGCTACTAAATGTAGGTTCTATTCTCCCCATTTCACATATGGGTAAACTGAGACTTGGAGACTGAATTGTTTTCCCAAGGTCACATAGCTGATAAAGTAATGGAGCTGGGGATAGGGCCCTTTGGCTAGAGTTATGTCCGTCAGTGTTCTGCTATATTGCTTCTCTCTGTTAGTCCCTTTTTTAATTTTTATGTCTGTGTGGGTTTTCCACCCTAATGGTTTTGCTAAGTAGAGTACCTAAGGATACCTAGTTTGAAAAATGTCTTTCTTGTCATACTTATTATACAACTACATGATCAACCCTCTCCAAGTTTGCTGCATATAAAGTTGACATGTAGTGTTGCATATACATGACCCTCACTGGGAAAAATAAAAGAATGTAGAGAAAAGGAGCCAGAGGTCTAACCTTCCCTGTGTGTACTAATACTAAGCAGGCATGTGCAGCCCTGGAAGTGTGTGTTTGTGCCTGAATTTGATGGCTCACAGTCACCCACAGTTTTATTGGTGCAGGAGCAATTAGAATTCTTGTAGCCACAGCAGCAGGTAGGGTTGCTAAGGCAGATGGGAAACTTTTGCACAAGTTTTAAGTTCTTAAATGTCAGATGTTTTTCTCGAATGGCAGTGCGCTTCTCCATTTCCTCTTCTGTATCACGGCCTTAGCAAAGGCTGGGGAAGGATAGTCTTTGGGAGGGTATATTCTTCTCTCACTTGGTGCCGTTCCAAACGTGCACGAACCTATTCCTTATTCCTCCCAGTAACCAGATGCTTCCAGTGAGAGGGCTAGGTTCTGCTGAAACTTCTCTCCCGTCCCTTGACTCTGTTGGAGCANGCTGGGGAAGGATAGTCTTTGGGAGGGTATATTCTTCTCTCACTTGGTGCCGTTCCAAACGTGCACGAACCTATTCCTTATTCCTCCCAGTAACCAGATGCTTCCAGTGAGAGGGCTAGGTTCTGCTGAAACTTCTCTCCCGTCCCTTGACTCTGTTGGAGCAAGGTAGGTCCCCTAAAGAGTGAATTTAACAGGCATTTAGTTTTATTTTTATAGGTGCATTTGGGAAAGCTCGAACTATTTGAGAAACCATTTCACAGCACATCCAGGTGGCTTGCACACTCGGCCTCCGTGCATCACACCAGAACAAGACTGAAGCTGGAACTGCATTTCTCTGGTAGAGCTAGTGAGGCGCCCCCACCCCGGGAGAAACATGAGCCTGTGTGGGTGCTAGGAAGTATTGAGCAACAACTCTCTCAAGCCACCAGGGCCCCATTTGCCTAGCAGAAGTTTATGAACAGGTCCTAGTGGCTCACACAAGTTCGTTTTTCTTTCCCAAGTGCTTCATGCACTTCCTGAAAGTCATGTTTTCATCGAAAGATTTGCTGTACTGGATTGTTCCAGAGACACACTTGAGAAGTCCCACTCTTGATACCGTAGCAGGTGAGGATGATTTTGCTGAGATAAGGCCTCAGATGTGGCCTCCTGATGGGGAATGTGTTGGTTAAAGGGGATATGGAGAAAAAATTGCTACATAACAGGTATCTGGCTGGTCTAACGGAACCTAAGGTCTTGCAGATGGTGGTAGAGCTGGGCGTGGGGAAGCCAGCACAGCTTGGACCTGAATGGTTGTGAGAGTTCCTCACAGTGACGGGCAGCTTGTCAGTGGTTTCCAAAACATCTGTCTCAAAGAGGGCGGTTGAAATTCCTACCGGGGAGTGTTTCCAGTCATCGTCCATGAGAAACGAGAGTGAGTGGGTGTAATTGAAACACAGATCAAGAGGAAATGAGTCTGTGCTCCGCTTGGGATTACAATGCAGATGAATTCCATATTTTGGTCAGGGAATGTTTTAAAAGGGAAGACGAGAAAAAAAGCTTAGAGTCTGACCAGGTTACTAAAAAGCAGACGGAGATGAAATTTAACGTTGGCTGAAGCAGCCACTTCAGTGTGCTGTTCTTGTGTTCCAGGTGTGTGTGTGTGTATGTTCTGGGGTGTGTGGTGTGTGTGTGTGTTCTGGGCTGTGTGCATGTGCGTATTTGCAAGAAAATGGCCCAGGACTTACTGGCATGCTTTTTCCGCCCTTGGCCCTACATCCCCACCAAGGTGGCCTGACCTCACCCACACGAGCAGTTTTAAAACTGCCGTAGTCAGCAGAGCTGTGGATCCTCGCTGCTTCTGCACGAGTTAGTGACTTGAAGATTCAAACGAATGCCGTAGCCCCCTTACCCACGGGGAACACGTTCCAAGACTGCCTGCAGACCCCTGAAGCCTCGGGCTGTACCAGGCCTGATATGTCCTGTGTTTTTCCTACACACAAGCATGCGTGATAAAGTTTAATTCACAAATTAGGCATGGTAAGAGATTCACAGCAATAATTAATAATAAAATAGAGCACTTATTAATAATATACTGTAACAAAAGTCAAGTGAACGTGGTTTCTTTCTTTCAGAATACCTTCTTGTACAGAGTTAATGATTTTTCCATCTTAACTAAGCACTTGTCATGAACTGTGTCTACAACTTTTGCAGTTTGAGGTGCGGCAGCAAACCTAGCACAGACTTCTTTTTCCTTCATGACTTCGTGGCTAGAAGGTTCATTCTTACTGAATATTAGCAACCACAGCATATGCACTTTTCTCTTATTGAGAACTTTCATCTTTTCACTTAAAGAAGAAGTCTTGCCCGGCGTTTCTTTGGTGGATCTGAATTGGCAGAATCCCTGTTCTTCCCTGTGGGGCCACAGTTTAGTGATACATGCGGGCGACTTGAGCACAAGCACCGAGATGCGTCTGACAGTCACAGCAAGGCCACTCACTGCGTGACTAATGGGCGGCACAGGTTGGACTAGACGATGATGTATGTCCCGGGAGGGATGGAGGAGGACTTTGCCAGATTGCGTCACACTACCCAGGCGCAGAGTTTAAAACTTGTGAACTGCTTATTTCTGAAATTTTTCATTTAATATTTTCAGACCACGCTTGACTGTGGGTAGCAAACCACAGAAAATGAAACCATGGATAAGAAGGACTGCTATCCTATGTATTCATCCTATTGACAGAAACCACAACTGAGATTTTCCTGAGTTAGCTATCAGAAAATGTCTATTGATTTTGATTTAAAGATTTTCTTTCTCTACCCTGTCCCTTCTGTATCAACCATGGACTGGAGGTGCTGATTTACTCTGTAAATTGTATTCACGATGTACAACTTCCGATGATTCCAAACCAAAGGCCTGAGCTCTGTTTTGCCCGCTGAGGAGTCATCCGACAGGTGGTTATGAGATACGAGCTGCATGTGCAAATGCCGTGCAAGGATGGAATAGTGAGCAGGGGAGACGCACGTGGTCCCTGCCTTCCTGGAGGGCACGGCCTGCAGCCTCTCACAGCCTGGAGTCTGGGCATTAAGGAAACCGTGGATCCAGAAGAGAGCCGCCCAGGGAGCCGGGCAGGGCTGAGAACCTGGAGCCCCTTCTTCGGCAAGTCGGGTGTCTCCTCCTCATGGCTCCCCTGGTGCTGGTGGGTGGTGGTCAGTGATTTTCCAAAGCCCCCCTCCTCAGGCCCCTCCAGGTCCCCGGTCAGTGGGCAGTGGTGTCAGCCCCTCAGGACCACGAGGGATGGGAGGGCTTGCCACCCGCCCCTCCCACGGCCCCGGCCTGCTTCCAGCTACAAAGGCCACCTCCAGAGTCACCTCCTCTGGCCTCTGTTCACCGAGACCAAGCTGCCGGGGTGTGCCGCGTCCTCCTGTGTCTTGTCTTGGTTGTCGCCGTGCAGCTCTCCCTGCCTGCCGCCTCCTCTTCCAGCTCTGTGGACCTGAAGGTGGCCTGACGGCTGAGGAAGGGTTCGCTCTGGGTGGCCTCCCTGCCGCATCGCAAGGCCAGGGTAGGGCTGCAGAAAGAGCTGCACCTGCTCCTAGCCCTGTGCCCCCGTGCCCAGGAGGCCCGGCCTGGCGGCCGGCGGAGGCTCTTGTGGACGGGGCCGAGGGCAGGGCCATCCTGCCACACTGCTTTCTCAGAGGGCCAGCGAGACGGGTGGGAAGCCCGGAGCGCACAGGCGGAAGGAGCTGAGACCACTGGCCCCTGCAGGTGGGACAGCGCTGTAGGGAGGCGCCGGGGTGTGGACTGAGCAGACCCTGCGTGCACGACCCCGTGCCGTGTGACGCTGGGTCAGATGAGAATGCAGTGCTTATGTGCAGACGGGCCAGCCAGGGAGAAAAACTGCTCTTCTATCAGCCTGCCCTGGAAGGCGCAGTGCGTCCAAGGACTCCAGTCAGGCCTGGGCCCCTCGGGGCAGGAAACAGGCTAAAGAGAAAGGCTTCCTGGAGGAGAGGGCATTCGAGGTAGACCTCGAACCACAGCTGGGAGGGGGATGCTCGGAGACGAAGGGTCCGGAGATGACAGAGCCCCACGGAACGCAGGCGGGAACCCTGCCCCAAGGGGCGATTCCTGGAAGGGCCCGGGACACAGTTTACAGTTTACAAGTGGCCTTTGCCAGTAGACTCCACACTGCACAAAGGGACGAGGGCCAGGGGGTCGGCAGCTCTGAAGAAGTGGGTGTGTTTGTTCCCCATTCAGAAACCCAAGCCTCTCAAGGGACCACGCTGGAGGAAGTGTGCTCTGGGTTAACGCGAGGCCCCGACGAGACTGTTAGCTTTTCTTTCCCTGATGGCCAGTCGGAGCCATCACACAGTGCTGGAGGATTTATTTCCAAAGGATATGGAGGTAGTTGGACAAAAGCCTAACTACAATGGCTTTTTTTTTTTTTTTTTACATCCAAGGTCACAGCTATTAAATTTCTGTAACTTACGGATTCTGGAGTTACAAATGGCTTGCCTCCTAAAATGGACCCTTGTCGTAATTCAAACTCAGAGCATTCTTATGTTCTTTGTTCTACAGAAATACGGTTTTTAGTGCGGAGGAGCTGCTATTTTTTTGTTTTCTTAAGTTAAGCTTGGTGGCTCTAGTTCTTGCCGTCGGTCGGCTTGGTGGACACAGGGCAGTGGCTGCCCTCACTTCAGGAAGTTTGCATGTTCTCAGCAGCTCTCTTTAATTATTTCCATTTTCCTGGCGTGCACGACTGAACTGTAAGTTCTCTTTTCTCTGGGGTTTGCAGCACGGTTTTCTTTTTATGTTTTTCCCCCTTTTGAGTGTTACTCGATCCCCAGTCCCCAGAAGGCCAGGACCCGTTTTAGTAACTGATTTATCAGGTGCTAGGCTGGTGACCCTGCGGCAGTTTATGGACAGGACCCCTGCCTCCTTTCCCAGGGACTTTGTGACTGGCCCAGCCATCAGCGCGACACAGAGTGTTCTCCACGTGGCGGTAAAGGGGGGCTCATCCGTGGGGCTCCGGAACCTCCTCAAGTGGCTCTTACATCTCAGGCCTGCACTCAGGGGCCATTCGGGAGGAGTGTGAAATGTCAAAGAAGACAGCCTTGGGCCTCTGGTCAGAGTGTCCATAGTTTGTCGTCAATAAATACTTGAGAGGTGCTCGCTCCCCTCTCTCTAGTTCGCCCAAAGTCTTCTCTTTCTCATCTTCACTGCTGGCCAGTGGAGAAGTCCCTTTAGACGACTTCTTTCAAAGCAGCTGATTTAGAGTCTGTCCTGTGAGCCACTGCCACCGGGACGGATCGGGGCTGAAGTGGAGGTGATGGATGGCTGGGGAGGTGGGGGCCGCGACTCCCTGGAGAAGTGGGGGTGGTGGATGGCTGGGATGTGGGAGCCCAGACTCCCTGGAGAAGTACGGGTGATGGGTGGCTGGGACGTGGGAGCCCAGACTCCCTGGCGATGCCTCAAGCAGTTAATCAAGAGAGTACTTCCTCTCAGTGGGAGGTCAGGGATTTTCTGTTCCCTTGTTATTTTTTTCCTTTTTAATGTTTTTTTTTAATTTGGTAAAAGTCACATGGTATAAAACATAGTAATATTGTAAAGTAATTAGCCTCCAATTAAGATAAATAAATTTATAATTAAAAAAACATAGTATTTTAAGCATATTTACCTATATGTCTCAGGGGCACTAAGTACATTCACGCTGTTACACAACTCTCGCCATCATTCATCTCCTGAAATTTCTTATATTCCTAAATAGAATCTCTCTCTCCATTAGACACTAAGTCCACACTCTCCTCCCCCTGTCATCTACGGTTTACTTTCTGTCTCCATGAATTTTATTCTAGCTGCCTCCTATAAATGGACTCAAGTAATATCTTTCTGCACCTGATNTGTTACACAACTCTCGCCATCATTCATCTCCTGAAATTTCTTATATTCCTAAATAGAATCTCTCTCTCCATTAGACACTAAGTCCACACTCTCCTCCCCCTGTCATCTACGGTTTACTTTCTGTCTCCATGAATTTTATTCTAGCTGCCTCCTATAAATGGACTCAAGTAATATCTTTCTGCACCTGATGTACTCTTGCCTGGAAAATCCCATGGACAGAGGAGCCTGGTGGGCTGCACTCCATGGGGTCGCTGAGGGTCAGACACGACTGAGCGACTTCCCTTTCACTTTTCACTTTCCTGCATCGGAGAAGGCAATGGCAACCCACTCCAGTGTTCTTGCCTGGAGAATCCCAGGGACGGCGGAGCCTGGTGGGCTGCCGTCTATGGTGTCGCACAGAGTCGGACACAACTGAAGTGACTTAGCAGCAGTAGCAGCGCCTAATGTATATTGTAATGCATTTTTAATGCTAACTCAGTATATGTCCTACAAACAGATTGTATCGTCTTTTCTTTCCCCCATGTATTCTGTGGTTTCTCATTAGTTATCACTTAGTACATAGTAATGTATACACATCAATCCCAATCTCCCAATTTATCCCACCCGTCCTTTCTTCCCTTGGTATCCTTTTTTGCTCTCTACATATGTGTCTCTCTGCTTTGCATATAGATCCACCTTTACAATTTTGCTAGATTCCACATATGTGCATTACTATTCCATGTTTGATCTGCAAGATCAAACCAGTCCATCCTAAAGGAAATCAGTCCTGAATATTCATTGGAAGGACTGATGCTGAAGCTGAAGCTCCAGTCCTTTGGCCACCTGATGCAAAGAACTGACTCATTGGAAAAGACCCTGATTCTGGGAAAGATTGAAGGCAGGAGGAGAAGGGGACGATGGCCTCACCGACTCGATGGACCTGAGTTTGAGCAAGCTCCGGGAGTTGGTGATGGACAGGGAAGCCTGGTGTGCATGCAGTCTCAGAGTCGGACACAAAACTGAGTGACTGAACTGAACTGATACCGTGTTTGTTTTTCTCTATCTGACTTACTTCACTCTCTATGCCAGTCTCTAGGTCCATCCATGTTCCTTTGTTTTTAATGCTAACATTCAGGCCATTTTCCCTCATTGACACCTCAGGTGGGCTCAGAAAGGCTTCCGTGGTTCCCTCTGGTGAGGCTAGAGGTCAGCACTGTTCCCTCACCAGAGACAGAGGGAAGTCACAGTCCTTGGGTCTTCCTTGTTGCTGAAGGCCAAGAATGTGGGACATCCTCCCTGGTCCCCATAGCAAGGTAGCAGCTGCCTTCCAGGCCTGCATGGTTTGTTCAGACAAGCAGACTATTCCGAATCAGTCCCAGAGAGCCACTTCAAAAAGACCACCGTCTGCCCTGCGGAGGAGGAGCTTGTTGTTAAGGGCTGCTGTTAAAACAGTGAATTTGGGAGCTGCTTTAATGTGCCACTTAGGGGTCAAGGCTGGTTATGTAGCAGCAGCAGCAGCAGCAACAGCAGTGGATGTTTGAATAAGTGTCGTGACCAGAGGTACCAGGAATGATCCCAGGCACCTCTGTTTCCTCCCCATCTTAGACTAAAAATGGCCAGGGCGGTTCTCTTCCCAGCCAGTTCCCACTGGTGACCACCAGGCCCTCTGCCTCATACAGGCTGTGAGTGAGAGGCCACTGTGGTTCCTGAAAAGAATGGCCGAGGCCAAGGTCTGGGGCCTGTTGTGACTGATGTTTTAGAACTGAAAAGAGGAACCTGCATGGGAGCTTGCATTGCTTTTGGAAAGACACATGTTTCTTCCATCAGTTTTGCTGCGTTGGCAGACAGAATGTTGCAAACTCAGAGATCATCGCCAGTCCCTTTTTAAGGAAACAAACAAGACCATGACCCAGTTCAGTCCCTTCTCATTTATCTTACAGTGTATGGCTCAAACATTACCAAAGAAAGCTGGACGGGCTCCATTTCATAGTTCAGTTAACATGAAACTTGTCTCTTAGCACACAAGGGGATGGTTACGGATGGGCATGGTGTGTATCACGTTTGCTACGTGCATAGCACTTCACTGGTGCAAAACAAATGCCAAGAAAGGTCTGTTTTTCCCGAAACAAGGAAATTGTTGTGTATGCATATGTGTGTAGGTGATGTACTTTTGAAAGCACCTTCTGTTTGCCACACAGTGTGCTGATCCCTTTAGAGGCCACGTCGTTTCTCCACATGCAGCATGGAGAGAGCCTTAAATGCTGAGCTGTGTGGTCCTCACCAAGTGCAGTGCAAGGTCAGAGCAGGGAGAGCTTTGTGTGGGTTGGAACGGAATTTTAAAATATACCTTATTAACTTCAAAGGCAGACATATGGAAATGCTAATAACTTTTTTAAAAACCAAAATGTTTGGCTGGTGTGTGTAGAAGCTGTGAGTGGGGGTGCGGAAAGTGCTGGGCGTGGCTGTGTGGTTTTAGGGCTCCGTCCCACAGGCCCACATCCTCTGCCCCTGATGTGGGCCGCCTGTCCCGAGGCCAACCCCTGGGGGCTGCAGCCCCTCTTTTCTTCCCCTAGGTGTCACTGCAGAGGGTGCAAAAGCTGAACTTTCTCTGGGGAGTGGGATGGTCAGAGGTGGTGGCGGTGGTGTTTGGTTGCGCAGCCGTGTATCTGACTCTTCGTGACCCCAGGTACTGCAGCCTGCCAGGCTCCTCTGTCCATGGGATTTCTCAGAGAAGAATGCTGGAGTGGGTTGCCATTTCTTACTTCGGGGGATCTTCCCAACCCAGGGCCGGAATCCACATCTCCTGTCTCCTGCAGGCCGTTCTTTACTGCTGAGCGGTGTTGGGTCAGCAAATCTTTATTGAGCACCAACTGTGTACAGTGAAGGGGAATAGCCACTTTTATTTAGTGCTTGGGTATGCAGAGTCCTGTATGAAGCCTTGTGCATACAAATGTTAACTGTCCACAATAACTCAATGGAGTGCTGAGTTAAGTGCTCCTCAGTTCAGGGGAGAGAGTGGCTTGCCTAGGGTCATCACACTGCCACTGAATGGCAGAGCTAGCCTTTGGACTAGGTTACAGACAGGATTGCGTCTCCTGGTGAGATGGTGAGGTGAAGTCGCTCAGTCGTGTCCGACTCTTTGCGACCCCATAGATTGCAGCCCACCAGGCTCCTCCATCCATGGGATTTTCCAGGCAAGAGTACTGGAGTGAGTTGCCATTTCCTTCTCCAGAGGATCTTCCCAACCTAGGGGTCAAACCCGGGTCTCTCACATTGTAAAGCTCAGACGCTTTACCTTCTGAGCCACCAGGGAAGCCCGGACACCAAACAATGCAGGATGTGTGGCGTGTGGTCACAGACCTCAGCAATCTGTGGATCTTGAACAGGAACCATGTGAAAATCACGCTGCTCGTGCCCCTCCCCCCAGGCATATGGAAAAGGGGAAACTGTGTCAACACCGGGATCATATGAAGAAAGGGAAATATGGAAAAGGGCAAACTGCCAATACAGGTGCGGTGGCTTGCCTTCAGAATTAGTACAGAGAGTTGAATGTGAAGGTGGGCGCCATGGGCAATGGCTCTTGTTGATTTTGGAAACACAGTCACACAGTCAGGTAGGCAGCTGAAGGAGTGAAACAGGCTGCTGTACCGTGAGGCAGTACGGACTGGTAGAGACTGGGGGAAACTGGGGAATCTCTGCCCTGTCTAAAGAGAATAGCCACTACCCAGCTCCAGTGACCTGTTGTCATGCGGAAATGTAAGTCCAATAGTACCACTGTACTGATCTTCTCCCCTGAAAGAAAAGCCAAAATTTGAATTTTTACATTGCTTTTCAATTTTGAATGTTTGCTGCAAATTTTTAAACGTTTAATGGATTGGCTGTTGTATATTAGCCTCCAGTGTTTGAACTCTCTGAGAGAATAGGAGTAGAAGTGGGGGTGTGGAGGTTGGGAGCCCCGAGACAGCAGACCGGGAGTAGCAGGTGGATCTCACCTCAGGCCCTCCTGGCCCCGGTGTTTCTCACACCTCAACGTGCATGTAAGTCCCCTAGGGTCCTGGTCAAGGGTGCTTCCTGGCTCAGGAATTTGGGGGTGGGGTGGAGGTCTGCTGAAAAGATCCTAGGCTTAGTGGGGAAAGGCACTGTGATAAATTAGCGCCTTCTACTCTGAGCAAAGGAAAGGGAAATGGCTTGACATACTTTCCGTCCCTGTAGGACAGCAAGGTGATAAAGTCAGTTGTGTGTTTCTGGTCATTTCCAGGGTTCTCCTAAAAAGTCAGAATTTGAGAACACAGCTCGGTCAGAAGCTTCTGAATTTTATACCCTTCTTTACTTGTACACAGTCCTCCATGTAAGAACTTGGATTCATCTCTCTGTCTTCTGGGAAACTGGGATAAGACTATAAGACTTGCAACTTGGGTGGGATACAAAGAGACTTAACTGATTGGCCCTCCCTTCCTTGTGCTGTATTTTGAGGATAAAAGCTATGTCTTGCATATGTTGGTGTTCTGTTACTTCCACATGGCCTTGGCGTCCCTTCAGCATGGGGTCCATGGTGGGAGGAAAGGGTGGGTGCCGAGGAAATTGCTTTGAGCAGAAATCATCTTGTTTCCATTCACTGAGAGCTGTTCTTGGAGCCCTCGTCAGGTCCCCTGCCTGCGTTCAGTGCCCTTGGAATTGCATGCCAGGAAACAAGATGCTCTTTCTAATTGGGCAAGTGGGAGGAGAGGGACTGGGTGAGCCAGGATGGGCTGCCAGTTGACACCTAAAAGTAGATCTTTTTCCTCATGAATAAACATGTTTGAGGGGCAAAATGCCGTGCACATTTTTAGCCATCCCAGACAGGTCAGCAAAGGAGGCCAACAGGGAGCCAAGGTACAGCCAGGTGCGTGGAATGCCAGCCAGAATGAGGTTGCCATGACAACAGGGCCCCTTGGAGAAAGCTTCAGGGGCCTCCAGGGAGTGGAGGCTGGCCTCAGAGCTGAAGCCAAAGTGTGTGTGCAAGTTGGATGTGAGAGTGTGAGGGTGGGAGGGGACAGGGCTTGGCCAGCGCATCTTAGACTTTACCCACCTGTGAATGTCAATGTGGATTCTGATTCAGGACTTATGGCTGGGGTCTGAGGTTCCTCAGGTCTAACACACTCCCAGGGGCTGCTGAGGATGCTGGTCCAGGGCGCACACTTTGAGGGGCAGAGGGTTCAAATCCACCGTGGTCTTCAGGACTCTGAGGCAGGGCGAAGGCACACAGGCAGGGGCGTTACCCCATTCCATTTGTATCATCTTGTGTTTGGCCTGAGCTAAAAAAAAAATGGCCAGTGCTTTGACAGCTGTTTCTCATCACACTGAGATGTTTTCCTTGCCTGGTGATGGTGGTGACACTTTAGAGTAACAACAAAATTGAGTGTTGTGTGTTGTAGTTTTGCTGGTTGAAATGCATATGGTTGAGCAGACTCTAAATACTGTCTATGTAACAGTTCAGTAAAATGCAGCCCGTGTTGGTTGATGTATGTCTGAGACTCTTCTGAAATAATGAAGCAGATTTTAGCAACATTTTAAGAGCCAAAGAAGAGCTCAGGCATTAGATCTGGGAGATGAAAAGTCATTTTGAAAATTTAAAAACTTGGATGAGAATGTAGGTCACTTGCCCTGTGCAGGAGAACACAGCCATTCCTTGAGAGACTGGGGTCCTTGTCCCATCTCTCGGAGAACGAGCGTGATGGTTGTGTCTGGAAGTAGCGGCACTGTCTGTTAGCAAGACTGTGACCAAGTGGTGCCTGAGTAATAAGTAGCAGCCTTCCCCGCACCCTGTGTGTGTTGGTCCCGTATCCTCTCAGTCTTCAAGTGATCCAGTTTGCTCCCCTGGCCTGTTTTCAGACTACGGCATGAGTCTGTTGTTGGCATGGGCTCCTCACGAACTATTGCAAAGTCTGGCTATGGAAGCTGACACGGGGTGACCTTATAGAAGGAAGCCCAGCAAGCGCCCTCTTCACGGGTCTTTTGATCCACTCCTGCTTCCCTCATGGGAGGATGCTGAAGTCACTTCCCAGGGTATCAGCAGTCTGTCTGATTGTTACAACTCTGAGGCTGCAGGGCTCCAGCTTTGATCTTGCTTGTGTTCCAGAGATGATCATCTCTCTGTGTCAGGATCCAGAGCCCGTTGTCTTGGGGAAATTCTGTGATCAGGCCCACCCACCACAGGAGCCAATAGCCTGCCTGCCCCTAGGGATAAAATCCAGTGGGCAGTAGCCACGATGTGTCCGTGGTGACCCACAGACACCCCCAGCCAGGCTTGGCAGGGGAGCAAGGGCTCGGCCTTCCCACTTCCTGCTTGGGGGCCCCAGGCTGGACGGCCTGGGCAGGCGGAGCTATGGGCTGCCAGCGGGGTGGACAGGCGCGAGCTCTGTGTGTGATTTCTTCTCCTGATCCCATCAGGTTCCCGTGGCTCTGGGCAGCTCTGGTGGAGACCCCAGGCCTTTGTGCATCTCCACCCCTCCCCACCAGTCCTGCCAGCCGCTATGGACAGACAGTCCCCGCCATGCTTTTGGGAACATGAGACTCACAGGAGCAGGGACTGAGATGGGGGTCTCAGCACCAGAGGGGTCCAGAGCAGGCTTTCTGAGGGTCATCTTCGCCTCAGTGCCCCCCACTGTGATGTGCTCAGGGTGTGAGTTAAGTGGGAGGCCAGGCTCCGTGCCTGTGGGCACCAAGTGTCCCACTTCAGCTCAGGACCGCCTCTCTGATTCCTTGGCAGAACAGCCTTCCCTGCGACCCCTGTGCTGTGTCCTGGGACTCAGAAGAAGCCTCGTTTCACTCTGTGGGATACGGAGAACTATACTGTAATGGGACGGGGGTGGGGGGAGCAGTCCTGGGACACTAGAAAAATGTGTTGTTTTTTCTTTCCCTTTCACGCCTGTGAAGCTGATGGCTTTTCTTCCTACATTCCAGCACACTTGTTCAACTTGAAACAAAATGCCATGAAAGCTTTTAAGTTTTTGCCATGAACTTACAGTACAGGGTGAAAAATAATATTCTGAGATTTGAAAAGCTTAAGTTGAGGCGGCTGTGTGATTTTGGCAGTGTTTCCTTATATGAACTCCCTGCCCCTCATCTCAGCCCCTACCTCCCCCGTCACGGGTTGGCAGAAACGGCAAGTTTTGCCGGAGTGGAGGGGCATGGCCAAGGCCTACTTGGGCAGAGGGGGCCCTGGGGCCCAAGCTTAGGCCCTACGGATCTGCACCCATTTTAGTAATATGGGAAGTAGGGAAGATGGACCCTACATGTGGTTCTGCCTTTATGTTCCTATTTTTCTTTGAATCTAAAGGATGGCCAGGAAAGAACAGCCAGCAGTCACACCGTGTGTGAGTCAGCACCGGGGGGGATGGGTGAGGAGTGGGATGGGGAATCACTGAGTCATGGGCACTGCAGCTGCGAGAGTCCTCCCCCTGCAACAGCTCCTTCGTAACCGCCTCACTTATGGAGGCGCCACGGAGCCCCTGGAAGAGCAGAGGACCCGCCCAGGGACACACCTGACTGGGGACAGGTGCTGGAAGAAGAGCAGATTCCCGGACTCACAGTCCAGGGCTCCAGCGTGATTCCCAGGATCCGCTCACTTGCCTATCTGGCCTGCATCCCCGAGCACGCTGCTGGGTCCAGACCCGGGCCACTGCCCTTTGCCTGTTCTCTCAGCCTCTGACCCCCAGACAGCCTCTCCGCTTTCCCTCCAGGAGGGTCTGCAGGGTAACATCATGATGGGGCTCTGGTTCCCGGAGAGGCCCCACTGGGACCCTCTGGGGCAGACTGACCAGCGTCCTCGTCCTGCCCTCCTCTCCCTCCACCAGCATCCAGTGTCAGGCGGTGGTCTGGCTGCAGCCGCCCAGCTTCTGCCTCCTAGGATGCCCCCAAGCAGTGCAGGGTACTGCTCCCCCGCACTGAGGCTGGGTGAGGAGCAGCCCCACCAAGGCTCACAATGGGAGCCATGGGGTCTGCACCCCCGCCAGGCTGCGCCGGTCTCGGGGCCTCCACTCGTTTCTTGCTCTGAGAGCCTCTTTGGCCTTTTCTCCCCTCCCTTTCTTTCTTAGAACAATGGCTTAAAATCTAAGGCAGTGACTGCAGGTTTGGAAGGGAATGGTGGACCTGGGGCTTAGAAAATTTAATAAAACAGCCTTAGTTCTAGGAATGAAAAGAAACAATTTAAGGTGTTGATAAATGCTTGGCAGAGTTCTCTTCCTCTTTTCAGAGCTGATCCTGCAGATTAGGGTTTTGGCACATGGCTTATTACTTAACAACCTATACAAGCAGAGAGAAATGTAAATGATGCTGTTTTTTCCTTTTCTTCTGCTGAAAAGGGGGCTCTGACCTTGGAATACGAGCCTTTAGTTTAAGCACTGACATCTTTCCAGCCAGAGTGGGCTTTTTCCTCTTATTTCCCTTGTTGGAGGAGATTGAAAAGTTAACGCTTTTACTTACCTTTCCCAGGGTGTCCCACACCTCCCAGCTCCCACACTCTCATAACGTTAACAGTACATTTACAAACTAATGTTGTTCATTCTGATTTATTCTCATATACATTTTTCACATGTCTTCTAAGAAATGTCACAGGCCAACACTTTGTTCATTTGGTTTGTTGTACCTAATGGGACAAAGCTTCATTTGTTTAAAATGATTCAGTTGTTAAGATTTAATGGTCAGTGTAAATGTGTGTGTCCAATCACTCAGTCATGTCCGGCTCTTTGCTACCCCAGGGACTGTAGCTCACCAGGCTCCTCTGTCCGTGGAACTTTCCAGGCAAGGATACTGGGGCAGGTTGCCATTTCCTTCTCCAGGGGACCGTCCCAACCCAGGAATCAAACCTGCAGCTCTTGCATTGGCAAGAGAATTCTTTGTCACTGAGCCACCAGGGAAGCCAGTTAATGGTCAGCGCCCCCCAGGATATCTTCATATACAAATGTGCCTCTTGTAGGGGAATGTGAAAGAAGTCTTTTCAAACCTCGGTTTTTGAAAGGGTGAACTGCAGTGAGTTAGACCTAAGTTAATTTTCCCTGCAGCTGACTGGTGAATGCCCAAACATCCAAGGAAGGACAGAATTTGTCTCCTGGACCCCACTGGTAAGGGTGTATGTGGCCTCAGTGAAGGAGAGAACAGATGAGCCTCTGAAGTCAGCTTAGGTGCGGCCCAGTCTACGCAGCACTGGGTCTACACCGAAACCGAGCTCATTTGGCACCCTTGGCCTAACTCAGCGTGTCTGCTTGTCAGCACACAACAAGCAAGTCTGCTGTCGTCCTGCTCACTATTAGGGGAAATACTACTAGTCCACGTCTTTCCCTGAATATTTGCCTCTGTAATTACTTGGGAAACCAGCGAAATGGACCTCACTGTAGTAAACTGTCCCTAGAGTCGTTTGGGTGGAAACTCTGGTGTTTTGGTTTAAAAGATGCAAAGAGAGAAGTCTGACTGAGGTGGTGGTGGTACCTCCCCAAACCACCTCTTCTAACTGGTTTTCTCATTGGGTTTAGTTTTTTTGTTTAGGTTTTCCTCTTTTTTTCTATGTATTCCTAGTGTCCTTGAACTTGTAACAACATGGGCTTGAGCCGCATGGGTCCACTTGAACTGTGTGTGGATATTTTTCAGTAGTAAGTACCGTAGTATTGCAGAGCCGCCCGCAGGTTGAATCCTCAGATGTGGAGGGACCATGGATACAAAGGGCCGACTTTAACACAGGTTGACCCGTGTGGTTCAAGGGTTGAGAGCTGCACTCGTCAGTTAGCTGAGACGCACTACATGCTTTAATCTAAGAGCTTTGCTGTTTTCAGGTGATGAGCAGGTCCTGAGACAGGTGGGTCAGATGTTGTGTGTGTGTGCGCGCGCATGCTTTGTGCTCAGTTGTGTCTGACTCTTTTGCAACCCACTGGACTGTAACCAGGCTCCTCTGTCCATGGGATGCTCCAGGCAAGAATACTGGCGTGGGTTGCCATTTCCTCCTCCAGGGAATCTTCCCAACCCAGGGATTAAACCCACTTCTGTGTCTCCTGCATTGCAGGAGGATTCTTTACCCGCTAAGCCATCAGATGTTAGCTTCATGATGCTGTCTGGGACCCAGGCTCCTCCTGCGCCACTTTCTCTACCGCAGCACTGTTCATTCTTGAAGTCCCTGTCAGAGCCTTTCTGGTCACATTCCTCAGAGGAACCTGTGCCAAAGCTGAGTCAGGTCTTTTTTTTTTTCAGGTTTTTTTTTGGTTTTGATTTCTTCAGGTTTGTTGTTGTTGTTGTTTAGGGATAATTAACAAGTGAAGTTCTAATAATATATTTAAGGTTGCAGTGTGATGATTTCATATACATTTTTCATTGTGAAAGGATTCTCACTATCCACACATTCAGCACCTCACAAAGTTTTTGTTTTGCCTTTTTGGGGGGTTTTAAAAATGTTTTTGATAAGAGAGCCAGATCCTTTTTAATACATTTTCCAGAAAATGTTCCCCATTTTGTCCACTTAAATCTCATTGGTCACTCCATCTGCAGAAAGAGGCTGAGAAATGTAGATTTTTTTTTTTTTTTAGCTAGGCCCATTGCCAACTCCCACTCCACCCCCACCCCACCCCATAGTGTCTCTTTCAGGGTTAGGAATGAGGTGGAGGCCAATTAATCATTCTCTGTCAGTGTAAAAGGTAAGGAAGTACCAAAAACCTCAGTAATCAAGGTAAACGATGTCTTCATATAATGTTACAGTGCCATATTAGAGCCTGAGGCAAAAGAAAAAATTGATCATGCTGATCCAATCTTTATTTTAAAGTTTTATGTTTTTTCATTTGTTGTTGTTCAGTTGCTCGCTCATGTTCAACTGTTCGCGACCCCATAGACTGCAGCCTGCCAGGCTTCCCTGTCCGTCCCCAACTCCCAGAGCTTGCTCAAACTCATGTCCATTGAGTTGGTGGGGTCATCCAACCATCTTGTCCTCTGTCGTCCCCTTCTCCTCCTGCCTTCAATGTTTCCTAGCATCAGGCTCTTTTCTAATGAGTCAGCTCTTTCCATCAGCTGGTCAAAGTATTGGCGCTTCAGCTTCAGCATCAGTCCTTCCAATGAATATTCAGGACTGATCTCCTTTAGGATGGACTGGCTGGATCTCCTTGCAGTCCAAGAGACTCTCAAGAGTCTTCTCCAACACCTCAGTTCAAAAGCATCAATTCTTTGTCTCTCAGCCTTCTTTATGGTCCAACTCTCACATCCATACAGTGTTTTACATTATTGCTGATTAAAATATTCATCAAGATTAATAAGTTTTTTGGCATCCCCTTTTAATTTTGTGCTCAAGGCAAGTGCCTTGCTCTCTTCACTCCAGTCCCAGCCAGTTTTCTTAGTGAAGAAGAAGAGAATAGATACTGACTAGGAACCAGTCCCCGCCAAGGAGAGATCCCATTGCTCACCCATATCCTTACCTCCTTCCCCACTGCTGACGGAGTGAGTGAACTCATGTTGGGGGAGCACTGTTGGCAGAGCTGCAGGGAGCAATATTCCCACAACCCAAGAACCGCTCGCAAACAACCCCAGTCTTTTGGAAGTAGACTTACAGTAGCACCTGTATCGGAGAAGGCAGCGGCACCCACGCCAGTACTCTTGCCTGGAAAATCCCATGGACGGAGGAGCCTGATGGGCTGCAGTCCATGGGGTCACTAAGAGTCAGGCACGACTGAGTGACTTCACTTTCGCTTTTCACTTTCATGCATGGGAGAAGGAAATGGCAACCCACTCCGGTGTTCTTGCCTGGAGAATCCCAGGGACGGAGGAGCCTGGTGGGCTGCCGTCTATAGGGTCGCACAGAGTCAGACACAACTGAAGCGACTTAGCAGCAGTACCTGTATATCCGTAGGTAGAATTCTCAGATGAGTATAGATGCCATTGCTGAAGAATGAGTGTGTGTGATCAGAGGGGTCACTTTGGTGTCCATGTGGCAATAATGACCTCATAAACGATGGGCCCTCTCTGGGAGAGAAATTAATGAAGACATCTCGTCAGAGGAGAACTGTCTAGCTCCTCAATGCGTGTGCGGTCACACCTCTCAGAATGAATGAATCTGGTTCAACTTGATTTCATGTTGATATAATGCTTTCTACAAGGAGTATTGGAGAAGACGAGCCTCCCTCATGGCTCAGCTGGCAAAGAATCCATCTGCAATGTGGGAGAGCTGGGTTCGACCCTCAGGTTGGGAAGATCCCCTGGAGGAGGCAATGGCAACCCACTCCAGTATTCTGGCCTGGAGAATCCCAGGGACAGAGGAGCCTGGTGGGCTACAGGCCATGGGGTCGCAAAGAGTCGGACGCGACTGAACAACTAACACTACTACTGCTAGCCTAAGGTCACAATTGGCCGTAGACTGACTCCGCAGTGTGGAACCTGGATACGAGGTCATGGAGGTTCAGCCGCAAGTTATACTTGGATTTTCTGACTGTGCAGAGGAAAACCTCCTATGTTGTTGAAGTGTAAACTGTAATTTGATTATTAGTTTAGAATTTTAAAAATAATTTTAAACAATCATCTAGAATTTCAGAGAAGCTCATTTTAAATTTCATGACAAAATCATTTATAGTTTTAGAAGAGTTCTACTGATAGTATTTAGTTGTGAGTTGGAGTGCCCTTGAATATGTATATCAAAAATAAAATGTCTAATAAAAATAAAAGCCTTATGACTGAATGTGATGTAGTCAGGAAAAATACCATGATAATCTCCCTTTTTGGTAATGCTTCTGCCTTAGACAAAATGGCGTGCAAACAATGTACTGTATGGGGATTGAAACCACTTTTTCTTTCCCCCTTTTCTTCTTCTAGCTTCCAGAAACTTCAGGTAGATTTTTAAAAATTATTTTTACAAATTGTTAAATGAATAAGTACCTAAAACAGACAAGTGCTTTGGGAAGTATTGCTGCACTCACAGGACTGATTTTTACAGGGATATTAAAAAAACATTTTGTGGCTATGATTCATACCCTGATGCTCATATAAATCCTTGCATTGCAGAAATTCGTGATTCAGTCTGTCAGATGATTTCCTTCTTGAGACTGTAGTATTGTGAAAATTCAGCAATTTGTTTCACAAATCCTTTCATCTGCCTCCTTGTGTAATGCTTTCTGTTTTTAAAGCTGTGAGCATTTTATCACCCAGCCCCACACCAGCCTTGCTGCATGGCCTGGCTCCATCCTACACTAAGCCCTGTTGCCCACAGACTGTAAAACACTTCTCAGAGGCGCTCTGTGGCTTCACGCTTCAGGGAAAGTACTCTACTTTGTCAGTTCTTTTCAACCTTTTACAGGAATGCAGTGACAGTGAAATGAAGACATCAGGAAAAGTACTTTTCAGTTAAGAAGACACCTGCTGTAGGATTCCAGGTGTTGGCAAAGGCAGACAGTTAATTTTAAGGTATGAAGGGGTTGTCTTTGATAGGACTCTGCCAATTAACATTTGGTTGTCTGTGTCCAGTTGAAGAATGAATTACTAAAACACAATTTTTCAAATTTTGTTAGCATTCAGTTCAGTTCAGTTCAGTCACTCAGTCGCGTCCGACTCTTTGCGACCCCATGAATCGCAGCACGCCAGGCCTCCCTGGCCATCACCAACTCCTGGAGTTCACTCATACTCACGCCCATCGAGTCAGTGATGCCATCCAGCCATCTCATCCTCTGTGGTCCCCTTCTACTCCTGCCCCCAATCCCTCCTAGCATCAGAGTCTTTCCCAATGAGTCAACTCTTCGCATGAGGTGGCCAAAGTACTGGAGTTTCAGCTTTAGCATCATTCCTTCCAAAGAAATCCCAGCGCTGATCTCCTTCAGAATGGACTGGTTGGATCTCCTTGCAGTCCAAGGGACTCTCAAGAGTCTTCTCCAGCACCACAGTTCAAAAGCATCAATTCTTTGGTGCTCAGCCTTCTTCACAGTCCAACTCTCACATCCATACATGACTACTGGAAAAACCATAGCCTTGACTAGATGGACCTTAGTTGGCAAACTGGTTAATTTAGAAGTGTCTTTGTTGTTAGCATTTATTAGCTCTTCCGAATGTGAACACTGTGTCTTGGATCTTGGAGGGGATGCTCTGTATTTATTGATTTGATTAAATGGCCCATGCCACAGTTTCCGCTTCCATGAAGCAGGATCCTAGTGCTTACCTAAAAGCTGAGGGAGGAAGTTGAGCTCCAGTGCATGCATGGTCCTTGATTAGCCCCACAACTGCTGCTTTATAAAGCCCACACATGGCACCATGACTTTGAGTTACTGCTGCCTGAACATGTTCTGCACCAAATACACAAACATGGCAGGGAGTTGCAAAGAATGTGGTAAAGGACGGTGAGAGCGTGAAGTAGGGAGCATGCAGGTAGGGCTGAGTAGGGACCATTGTATCTATTTTGTACTCAGAGAGCCACACCAGATGCAGTTCTGAGGCTGAATGCCTACTTGAAAAAATGTGCAGGGTTAAACATGTCAGGAGTTTCTGTTTCTGGGAGCGCAGTTACACTAAAGAGCCACCCAACTGTGGTGTTTCAGAGATCAGTTGTAATCGTAAAAGGTCCTGGCAGCTATCAGGTTCAAAAAATAAAGAAAGAGGGTTATCAGAACTGAAAAAGCAAGAGAAATGGAAGACAGAGATGATGATACTGGGTGTTGCGGTTCCTATCCATGCTTCCTGTCTTCAGGGCTTGGGGTGGGAAGTGTTGGTGACATTCACATTCTCTTCCACGCAGTTCAACCAGCATCATGGATCTGAATAAATAAAGCTGGCGGGGAGGAGGGGGAGGTGGATGGAGTGATATAGATGATTTTTCCAGTTGAATGACATTGGTCAATTTCTCTTTTGATGCGACTAAAAACTGTTGCAATAATGAAATTCAAAATTTTTACCACCTTTTTTCTTTCCTTCCTATGTGACTGAAGTAGAGTCTAAAATCCTTCATTCCTCGGCGCTACTAGAAGTACAGTGAGGCTGGCCATCTTCACTAATTTTTAGGCAGAGGACTTTTTATGTCAAATTTGGGAACACAAAAAGGGTCAGGTAAAAATCACGTGATGGGAAGCTGATCCAAATTTTGATCCTTTTTGAATTAAAAATTGTCCTCAGCACGCGGAGTGGACTCTACCTCCTGGAAGGCAGGCAGAAAGTCACGTTGCCATTTATGAGCCTTTCTCATGGCTGAGCTCTCCTGGACTTTTCATTTGAACTTTTGAAAAACCTCCTCAGCATTAAGAGCTTCCCTGAAGCTGGATCTTGAGGATCTTGCATCCTGATTTCCAGACAGAACTGAGTTAAAAACATAGTAACGGACTCCGTTTGTTTTCCTGTCTCCAAGGTGTTTGGCCCCACGTTCCTCCTCCCAGCCCCAGCGGGAGAGGAACACTTTAGTTACTCACTGACAGGAACGGGCCCTGGAAACTTGACCAAATGTTGGCTGGGAAGCCCCGTTCTCCCTTAAGGAGGACTAAATGTTTCCCAAATTAATTCTGACAAAGTGAGTTTAGAGTCAACTTTCTGGAGTTTCTCAAAATGATTTAGGGTATTTTAAGTCAACTCTGTGTTGCCTCTTTTTCCAGTGTTGCAACTCTGTGTTGCCTACTACCTGTTGGGGGCTTCATTAGTGTCAAATACTTTTCTTTCTAAGCTATGCTGTGGGAGTTTTTATCATGTAAAAATTTCCCTGGAATGTAAATGCCCTACGATGTCTTCGGTTTGATGTTGGGGTCAAATGCAGGCCGCTGTGTGACCTTCCTTCTGGAAAGAATGGAGGCTTGTTTTGCTTTGCTCATTTGGTTCTCAGCACACATTCAACCAGCAACAACACAATAGTGTATAGGGGTAAAAATCACTTGCCTCCATGAGGTTTTTGGGTGGACAAGACTTGGGATCAGAAGATTATAGCTGTGTGGGCGCGTGGTCTCATTGTAGCCTTCAACGCTGGGCACAAGCCTACTACTATTCTGGGTTATTTATTTTACTTTAATGAGCAAAGAAAAATATGGTGCACTTGAATGACTTAATAAGAGACAACTGCGTGTTCTTGAGTTATAAGTAAATCATGGTCAGAAAAAGACAGTGGAGAGGCTGTCTCACTAAATATTCCCAGGCTTTGTCTCGCGAAGGCTTGGTGGTGTTTTGGAGTGGCTAATTGGGAGATAGGTCCAGTTCCGTGCTGCCTTCACTGTGACTCAGATGACCGTTGGAAACAGCTTATTTCAGACTTCGGCTACCGGATGCAGTCCCCGGCTATTTCCAAACCCAAGATGTTTGGATGCTGATTGAGTCACAGTGTTTGCATTCTGAGTGTTCCATCAAACCCAGGCCGCGTGGGACGCGCCGATGACACGGGCTGGGTTGGAGAGGCGACGGTCTGCTCCTGGCCGTGAAGGGGAGGCAGCCCGGGGCTGAGGGGGACTGCTGTCCCAGTGGCGCTGTTCTCACCCAGCAGTGTGAGGTCTGCCTGGCACACTGAGGGGGCCGGGGCGCAGTTGGTGGGAGACGTCCTGGTCTGAAGCTCCTAACCCCTCCTCTCAAGGGCAGGGGCCTCGGGCAGCCCTGGGGCGCTGCCACCTTTCTCAGCAGCCTCAGCCGTGTTGCCAGAATGAGCTGAACAACAGCTTCTGGCAGAGAACAAGGCTCCAGTGCTCACCTCTCCCCACTTCTTCATCATCTGCTCCTGTGACTTTTCCTTCTGCCTCAGCTTAGGACTCTCCCCTCCCAGTGACCAGCTGTCACTATTTAGGTGCTGACTGCAAGGAGATCCAATCAGTCCTTTCTAAAGGAGATCAGTCCTGGGTGTTCTTTGGAAGGACTGATGCTAAAGCTGAAACTCCAGTACTTTGGCCACCTCATGTTAAGAGTTGACTCGTTGGAAAAGACTCTGATGCTGGGAGGGATTGGGGGCAGGAGGAGAAGGGGACGACAGAGGATGAGATGGCTGGATGGCATCACCGACTCAATGGACATGAGTTTGAGTGAACTCCAGGAGTTGGTGATGGACAGGGAGGCCTGACGTGCTGCAATTCATGGGATCGCAAAGAGTCGGACACGACTGAGTGACTGAACTGAACTGAACTGAGCTCTTACCATGGGACACCTCTCCCCCCTCGCCCCCCCACATTCAGCATCGTTTGTGGCCTAAGTTGGTTTTTAAAGGTGTGAATTTTTACCTTTCCCTCTTTGTGTCAGGATATTTCCCTTTGGTCTGTAGCTATTTTTTTTCATTTCTTTTCTTTTCCCTTGATACCTACCCCCCTTTCATCCCCACAGGGATTAAAGCAACTGGATTTCCATCAAGGTCAAGGTTAGTGTTGCGGTGGTTGTGTTCCTAATGTTCTAGCCCTAAGTGCCCTTGGAAAGACTGTTCAGATGTGGGCAGTTTGTTCTTACTCGATTGTCAAATGACCTGCTCAGTTCTATCTTCCAAGGTCAAGGGAGTACAACTCTCATTTTTAACAATATCATTGCTGCCATTTCCTCAAAGCTTATTGTGTGTCAGGCTCTGTGCCAAGTATTTAACATTTATTTTCCCATTTAATCTTCATATCAATCTTATGAAGTAGGTAGTGTCGACTTTTAAAAGATGCACAATGTGAGAGTTTGAAGTTAAATTTTATTTGGGGCAAAATGAGGACTGCAGCCTGGGAGACAGAGCCTCAGACAGCTGAGAGACTGCTCCAAAGAGGCAGAGGGAAAGGGCAGCACATAAATTATCCTGGTGAAGCGGGGAGGACATGCAGTCAAGCACATTTGTTTTCAGGAGGTTTTCTCCTAGTCTTGTGAAGCTTCTGCTGGTCACAAGAAACAGTCATCACCATGAAGGATTTTAATGCTTCTCTAGATATGAAGAGATACAAGAACTGGGCTCATAAAATCAGCTCCCGAGAATATGCAGCTCTCTGAAGGCCTGTCCTGCCAGTTTTCCCAGAGCACAGATGCCTCACAGCTGCTCTCCACCCTGAGCTCCTTCAGGGGGTGTTGAGGTCAGCCGCTGCAGCAGCACACAGTTTAATCCTGGTAGAGGTGGATGGCCGGCAGCCAAGCGCCAATTTGTAGTTGACAGTATTGTTGTCTGCATTTTGCAGCTGGAGAAATTGAGGCACAGGGAAGTTGGTTATTTGCCCAGCATCGTTCTGCTAGTATGTGCCATTCGCCAGGACTTGAATCTCATCTCAGTCTAGAGCCTATGCCTTAACCACCTTCCGGGGCCAAATTGTCTTCCAGGGCACATGCCAGTATCTGAAGACAGTCTCTATTGTCCCAACCAGGAGGACGCCACTGGCATATAGTGGGAAGAGGTTAATGCGTGGGTGCACAGTCCGTCAGTCCTGTCCGACCCTTTGCAACCCCATGGACTGTAGTCAGCCAGGCTCCTCTGTCTATGGGATTCTCCAGGCAAGAATACTGGGGTGGGTTGCCATTTCCTCCTCCAGAGCATCTTCCCAATCCAGGGATCAGACGTGTCTCCTGCATGGGCAGGCAGGCAGGTTCTTTACCACTGAGGCTACAGCTTATAAGACAAAGAATTCTCTAGCACCAAATGTCAGAAGTGCCGAGGTTGAGAAACCCTGTTATAGATAGAGCAGACCATTTGTGTTGAACAGTTAAGGGGAACCATCCAGGTGATATTCTGAAACTTCAGTTATTTCAGGAAATACTCCTTGCTTGCACAGTTTGAAGAGCTATTTTTAAATAGCTCCATGGGTAGAAAATATATGTAACTGTTTACAGGGAGAAAAGATTTCATGAAATTCCCAACTTTTGAAATGCAGAGGAGGTCTACGAATTTCTTTCTCTCTGCTGTGATTTGGTTATTGGAATCGAGCAGGCCGTTTGGTAATCACATCAGACAGTTTGACTTTGGTACCCGCGTAGAGGTGTTATACACGTAAATTCTCTGCTAGATGTCAGCAGGAAGTTTGAAAATTGTGAATTGTGGTATCCTGGCCTCGTTTGAGTCTCACGAATAGGTGAGGTTCCTGTGGTCCCACAGGCTACATGCACAAAGCCCCACAGAGCAGGCGGGGAAGGTGCCAGCTGGCGAGGCAGAGTCCGAGGGCTGCCTGCACTTCCAAGTGGAGCGGTCCCCCCAGCCTTAATCACGGCCTCCTGTCTCTGTGTTCCAGTCACATGCTTGGCCCCTCTGCTCAGCAGGCAAAACCAAGAGTTCCCAGTTGGAGAAGTTTAAGGTCTTCCTGTTTGTCTGATACTCCTGGCAGAGAAAACGTCCACATCTGTGCATTGTCCGCCCGTTTCCTTCCCCCAGCCCCGCTCTGCACGCCCCCAGCAGCCTCGAAGCGCTGTATTGTTCCCCTTCTTCCTCATCTTGACCTTGTGCTAACTGCCTATTTATTGTAATGACTCCTCAGATAACGTACTCCTTGGGACTTTTTTTTAGTAAATGCTTATTAGGGCCAGGAAATTCAGGATCTAGCTAAAATGCAGTGCACAGCATTTTGAAGTGTATCTCAGACCACAGTGAAATGGACCAGCGCCCGCCCAGCTGTCTCTTTACCTCTTTTCTAGGTTTGTGTGTTTCCTGGGTCATGAACACCCCTTTGGGCGTTGGTCTCTGCAGATGATGGCCACCCGTGACCAGCTCCCTCCACCTTGCCCTCCAGGACACGTGGTCACCTCGTTCTTCCCCCTTGGCCTGGCCCTCCATCCCTTTGGCAATTTTCGCGTATCCCCAGGGTCCAACCGGGTCCTCCTGTCTTATTCCTCCACACCGTCACTCAGGAGGTCTCATCCATACCCCTGACATCCCTGGTACCCCAGGTGCCCCAGGATCTGGTGCATGTCCTCGTGAGGTCCCAGAGACCACTCGTTCTCCTCCACCCAGGCTAGACTTGTGATCTTGCCCGGCTTGTCCCTCCTCCCATATTCTGGCTCCAGGGAACGGAAATGTTCGAGTAGTTGTTCAGAAATCTGGGAGTGCTCCTTGACTCCTCTTCCCAACAGCCTCCAGGGCCAGTTAGTCTCTTGAGTCTTACTGTCTTTTTAAACCTTTCTCAAAACCACCCCCTCCACTGCAGTAGTTCTCTGGCCCTTTCCCTTCTTGCTTGGATCCCTGCCAGGGCTTCCCACTGGCCATCCTGGCTCTGCAGGTTTGGCCCTTCCACATCGCTGGCAGCAATCCGCTGGATGGGCTGGGGGGCAGTGGCCCCCATTGCACAGACCTGTTGATCCGTGGCTCCCGCTGAGCCTGTGTGCAGCTCTGTGTGCAAAGAGCACGTGCTTATATCTGCCTTTCCTTGCCTGCCCGTCACAGGGGTCCATGGAAATCATCGCTAAGGAGTCTATAATAGAAACGGGGACAGGTTTTACTTGAGCCACACTGAGGATGACAGCCCCGCGGTTGCTCAGATAACCAAGGAGCTGTCCCGGAGAAGCTTGATTTTCAGCACAGGGTCATAACTTGTCATAGCAAAGAACATCAAGCAACTCAGAGGTGCAATCCTTCAAGGTTTAAAAGAACAGGTCAGTGTGCACACAGCAAGTCAGCACGGCCTTGGCACCTGGAAAGGGAGTCTTATCACCGAAGGAGAACCGGCACTGGCATCCTAGGAAGAGAGGCATTTCATCTTTATTTTTAACGTGGACATGCTTTTCTTTTGGTCATGGGATCCTTTCCTTTAATAATTAAAGCAGATGTATGATGTGTGTTTGACGGGCCACCAGCAGGCTGTTTTAGTTAGCATAGAATTTGAGTGAAATCATGTGTAAGCCAGAACAACTTCCCCATATCCAGTATGTGAACATTTCTTCCTCACAGGGGTCCTAGAGATGAGTTCTCTAAAATGCAAGCCAGATAGTGTTACTTTTTGGCTGAAAACACTGTAGGGGCCCCTCACTGTAGCGGATAACACGGAGTGCAGAGTCCCAAGCGTGACTCCTCCGGTCCCTCCCAGGATGATTCCTGCTCACTCCTCCTGCCACGTTCCTGCCTGTCCTCCCCACCCCCACCCTACACTTCAGCTTCAAGGGACAACCCTGATCCTGGCAGTCCCTCTGCTTGGCACTTGCCCCCAGTGGCCTTCTCTCCTCCAGGCAGAACGGGGTACCCCTCTTTGTTGCTTCAGTGACACCAAGGGCTCTGTGCTGGGCCCACCTGCCGACTTCCCTGTTGCCCTGCTGGCCTGGGACCCCTCTGAGGATGGAGAGCCATCATTTTGGTGTCCAAGCACTGGTCCCAAACCAGACACATGGACGTACTTCAGAAGCCACCGTCGTTGGTATGTGAATGGGATTTGTCTTTCAGACATGAGCGCATGTGGTTTCTGAGAAATGAACACTGCCAGCCAGGCTACTTCAACTTTGCCTTCTTTCTGATGAGGCAGTTAGGGGACCCATAGACACCGAATGTCTTACCTAAGATGGAAAACTTGTCTTTTGTTTTAACTGGAGGCTAGTTGCTTGGCAATGTTGTGGTCTCGGCCTCACATCAACGCGGATCAGTCACACTTCTTAACCGCATCCGTTGGAGCCCCTTCCTTCCTCTCCTGAAAAAGTCTCATGTGGTCAGGAGTGGAGAGAGAATTCAGTGGGAGGGGACAGCTTGAAAAAAAAGCTTGCAAATTCCCTTTGGGACCACACTTTGTACCCGCAGACTCTTCCCCTGGTGTGGTCATTTAATTTTTTCCTGAGCCAAATTGATACATATTTATGCAGTACAGACTATTTCTTTGAGTAATAAAGACTTCCATCAACAGTGGTTTTTATTTTTTTATTTTTTTTTTATGCAAAAGAGAATATCATGCTCTGGAAGCGGCAAGGGGCAAAGCAGACCCACCAGTATCACCCCACTAGCTTCCTAAAACCGTCCTGGCTTGATGTCAGTGTTTATCTCTGACATGTTTATCTCTTACAATTGCCAAAACTCCATGTGTCCTACGGGTTTCTTTCTTGATCAAATTTGGATCAGAAAGCCACACTCACTTAACAGTCATCCTAGTTCCTTGAAATCATTATAAAAGTTTACAAATAACCCTGTAAGTTGAAAAGTGAACTTGAATAGATAAGGGGGCTATTAGAGCATAAAGTTAATTTTCATTCTTTTGTTTAAAATTCATCGTACTAAATAGCTAGCAGATATGCCTGAATTAACAAGCATTCACCCTTTCAGCCATCATTTCTACTTAAATATATATATAAAAAAAATGGGGATCATCAGCTACTTCTGTTTGGCTCAAGACATAAGCAGTGTCGGCATGATCTAGCCCTTTAGTTTTCTTTTAAGAAGTGTTTTTAATGCCAGCATCCAGGGTTATCCAACAAAAGCAGAAAAATTCTAGCCTTTCTCCACCCCAACTGTGACCCTCCCTTTTGAACTAATGATAGATTCACTTTGCAGTTATTATACTCCTGATAAAAACCTTATCATGGTTTCCTCACCGTTCTCCCTGAGCACTCCTCTGTGGCGAGTCCCATTCCTTTTGGCCTTGGTCTTTCTTTTTTTTTTTTTTCACTTAAGAATTTTTAATTTTTATTTGAAATAACAGTGTAATAGGTAGACAGTATACAGCTACTCATTGTGCACCAAGAATTTTTTCTCACAGAGCAGTGATGGATTCCACCCAAACTATCTGTCCCAGAGGACAGAGCCTTCCTCTCATGGATATCAGAACCTTCTTCGCCTCTTCATTTGCCCTGCATTTGGAAGTGCAGCAAGCTGAAGAGCAGCATATGCAGAATGTACAATACTCTATCTGCTAAGTCGCTTCAGTCGTGACCGACTCTGTGCGACCCCATAGACGGCAGCCCACCAGGCTCCCCCGTCCCTGGGATTCTCCAGGCAAGAACACTGGAGTGGGTTGCCATTTCCTTCTCCAATGCATGAAAGTGAAAAGTGAAAGTGAACTCGCTGAGTCGTGTCCGACTCTAAGCGATCCCATGGACTACAGCACAGCAGGCTCCTCCGTCCATGGGATTTTCCAGGCAAGAGTACTGGAGTGGGGTGCCATTGCCTTCTCCTGGCCTTGGTCTTTCTTAATGTCTCTGTGTTTCCTCATTCCAACTTTAATGACATTTCCATAAAGCCAGTAGGAGTATCTTTGTGTCTCTTCCC
>SJYA01003628.1:40870-70116 GCA_006410615.1 Neotragus moschatus | reverse complement strand
CCCACCAGGCTCCCCCGTCCCTGGGATTCTCCAGGCAAGAACACTGGAGTGGGTTGCCATTTCCTTCTCCAATGCATGAAAGTGAAAAGTGAAAGTGAACTCGCTGAGTCGTGTCCGACTCTAAGCGATCCCATGGACTACAGCACAGCAGGCTCCTCCGTCCATGGGATTTTCCAGGCAAGAGTACTGGAGTGGGGTGCCATTGCCTTCTCCTGGCCTTGGTCTTTCTTAATGTCTCTGTGTTTCCTCATTCCAACTTTAATGACATTTCCATAAAGCCAGTAGGAGTATCTTTGTGTCTCTTCCCAACCCACCCTCCCGCCCTCTTTTCCCTGCCTGTTCCCTGCACCCCTTGGACTGTCAGATCTTGGACAAGGACACCTGCCTGGTCTTACCTCTGTAGAGCTTCAGTGCTTAGTTCAATACAAGTTAGCAGTTGCTACTTGCCATGGTAAACTGCACAATAACAGGAGCTCTCCAGTTTGGGAAGACCACGATATGCGACTCCTTTTTAAGTGCTTTCATTTCAGCAGATGTTTAATGAGCATTATTTTCAAAAAAAAAAAAAGGTGGGCTGTAATGAGATAGGAACAGAGGAAAAATCCAGAAATGAAATATTCTGGGTCCTGGGAAAAATAAGAGCTATTTTTGCAGTGCTGGGTGCAGTTTCACCGCCTCAGCCATTCATTGCTCTGTTGCTTGAAGCCTCTGGGCCCTTGGCTTCTTGGCAGGTGGGTTAGGGTGGTGGGGTGGGTGGTGTGTCTGAGCGCGTACACAGTCGTCAGCTCATGACCCACCTGCGCAGAGTGGCCTTAGGAGGGCTGCGCTTTTCTTCCTACTCCATCCCAGAGGCCGAATCCGTGGAGCTCAGCCCTGCTCTTGGGAATGGCCACCTCCGCTAAAGGGCAGTTTGGAATAAAGGTCAGGAAGTTAGGAGGAGTGAAACTGGACATGTTTATGAGAGTTATTCTTGTTGACATAGCTTTCTTCTCAAAGTCTACCTCTGCAATTTAGGATGTGTGTGGTTGACCTCCAAATAATTTCTTACCAGAACCTCCCATCTCAGCCTTTACTATCTGCAATTATCATTGTAATCAGACCAGCTTTACCAAATCTTGGTAAAATATTGCCTTTGACAGCACTGAGACCAAAATTTCAAAAAGAAAATTTAATCCATCCATGATCTCATTGATAGTACCAAGTAAAATTGAGAATCACTTTAAATTAATGTCAGCTCAGCAGCTTCATCTCCAGGCTGTTGGGCTGGAGTGCCGAATTTTTAAATATCATTTGAATCATTTCAAATGATCCTAACAAAACAAGACATTTTATTAGATCATTAATAAGAATACTTACCAGAAGTAAGTGCCCCTGGATGGATGTAAATCAGCCTTCTGGGGCCATTTATAACTGATGAGAGAATGGCACTGCTTGACTTTAATAATTCATCCAGGAACAGAGAATAAACAGCAGCAAACATTAATTTTATTGGACAGTTTCATATGGTTTATGTTTTGAAATAAAAGGGATATGACTTGACTCCTGCCTGAAACCAAAGCGCTTAGAAAGGATCCCCTCATGCCGTTGGCATCTCCAAGTGGGGAACTTGTTCTCAGATGCGTTTGTTAATCAGTTGGCACCCTTCTTGCCATAAATAAGAAGCCAAAATATAAACACTTTAAATAGTGACTACAGCTTGGTGTTCTATCATGTCCTTTGGCATGTAGCTATGAAGGTCTTTATAACCAATCATCTTACTTGTCTAGAACAGAAGCCACAGTATCTGAGAAAGGAAGGAGCCTGTATATGACTGTGATTTTCCCAAACCAAGTACAGGTTCTTTCATTGCTGGCTCCATGTCTGCAGCTAAGGGTAGAGAGGGTCTCGTTTTCAGCTGGTAGCCTGAAGACTGGAGTGGAGACTGCTCTGCTCTGATCCCAAGATTGAGACACCCTGGACCTGGAAATGAAAGGGCAGAGGAAATAATAACGCTATGAGAAGAGGGAGCCAGTCGAGCCCACGCCCTTTGACCATGGCCCTTGGACAAATGTGCTCAGATATGACCTTCTCTTCTGCCTCTGCACTCGGCAGTTCTTATAGCCGACAGAGTATCTCCCTTTCCCATCCATCTGTAGGACTTGGAGAGCACCTGCCTCAGGAGGAGAAGGTGATAAAAGGTGGTCATGCACTTGCAAGGACTGACTCTGAGGATGGACAGTGACAGTGGTCATCTGCAGATCCTCACCACCACCCCTCCCCAGCTCTGTACCTGAATCTCTGAAGTGAAGCTGGAGCAGCTGAGGATGCCGAGTGTGGTCACGCACCAGTAGCCAAGAGCCTAGACCAGAGTCCGTGGTCCCCTGCTTCCTGTCTAGTGTTTTTGTCCCCACCTATGACTTCGCCATTTGACAAGCTTCAGTCTACAGTCATTGATATTAAAAGGCGTTTTTTTTTGTATGGCTGCCCTCCGAGAGCAGAAAAATAAATGTTGACCAAATATGATAATAGTAATAATTCCTACCACCTGTTGAATATTTAAAATTATACCTTGTGTTACATGCATGTATTTTTAATCCTTATAACACCCTCTGAGGTATATCCTTTGAACACCACACTTCATTGCTGAAAGGCACAGAGCTACGGGTACAGACAGGGGGATAGTATAGAAATAGATCTTCTGTGCACTTTTTATACCCATTTGTATCCTTTATGCTATAGAACTCTTCTTACACGGAGAAAATTGGTGTTTGATGGTGAAACTACTTACCCCCAGGCCTAAGGAGTATCTAAACAGGGAGAGGAGTGCCCTCCCTGACCTCATAGGTGGCCGTGCTAGTGTGGGGCTTGGGCTGGGAGGCCGGGTCCTGCTCCAGGAAGTCTACTGCACCTGCCCAGAGCGCTTTCCTTTTGCCAAGCACCTTTTAAGTTTATGACTTACTTGGTTGCCTTCACAACAAGCCTATGTGGTAGGTTGTGCTAGTACCCTCAGTTTACAGACCCAGGGACTGAGGTACAGCGCCACCTCTGGGCCCAAGGTCACTGCCTAGCAAGCGCTAGAACTGGGATTCAAGTCCAGACAGTCTGGCTCCAGACGGAATCACTCCCCGAGGTGCCTTTCTGGATGAGCTCATTGGCTGGAAGGGTGGGGCAGTGGGTTTGGTAGCAGTCTTGGGAGAGTGACTGTTGAGTCCACGCTCGTCCTGTACGTGAGCCTGAGAGACCTCCCCCCAAGTCCTGCCCACATTTTCTGCTGGAACCCAGAGCGGTCAGTCACCCTGCTCATGCAGGCCTGGCACGTGCGACGTGGAGAATTCTCCACCCTGTCTGGGTGTCGTCTCACGAGGCCGGAGGTCATCAGAGCCGTGGGAAACGTTTGCTGTGAGGAAGCCTGTTAGCTCCAAACACTTCGGAGAAATATGTGTCAGCACCCAGGGGTGCTCCTTTTTCTAACCCAACCAGAACACGGTCTTCTTTTTCCCTCCTCCAATTGCCTGGAGCTCCCTTGCCAAGCACCTTTCTGTTTCTGAGCCACGTGGGTTTAAAAGGGAGGCACCCACTCCAGCCTGGCACACCAGAGAGGCTGGGGCAGGAGCCCCTGGCAACCTCCGGAGTCCAGGGCACTGGACACGTGTGTCATCCAGGACCAGCTTCTTCTCTGCTCACCTTCCTTAGCAGCCCTTCCACGTGAGCATCTGGGGTTGGGGTGTCTCTGGGACGTGAAGCTAAAGCCCTTTGTGTCCCCAGCCTCTCCAGCACTTCATTTTTGTTCCAAAATGGCCTGGTCCTCTGACCTGTACTCTCTTCTTCTGAGTTCATCTCTGTTTACGAGGCTGCCCTGCTGTTAGAAGCTGTGACAATAAGTCCCTGTTCCCAGAAAGAGTACTGCATCTCGTGAACGAGGACAAGGGTTCAGCCTGGCAGAACGGGGCTTTCTGTGACCGGCTTGAACTTTGATCTGCACTGACTTCATCTGGGCCGCTGTGAGCAGAGCTCACTGGGCCGCCGCCCCCCCGCCTGGCATGTTCCTGTGTCCTCAGGCCAGTTACGCCGGCTGAGGTCCTGCCTGCCTTTGAGGGTATTTCTGAGTGTACGAGGGTCTGAAGCTGCTGGCAGCTTTATGCTGAACTTGCTTTTTCTCCAACAGTGTTGCATCCCTTTGGGAGCTACACTTAAGCTCATCTGTTTTCAAAACACCGTCTGAATCCTAAATGTCTGGGGAATTCCTCTGGTTAATAAATGAAGGAAGCTTAAACTGGTCTACGGTTTTGAATTTGACATTCTCAGGGGAAGTTGAAAAATGCTGTGTGGCTTGATCTCTGGCTGTGAAGTCACTGAGACAGACAGTGTGGGATGAACTGGGTGTGGATGCAACGTACAAATCTATCTTGCTGACTTTTTAGATGTTAGAAAAATCTGACCTTACAAATGTGTGTGAATGTGTATCTATATGAGTGTGTCCGTGTATGTGTGCATTCCTCATCACACAGTATTTCATGGGTCTTAAACATTTGAGAGAAGTAAGGCACTAGAGAGGGGAGATTTTTGATCCATAAATAAAGAGCCATGTTTGTGAATATCCACTTCTGTGGCTTTTTTTTTTTTTTTTAATTGCAGATGCATTCAGCACATAAAGCCTTAGGCTATTTCCATATGAGCTCGCTGTCTTTCAAGAAGGGTGTGTTATGGACTCACAGGGCAGTTTAGACCTTAATGCTGCAGGTTGTACCTTTGGTTGTGAAAAGCCAGCATCAGTGTGAGAGAAATAATATAAACAGTGAGCTTGAACATTTTGAGTGATATTCTTAGAAATATGAACATAGCCTACAATAGACTTTGACTCTAAGTCACTCAGAAACTTTCTAAAATTCATTAACAGTGTTGGTTAGAAGCAGAAGTGACCTCAGTGAGAATATGAAAGATTTTCTGTTTGTTTTTAAGGTGAGCAGTGCCTGCTGCTGCTGCTAAGTCACTTCAGTCGTGTCTGACTCTGTGCGACCCCATAGATGGCAGCCCACCAGGCTCCCCCGGCCCTGGGATTCTCCAGGCAAGAACACTGGAGTGGGTTGCCATTGCCTTCTCCAGTGCATGAAAGTGAAAAGTGAAAGTGAAGTCACCCAGTCGTGTCCGACTCTTAGCGACCCCATGGACTGCAGCCCACCAGGCCCCTCCATCCTTGGGATTCTCCAGGCAAGAGGACTGGAGTGGGCTGCTGCTAGCATTGTCTTAGTCCCTGGGTAAATCGCAAATTAGATCTTGGTTTTTAAGGATACAGGTTATTTTACATCATTAGGTCCAGTTCTCTGATAATTACCCTTCAGTGGGTAATTAGAAACGTGTCATTCTGCTGAGAGCTTTGCCAGTAAACCCAGTGACAGCTGCAAGGTTTGCAGTGTTTGCTATGATGGGCTTCTGGGTGAACGTTGCTGCCGTTGCGAGCTGCTCCTGCCCTGTGCTCCTGAGAAGTTCTGGGCTGTTGGGCTTTGGGCTGGCAGCCCTGTCTGTGCGTCATGCAGCTGGCCGGTCCCCTGGGCCACGCCGGGATGAGGTTTCTGCTGCCCTGTGCTCATGCCCGTCACCTCCTTAACGGCTGCTTGGAACCCTGGTGCTGAGGCCCAGCTTGAACATTAACCACCGCCGTTGCCTGTCAGTAGCAGGGCCAGTGGAGGTGCAAGGAAAGAAAACCGTTTGTGCCATTCTTTAACCACCTGTGGCTATTTCCAGATTAACATTTTTGTCTGCCTCTAGTTTTTGAGCTTGTGAGATGATACCACATATGTATGCGTGTCTATCTCTCTATATACATGGTTCAGAAAGAGCTGATGCCTAACTTAAAACAACTGTATGTTTAAAGGGACGGGCGTTCTCACCGTTAGCTGATGCTCACCTTCCTCATAGAAGCTACCAGTTTTGTAACCCTAATGCTCCACGGTCTTTTCCTCCATCTCTGAAATGGCTATATTCCTAGAGGGACTATTTGGAGTCTCATGATGGGAGATGGCCTGAAACCAGGTAAAAGTGTGGTCAAGGCCCCTTCTCTCCTGCGAGCCGCTCCTTCTGCCTCGCGCCCCGTGGGCTGAGCTTTTCACTCTCCGCACTGCCTGCCCAGCCACCGTTCCTCCTGTTTCCAGCCAGAGGCCCAGGCTGTCGGTCATCCCCCCTGCTCTCCTCTGATCTCTCGCCCCCTCAGTTCATGGATACCTCACTCCGGCCGCACGTGCTCCATTCCCAGGAAAGACCTCTGTCCCGGGCTGACGCCTGGTACCAGCGGGCCCTGGAGGTGTCTCCTGAGCTGCCAGCCTGGCCACGCCTCCTGCAGGCAGAGCTCAGAGCTCTCTTCTTGTGCCCGTTAGAAGCACACTTCCCAGTTGCCATCCTAGCTGGCGGCTGCACAAGGTGCCTGGACCCATCCCAGGATGCAAGAAATAGGAGCAGAGAAGGAAAGGGAGGCGGCGTGAGTGAGTCAGGACTCCGGTAAGAGGCTCGGAGAAGCGCCTGATGGGGAAAGTGGTTCTTGGCAGCTGTGGCGCTCAGGCTCCCTTCTCATTGACCTCATTTGCTCAGTAGGGGTTTTTTCTTCTTTCTTGGTACTTCCATACATTAATGCTAAGATAAATATATGAAGAAAGTAAACTTTGTGTTGAAGCAATCTACCTTTTTGAATTGTACAGTGAATGCTTCTGAGATAGTTGCCAGTCTTTAATGGGGCTTCCCTGGTGCCTCAGTGGTAAGGAATCCGCCTGCCAATGCAGGAGACACAGGTTGGGTCCCTGGATCAGAAGATCCCGTGGAGGAGGGTATGGCAACCCAGTCCAGTATTCCTGTCTGGAGACTCCCCATGGACAGAAGAGCCTGGCAGGCTACAGTCCAGAGGGTCGCAGAGTCGGACACGACTGAGTGACTAACACACACACAGTGCGGGTCACGCGATGACTTTTATTGCTGTCCAGCAGCACACTTCTCTGCCGTGTCTGTCATAGAGGACGGTGGAGTTGGATGTATCTCGACACCAAAGACGGAACGGATGGGCCCTGGCTCTACCTGGAGCTCGGCCCTCGGAGGCGGTTGGGCTGTGTGTGACCTTACAGTCTCAGCATTGGCAGCCACAGGGGTTTGGTTTTTTCCAGCCACGCCACTTGTCCGTCAAGGGTCAGCTGTTCCTATGCTTCACGTTGTCAGGGACTCAGGCTGTCAGAGAGGTCTCATCTGGGATTGTTCTTATTTGATGGGAGAGAGAAGTGAGCTGGACAGCAGAGCACCCCCTCCCCCAAGCTCCTCAGCAGAGAAGTGGCATGTGTCCCTTCTACCCAAGCTACATTGGCTGAACGAGTCCCATGATCTGGTCTCATGCCAGTGGGGTCGGGAAATATCATCTTCCTCCAAGAAGAGACATGATATTTGAAAGAATAATACATCCTTTCACAAGAGCTTTCCCGGAAGCTTCCAGTCAGGAGACGACTCTTGTTCTACTTGATTCTTGAGTTTACTTGGTGTTTTATCGGTTTGTGTGAGAGGCTCAGAAGTAACCGACGGCATAATCCTCTTCGTTGATTGTGTTTGGGTTTTCTTAAGCTGCTGGAAGGGAACCTGGCTGATGGCCGTGTGTCTTGTGAACAATCAGCAATTCTGTCTGCCTCTGTGCAGTGGGGACGGGAAAGCCTGCAGTTGCTGTCTGAATGAACATCCAAATTCCCTGATGCTGGGGCCACTGCCCAGCTGTCACTTAGATGAGCCAGAAGCCCATCCTCTAAGGGTTATTGACTCTCAGTGTTGGGTCACGGGAGCAGAGGACTTGGCAGTCTCCCCTCTATTGACACCAGGGAGTTCATGAAGCAGGAAGTATCTTGATTTTATATGTAAGTTCTTATAAGCTTTTTGGTTTTCACCCTTTGTTATTTTGTCCATTAAAACTCTCTGCTTTCTTTTATTTTTTTATTTAAAAAAAAAATGGGGGGTGGAGTCTCCACTGCAGGATGCAGGCGTTCTCCAGTTGCAGCGCGTGGGGACTGCTCCCTAGCTGCAGTGTGCAGGCTTCTCCTGTTCCAGAGCACGAGCTCCAGAGCGTACAGGCTTCAGCGGTTGCAACACACCAGCTTCAGTAATTGTGGCACACGGGCTTAGTTGTCCTGCAGCACGTGGGATCTTAGTTCCCTGATCAGGGATCGAACCTCCATCCCCTGCATTATAAGGTGGGTTCTTAACTACTGGACCACCAGGAAAGTCCCCAAACTCTGTGCTTTCTTATTGATCCTGAAAAGACAGGTGAGGCTCACTTAAGGGCTCATATTTTTCCAGAATTCATTTTGATATGAAAAACACTTTCTGTTTAAACTTATATAACAGGGACATTGAAAGGAAGCTCTTGAAGCTCAAGTTCTGATTCCACTCAAACCCGAAGCCTTTAACATCCCACAGTGCGCGCAGGGCATAGGCCCCCGGCTAATAGGATCTTGACTGAATCACACCTTAGAGTTTACTGGAGCTGGTTCTCCAGTCACTCCTGCTGGACAGAAACAGAAAGCAGACTAAAGGAAGAGGGTGACATTTTCCGAAAGGTCTCCTCAACCTTCTAGAGGTTTTTCGATGCTGACATTTGTGGAAAGAGAAAAAGTTATGAAATGTGTAAGTGGGCTTGAAGAATCTTAAAGAATGGATCATTTAGAAACTGGGACCAAATAGGTGGGCCTGTTGACCTTGGTTGCTGATGCCTCAGGACAGAATAAAAATGACTCCTCCAGAAATGTGTGTTCAGAAAGCAGATTGACTAGGTACAGAGGAGTCGAAGTGGACATCAAGGAAGAAATATCTGACTAGCCAGGACTGGGGGATTAAAAAACTAACTTGACAGTGAGCGATTCCCCACCAAGTGCTCCAGACCCAGAAAAAGAGAGGCTTACTGAGGTGTTCTGGAGAGTAGAGTCTCTGCTTCTCCAGGGGGCCGGGGTGGGGCACCAGGCAGCTGAAACCACTGCTGGGTTCAGCAGGAGCGAGAACCGCCTACGGAGGGGAGCTGAGCTGGGGTCAGTAAGACCTGGAACGCCTAAGATTACTGAGGCCCACTCGGTAAGTTCCTTGAGATTCCCTGACACTTGCCGCAGCCACAGCCACCTGGGCACGTGCTGAGTGGCCAGCCCAAGTCTGGAGGAGGAGAGTTCGAGAGAAAGCCGTGTGGCCAAGCGAAGTTTCGAGAAGCCCCATTTTGCCATTGTAGAGATTACTGAAAATAAAGACTGGCTTCTATGTGTGGTCCAGAGACACTGCCAGGACCCCAGGAGAGGCAGGGTCAAGGTTCTGTCGATGCTGGCCAGTTGGAGTCCATGTCCTTGGACAGATCAGCCTGACATCTTGGACAGCCTGATACAGATTAGCTTGGACCTTTAACAAATTTCAGAAAAACAAGTGAAAGTGTACTTCATTTAGTGAAGGCTATGCCTGTCCATCCAGCTGATAGAGCTTGACTTACTCTTCAGAGCAGATGTTTCTAAAGTATGAGGGTTTAGAGCTCTGTTCTTAAGTTGCACCTACAAATAGGAAAACTGCAGGGAGCTCCCTGCTTGGACTCTCACCATCCACACCACCAACTGGTTCTGGCAAGGGGAGCAGCCTGTGATACTGGCCTCCTTGACCTCTGCCCGCTAGATATCAGTAGCACCCTCCCCACCCCAAGCTGTGATAACCAACAATGTCTCTAGACATTGCCAGAGTTCCCTGCAAGGCAGGGAGGGCACAGTCGCCCCCCAGTTGAGAGGTTGCCCACAGAGTCAGAGGTGGGATATGGGACTAGTTATCCCCGAGGAAAGGGTGTTGGCAGCCAGGAGGAGATGTGAGCCTGTTGAGACCGTAACTTAAGAAACAGTGTAATTTCTAGGCTATTTGGACCCTCTTCAATAGAGTCAAGGTGTCTGCATTTCCATAGTGAGTGTATTTTAGGCAGTAACCAGGGCAAGTGAGAGTTTGCAGACTTCCTTTGGTAGCTGATTAAAAAAAAAAAACAAACACCATGCAAGGTGTCCCATCAGCTCTCACTCTGCTCTGTGCTCTGAAGAGGAGGTGCTGATGGATGGGCCCCCCTTGCCATAGGAGGGTTCCTGGACAGCCTGTGAGCAAGGGGCTGGAGGTCAGGGGTACAGCTGGCTGACCTGCAGAATCTCTCGTCCTGCCCTCGTGTGGCTTCGTGAGCTGTGTGGGGGACGCACGTCTGGCTCTGCGCTGGTGCGNGGTGCTGATGGATGGGCCCCCCTTGCCATAGGAGGGTTCCTGGACAGCCTGTGAGCAAGGGGCTGGAGGTCAGGGGTACAGCTGGCTGACCTGCAGAATCTCTCGTCCTGCCCTCGTGTGGCTTCGTGAGCTGTGTGGGGGACGCACGTCTGGCTCTGCGCTGGTGCGCTGGGCCACACACGTCCTCGCCCTTCTCTGCAGCCCCAGCAGCCCTGCCCCATCCCCACCCCGACCCAGCACCACGCAGCCTCTCGTGCAGGCGGACCTCACCGAGTCTGAGACCTTCCGGCTGACTGACTCTCAGAATTCAGTGTGTAAAGAATCTCCTGGGGGCTTGTTAGAGATGCAGTTCTGGCAGCCCCTCCAGAAAGTTTGGTTCAGTGTGTGGGAGCTGGGAACTTATGCACTTTGAAACAGGTGGCCCATATCCCTCTCTAGGAGCTGGGGGGGCCCAGGGACCACACTCTTCGAATCAGCGTCTAGAGGGTCTTTCTAACTTTTGGAAGGCAACAGCACATAAATCCTACTTTCCTAATTCTCTTATCCTTCCCGAAGACACTGGGCGGGAGGCCACGGTGCTGAGTCTCTGTGGGACTTGTATATCTGAGGGAGGTGGTAATAATGAACATGGACATTGGCCAAGAGTCTAGCAGTGATGTGGGAGTAAAATGCAGCCAGCTCCGAAGCTGTATTGATTATTTGGGCCACATGGGCCAGTGTAGTAAATTTATTATTAATCACAGGAGCTCATTTTTTTTTAATACTTATTGAACCACAGATACTGTGTAAAGTTCCTCTGATAAAGAATTTGTTTAGCTTCCAGGATGGCATCCTTCAAAACAGAGCTTCTTAACTGTGACATCAGAACCACCTCCCCACACACACTGTCCCAGGAGCTCTTTAAAAAAGAGGGTCCTGAAACCTAAAGGAGTGGAACGGGGTGGGGGTGTGAGGGAGGTTCAAGAGGGAGGGGACGTGTGCACACTATGGCTGATGCATGTTGCTGTAGGGCAGAAACCAACACAACACTGTAAAGCAGTCATCCTCCAATTAAGATAAAATTCAAAAAAGCCAAAGTTAATAAATATTCAAAAGTCAAAAATAAAAGAAAAAGAAACTAGAGTTCTGGACTTCCTTGGTGGGCAAGGGGTTAAGAAGCCACCTGCCAATCCGAGGGCCACAGGTTTGATCCTTGGTCCGGGAAGATTCCACCTGCCTCAGAGGAACTAAGCCCAGGCACCACGACCACTGACTGAGCCTGTGCCCTAGAGCCCGGAAGGCACAGCCGGTGCGCCTGTGGGCCTCACTACTGGAGCCCGTGCTCTGCAACAAGAGGAGCCGCTCCAGTGAGAAGCCCGCCCAACGCAGCTAGAGAAAGCAGCAAGGAGGACCCAGCACAGCCATAAGCAAACAACAGTAACAAAGAGAGTCCTGCCCAGAGCAGCTTTCTGCTCGCTTCCTCACCAAAATCCGGATCTTCCTAGGACTGGAGAGGACCGGACAGTCTGTCCTGTTTTTATCTCTTTCTGTGCACACACACATAACACTTACACGTGTGCATACATCGATGTGTGTGTCAAGTTCCTCTGATTCTGAAGCATAGCCTCCCTCATATTCCTCCCAAATGTGATGCAGCAGGAATTACACAGCATCACTTGTGAAGGATTCTTGCCACAAATGTTTAAGCTGAATCTAAACGAGCCTTTAGATTTAACTTCTCTGTGATAGAGGATAGAGGACAAGTTTAAATGGCATCATGAGGAAATAGACAAATCAGATTGCTGGGTCTCCTGTAAGACAGCTGGCCTGGCATCTTCAAATAAGTCAGCGTCAAGGGAAAAAAATAAAGGCAGGACAGGGTAGGTTAGGGATGTAAGGACTGACTATTTTATGACTAAAAGCGATTAAAGACATAATTAAAAGTGATGCATGAGCCCCGATTGCATCATGGTTTTAAGAAAATAGCTATAAAAATGGGGGCAGGGTAGGGAAATTTGAGTGTGGACTGGGCTTATAGATATAAGGAAATTATTGTCAGTTTTCTTGGGTGTGTTAATTTTATTATAGTTATGTAGGAGAATGTCCTCATTTTTAGGAGGTATATGTAGAAGTGTTTAGGGGTGAAGCGTCAAGACATCTGTAACTCATTTTCCAATGGTCCAGGGAAAAAATGTTTGTGTGTGAGTGTGTGTACTGTGGGTGGAACAGACAGGGCAGTGTGTAAACCCGTGTTCAGTCCACAGTGCTCATTGCGCACTTTCTTCACCTTCTGTCTATGTTGGCAGATTGTCCTAAGTTGAAACGCAGCACCCAGGTAAGTGAGGTGGCACTGTTCTCCAAAACGTGGTTTGCATGGCCCCCTTCTTGGGCATCGCTGCTGGCGTGACGGTGGAGAGTGTGGGCGTGCCAGGCAGCTGCGGATGGCAGCTCCGCTCCCCACTGTCCCACCGAGGCAGCGTTGATGCCAGGCCGCTTGGTCCGCCCCACCTTTCTAGAGGCGCTGGCCTTTGCTCCCATGCTTCCAGACTGCAATCTCTTAGGGCAGTTCTGCCGGAACACACTCTCTTCCCTTCTCACTGACAGCAGGAAGCTGCCAAGGGAAGGACCCCGTTCAGCTCTGCTAATACCAGCCCCTTCTTTTAAATAGTCGGGATCTGTGGAGAGGTGTGCTGAGGCCCGTGGACCCACCATTTGTCACTTCTCTTGGTTCTGTATTCTGACTGTGGTATATTGCTCTAGGTTTCTGCCAAAGTCTCATTTGTTTAGGGTTGTTTTTCAGTTTTTTGTTTATCCCTTGCTAAGAGGCTCTCCTCTGTGGACTAGCATAATTTTCCGAAAGTCGGAGGGCTGTCTACATTATCCATAAACACTAGGGATGTGGTAGTTAAGCCAAGCGTCCTGGAGGGGACATGTGTTTCGTGGCCGGTAGAGAGAAGATGTTTACGTGGAAGCTCAGCAAGGGTCCGGTCTCATTGTGTGATCTTTGGAGGAGTGGGCATCGCAGTGAATAGCAAGGAGGGCTGCGAAGGAGCGCTGTGCCGAATCCCGGGATTGACGAGATCCGTGCCCTGGATCCTGCCCCCCTCTGATGTGGCTGCCATCTCAGTGCACACCTGCCCTGCTGGGGTGCTTTACAGAGCGCGGAGCACTGTAGAAGCCCCTTGCTGCCTTTCCCCTGACCCAAGGCCTTTTCTTGGATCCTCAGGAAAGCCAGTTTTCGTCAGCCTTGCATATCATGGCTATTCCTCTAAAGTAGTCATTAGCAGACTTGCTGAGGAGACCAAAGCATCTTATCTCCCTTTTCCAAACAGAAAAGTGAAGGTCTCATTGCAGCCACTCTGGTATGGCTGCAACAATCTGGTATAGTAGAGGGGGACTTGTTTTAGCACAGATGGACAGGGAACTGAATTTTCTGAATTTACACACAGGGGTCCTTGAATAATTGTGCCTTAAATTTGGCAAGACTCATTGCTAAGAACCGTGCTAAGCCTAAATGTGCCTTCTTCCCTTCTCCTGAAGTTTCACATCCTTTCTCTTTAGAAGTTGCAGCCTAATCCCACCCCTGGCTCGAAGCTGACTTCGCTGAGCAGGACATTGTACATCTGGCATCTTCATTAAGATCCCAGTCACCTGAGAGGCTGAAGCAGAGTCTGAGGTTCTACAAGAGGACAAATATGTACAGGTTTTATTTTCACATTGAAGAAGTGCCACCGAACAGTAGAGGGGCAGAGATTAACAACTGGGGGCCAGTAAACTGGCTTCCTATTCAAATGGGGAGCTTCCCAGGTGGCGCTAGTGGTAAAGAACCCACCTGCCAATGCAGGAGACACAAGAGAGGTAGATTTGATCCCTGGAGGACCCCCTGGAGGAGAGCATGGCAACCCCTCCAGTATCCTTGCCTGGAGAATCCCATAGGGGGCTGCAGTCCGTGGGGTTGCAAAAGGGCTGGACACAGCGGAGCAGACCAGAGAATCAAATGGAAAAGTTGGATAGAGCTTCTTTTTCTAACAAGCAGACTCTCCACCTGTGAATTAGCAGTGTTTGTAAGCCTGGTGGGTGGGAACCATTTGGATGAAGTGGGGCTCCTCGTGGGAGTCATCCTGGCTTGTTTTCTTGTTCTCTTTTGAAATGACCACTTTCCTTATACACAGATCTCCTCCAGGGCTCTTTTGCATTGGTAACTTCTTACTCAAAAGCCATTTCTATTTGGTAATACAGAGTGAGAGGGTAAGAATGACTGAGTGAGAATAGATTATACTTCTGGCCTCATGCGAATTTATTTTCCCCAGCTGAGTTTGTCAGCTGTGTTAGGCAGTAGGGAAACAGGAAGTAAGACCCAGGACCTCACCCTCAAAGCCCACCAGGGAAGCTTGGAACCAGGAGTGACCTCATCCATCTCTAAATAGCCTGGGCTTGATCTTCCTCTGTGTAAGGGCCAAGCTTCAGTTACCACTGAGCACTTCCACTGGCTAAACCATTGTCTGACCAGCCTCAGCCCTGTTAGGGGAAAAACTGTTGAGGCAAAGGCGTTGATGTTTCCTGAGCACTTACTGTGCCAGGTGCTTTCACTGTTCTCGCTGCATTCTCACAACGGTGTCGTGAGGCAGGGGCCCCTCTCTTTTTCCACGTGGTCCATGAGGGAGCGGACAGCAAAGGTTCCGAGAAGTTAGATGCCGTGTGTCCAGGAACCTTCGTAGTGCAACACACCATCTCTCCCTTACCCAGTGCTATACACACACACACACGCACACACGTGCACATGTAACAGTTAAGTTCCTCTGTTCCTAGCTTTCCACTAGCTAATTTCTCAAAACAGCATCTTGCGTAAGTGTTAAATCCACTGTTTTGTAAGTCATCACTGCTCACTAGGCTGTGAGCCAGCATGGTGGTGAAGCTTTGACACCCACTCCCTTCTTTCCCCACTTCCTCTCTCCTCCATAACTCCCTGCCCAGCCATGGCCCACATGCCACCAGGCTCTCTGTAATTCTTAGGGAGTTGACGTGACCTGGGTTAATAAGTAATCATTCAGAACAGAGCCAGTGCGCCCAGATGTCCATTGCAAGCTGTGGGATTTTCCTGACCTCGGGGGAGGCGGGGCACACGGGGAGAGGCAGGAAAAGTGAGGAGCCCTGTGGCCCATTTCAGGGTTCAGGCCTCTCTGAAGGAGGTTTGAGCTGTTAGAGCAGGGCCCTCTGGTAATGAAGCCAGCCATTTGTCCTTGGGAACAGAATGAGGCCTTGTGAGATCAGAAACAATGGGCGTGTTGAGTTTCAGACCTGGTGTGAACCGAAGCTCGGGCAGAGGCCCTGTGATGGACTGGGACAGTTCAAGGGACGCATTCTTCACTGGCAAGGCTCTGTTGTCAGCACGTCCCCTCAGTGGTAATGATACTTAGTCAAGGGTCATTAATGCCTCTGTTTCGAATAATTCCCGCAAGTGAGTAAGTCAACAGTTCTTGGAGTTTTTTTTTTTTTTTTTCCTTCCTCTTCTTCACATTTTAACTTCTGTAGTTTATTTTGTCTAAAAATCACCCCATGAGAAATGCATGAAAAATAAGTTTGGGTGGCAAAGTTTTATTATTTATCATGGCATTATTTTCCTTTTAAATTCTCTGTTACCTCTGAAGCAAACACTCCCTCCTGTATCTCTGCTAGTAAGTTGATTCCCAGGCAGTAAAATCGGGAGTTGCAAAAGCTGCTAATAAGCAAAAGCTTTTGATACAAATTTGGCAAATTCAGCTCATCTAGTACCAAGTCCTGTAAACTTTTAAATTGCGGCTTGTCCGTGAACACAGTTCCTAGCAGCCGGTCTTGATCCGTCTGAATGCAGCCTGTACAGCTGGACTTTGTCTAGTAAGATGTGATGGAGCAGGAGTGGCGTCCCAAGAGCACACAACCCCGGCCGGAACCGGCGCGGGTGGGTGAGCAGTGCAGCCTAGAGATAAGGGGCACCATAGATGCTTCTGAGAGCGCCCTGGAAACAAAGAAACCGGCCAGCTCGCGGAGCTAGGCGAGCGTGTTGGCAGGGCGAGGGGCTCTCCAGGGCGCGGCGCGCACCAGGGTCCCGACCCGCCAGTGGGCGGGTGGCCGGGTGGCAGGGCGGGGCTGGCGCCGCTCACCGCCCTCCTCTGTCTCTCCGCAGGTGAGGCTGCGGCCACGGAGCCGCGACATGGCAGCATGACAGCCCCGGAGCGCGCTGCCCGACGACACCGGGACGAGGGAGCCCCCGCCTGAGCCGCCTTCCCGCGCCTTCCCCGCTGCCACGGCCCGGCTCGCTGCACTTGCTCACCCCTTGGACTCCTGACTCCCTCCGCCTTGAGCATCAATATGTGTCATGTCATTGTCACCTGTCGCTCGATGCTCTGGACCCTCCTGAGTATTGTGGTGGCGTTCGCCGAGCTCATTGCCTTCATGAGCGCAGACTGGCTGATCGGGAAAGCCAAGCCCCGCGGCAGCGCCGAGCCGGGCGAGCAGGGCGCAGGCACTCTGGAGCCCTACCACCCCACGCTGGGCATCTACGCCCGCTGCATCCGGAACCCCGGCGTGCAGCACCTCCCGCGCGAGACGCTGTGCGGGCCCTACGCCGAGAGCTTCGGCGAGATCGCCAGCGGCTTCTGGCAGGCCACCGCTATTTTCTTAGCCGTGGGCATCTTCATTCTGTGCACTGTGGCCCTGGTGTCCGTCTTCACTATGTGTGTGCAGAGCATCATGAAGAAAAGCATCTTCAACGTCTGTGGGCTGCTGCAAGGAATCGCAGGTAAGCGTGCGCGGAGGGGAGGGGCCCTAGGAGTGGCCCTAGGGTGCCACTGCGTGTGTGCGGCGTGCCCACGGCTCACTCCTTTGCTGTGTGTGCGTCTTTAGGAGCGCGGTCTTCTCTCCGGGGCTAGGCAGCAGCCACGCGCTGCCCTCATCGCTCCCTTTGCCCTGTATCACTCCCCTGAAGCAAAGACAAGGCTGTTTTTTCTCTGCTCTCCCCTGCTCATCCTCTTAGCCTGTATCCCCTGATTCTAGTTGCTGGGTTTTGTTTGAGAAAGTTGCCATGGGGCTTGGCTTTCCCGATCAGAGTCTGCGCGCATGAAGGCAATGAGCTCTGCAAACAAATGAGCTCCTACTTTTTGCCTTTACCACTAAATTAAAAGCATGCTTTCCGCCTTCGGGCGTCCAGGGAGGAATTGCGGTGCAGGAAGCCCCCTGCAGTGGACTGTGTCCTGGGACCACTGTAAGGGAGGGGCAGTCATTCCCCGGCAGTGAGCCGGGCGCTCCCGCCCACCCCGCCCCCACCTCCCCCATCCCCGCCGCGGGATTATTTCAGTTTTGGGCGGGGAGGACGCGGGCCGGCCGGGAGGGAATTAGTATCCGCTGCTCTGTGTTTAATAACTGTTCTGGTTTAAACTGACTGTCTCCTGGAGCCTGACAGAATGTTCTGTGCACTGGGATCAGAAATTACAAACTAACTCTCCCACTTTCTGGGAGTTTCTCACTAATGAGCTTGTTAGAAGTGGCTGGAAAGAGAAGTGTGAGCGCCTTACAGAGATCCCAGAGTGGAGGCTGGGAGCGCCAAAACTTCCGTGGCCACCAGCATTTTCACAGACCGTCCCATGGCAGATTAAAACGTGAATCTGGAACCCAGAGGGGTATCAGTCTGTCCACACTCAAGGGACTTGTTCTGGGTGGCAGACACACACACACACCCCACACACCAGAGTTTGAAGACATCCTCAGGAAGCAGAGGAATAGACTCTTGCTTTGATTCTCAAGGGGAAAATCCACTTTTTAAACACTGCAACCAAAGTATTTCTTAATCTGAAGTCTGACGGGAGAAACAGCAGGCCACCCCACCTGTCATTGAAGGGCTCACCCTGCAGCTGTGAGCCCCGCTGCAGATGGTGCACATAAGCACCGGGCCTGGCGCGAGGCCCCGAAGGAAGCAGCTCTCCCCTGCTTTATGGCGAATTCTTGAGCTCAGCAGGGCTGGCTTCCAAACAAACGGGTCCAGCAACAGTTTTTCCCCAAACCCAGCTGATAAGGTGTGTTCCTTGCCCAGACCTTAGGGAGCCCTACGTGTGCATGTTGGGGAGAGGGTGGTGGGCCCGGAGGAATGACAGAGGGCTTGCGCCCCACTCCTGCTGCTTTTGTGTGGCGGATACACTCATGACCCATCTCAGGACTCCCATCTCTTTCTCTGCCAGGACCAGCCGTACCATGGGAGACCCAGGCACTCACAGGTACTCAGGGAATTTGGGAGGCCAGGATTCTGATTTTCAGCTTTGCTACTGACTTACACTTTCACTCGAGATAAATGCACCCACTTCTCTGGATGTTGGCATTCCTCTTCTTGAAGATCAAGAGACTGGAAAATATGATCTGATCTGGAGTTTTGCTTCTGTGAAACTCATTGTCCTCCTTTTGATTGACTTCTCAAATCTGACATTCATCCCCTTTGGCTTGCTGTTCCACCTTCCAAAAATGTTCAGTAAGCTCGGTTTCCATACTGGATCTTTTTCTTGTCAGAGAAATGTCCCTACTTTATTCCCCGAGACACACAGGGCCTCAGGGGTGTGTGTGTGTGTGTGTGGTGTGTGTGTGTGTGTGTGTGTGTGTGTGTCAGGGGTGTGTGTCGGGTGTGTGTGTGTGTGTCTTAAAATTTTTGCTGAGGAGTGTTACCAAAGTGCTACCAAAGCTTTCTGAAAAGTCAAAATAAACATGTAGATGAAGGGAAGCCAATTTACACAAATTATTAATCCTGTTAAAGAGCCCTTGTTGACCAGAGAGGAGTTGTTTCTGCTCAGTTTGCATGACTATGGTGTATTTGCTCATCTCCTGTGACTTCATGACTTTATTATGACTTTTATCAATATGCTGGTATGCAGATACGGCTTCTGGTTTGTCATCCCTAGGAATGTTTTTCATCCTGAGAAACTCAGTGCCTTTCAGCCAAGGGATAGCCATTTATAGTAGGGTGGGACATCTTGGGACGCACCATAACAATCAGTCTTTTGCAATCAGTTTGCAGATTATAGATATCCTTCAGTCTCAAAGACCGTTTACCTGCAGTTTTTAATAAGGTGTTATTCCAGTGAACTTTGGTCTCTAAGAATGTGGATTACTCCACCAAGTCTTTTGGTATTCTTGTTTGCTATTTCACATAAATGGCCAGTGTTCATTTTGGCACAGAGATGAGTACATATTTTAGGTATTATTCATACACTCCAATGAGTTATTCTTGACGTCTCTCTTTCTCTCTCTATCAGGCCTCTAGGAAGAAGGGCTGGGAAGAAGGGAGTACCAGCCCAAGACACTGGTCTACTGGTCACCTGTCTCGCAGAAGTCTTGATTTTCTAAAATCTTGCTCCTCGTTTCTTTGACTTATGTTCCCCATGCACACATGTGGCATCTCAGAATGCCTGAAATTGCTAAAAATTGGCTGAAGGCAAAGATTCCTGTACAGTTAGGTCCTGCCTCTCTAGGGACCACTGGTCTAAGGCTAAGAAAAGGGGTTTCTCTTCACCGCCCAGCCCAGCAGCACCCCTCTGAGAAGAAATCAAGGGAAGGATGAACCAAACGTTTGCTGGTCAGCTGGCTTCCTCGTGGTGGATGGGGGCCACATCTGTTAGGGATTTCCAGTGGGCTCTTTCTCCTCTAATAAGAGGTCCCCCCACCCAGGCAGCGCAAGCCAACGTCAGTGACAGATGTGGCCCTTGAATCTGTGGCTCAGAGAGTTGCCCCCGAGTGTCTGAAGCAGCCCACTGGCTTTCTGTCCTCTTGGCTGGTCTGTAAGGGGATCTGGTCAGGCCTCGGCCTCAGCCAAGGACTTGCTACAGCTGTGAGCATCAGTCTCGCCTCTCCCTACATGCCCTCTCTCAACCCTGCATCTATTCAACATTGAAACCAATGGTGAGAGAGGAGGCTGGTGCCAGAGGAACCAAGGGATTCTCTAGAAATATACTCAGACTGTGTTTGTTCTTACAACTTGCATTTTGGCAAAAAGGACATTTTTTTTTTTTGTAAAATGTAACTGAGTGAAGAATTATATGCTGTCATATATTAGGAGATCAAACCAGTCGATCCTAAAGGAAATCAACCCTGAATATTCAGTGGGAGGACTGATGCTGAAGCTCCAATAATCTGGCCACCTGATGAGAAGAGCTGACTCATTGGAAAAGACCCTGATGCTAGGAAAGGTTGAAGGCAGGAGAAGGGGACGATAGAGGGTGAGATGGTTGAATGGCATCACTGACTCAATGGACATGAGTTTGAGCAAACTCCAGGAGACAGTGAAGGACAGGGAAGCCTAGTGTGCTGCAGTCCATGGGGTCACAGAGTTATATGTGACTGAGCAACTGAACAACAACAATATATTCCTTTACTGTGCCTACTCTTAATAAAGGCCACAGGCTTGTATAGCTGTCACTGTTCAGAGTGTAACATAAGTCATCAAAATCTTAGTATTTTGATTTTAGAAGTTGAATGTAAAGAATATACCTCAGTGAAAAATCTCAAAATCTGAGTTACTTTAAAAAAAAAAAAAGCTATTGACTCTTAAGCTAATCCAGATGGCAGGATTTGCCCTTACAGCCTCACCTCATGGTGGCACCCAGCCGACACTTCCAAAACGCCCATGCACAAATGCCCTGGCTGTTCAGAGTTTTCTCTCCGCAGCAGTTGGAGCTCAAGCCTCACCTGGCCCTGGATCAGCCCTGACCTCACCTTGAAGTGTCTGTGAAACGTTGACCAGTTTTCTCACTTGGAAAATGGATTTAATAGTAAAACCTATCTCAGGGTTGTTTTGAGTATTAAATTAGATGATATATGAGAAAGGCTTTTAAGCACAGTGTTTGGCACATGGTAAATAGTAAGGGGTAGCTACATGATGATTATAAAAGTATGGTTTCTTGGCAGGTTTCTAGTATTTTTTTGTGTTCCTTAACAATTGCTGCATTCTGAGAAATAGGGGTGTCTTTAGAGTTGGCCTCGTTCTGTTGAAACTCAGTGTGACAGCATCGTCTCGAGTCATTCCCTGGCGCTTCGTAGGCTGCCGCTATGGGGACTGAAGAGCCCAGAGCAGCCCTGTGACTCTCCCGTGCCTCTGGTGTCCTTGGGCCAGTTTCTGAAAGCTGAATTGATAGGACAACACAGAACTTCCTCCTCTCACTCCTCTTCCCCTGACACAAACATTCTCCCCCATCCTTCCTTTCTGAAGGCTGCTTCTAGCCGTTGAGTCCTGGTTGCAGGAGGCTTCTCAGGCTCCCCTTGCAGGATAAATCCTAGGCTGCTTGGTCTTCACTGGGTGAGGGCTCGCCTGGAGCTTGGCAGAACCACCAGCACACGTCAGTTCATAGCCCTCTGGGATTCATTACAAAAGCTGGGGAATCGGCCAGCAGGGTCGTTTTCGCCAGCTGCCTTCCTTAGGCTGTGACCTGGATATGGTCCACAGCAAAAGCATAGAATGCAAAGATCCAAGTTTTCCATGACCGCATCAAGCAGTGTGGGTTTGGAAATACACGTAGGGCCCTCTTAGCAGCCCGTGGAATCCCCAGTGACTCAGGTTTGGGACGGAGCCACCACGATGAGCTCAGGAGCGGGCCTGCTGGCCCCGTTCTGGGCTGTTCCCCTGGGGTGGCCACAAGGCATGACTAGCGCGGGAGCTGCCGGCCGGGCTGCCTGCTGGCTTCAGGCTCTCTTCACAGGCTCCGTGCTGCTTCGTGTCTTGTTGGCTCTCCCTCGTTGCAGTCCCTGTAGCCCTCTGCCTGCACCCATTTCAGCCCAGCAGGATGGCTCCAGCAAGCTGCCCACCCATTCGGCTAGATGGATGGCTGTGGGACCATGCACGTGGGCATTGCTCCCTGCCGTGGGAGCTCCGGGCCTGCTGCGTGGGTTCAGTTTCCTTGGAGGTGAGCCATGATTGAGGGGGGAGGAGGACAATATGAAAACAGATGGGAAGGAGTAAAAGAAGAGTCTCAGAAGACGAGTGGAGGGTTTTGTCCATGCTGACTGGAGAGTGGCTCCGGTGTAGTCCGGCCCGCGTGAGAAGGTCGGAGTTGTCACATGAGATACGCCGTGATTGCTGTCTGGGGGGCCTGGCATTCTCACTGCGGTTTTTCACAGGGCGAAAGCTAACCTTAGCATCAGGAAGATAACCACAGCTCAACCTGACTGCAGCATCCATTCTGATGTAGGCCCTGCCCTACCTGTTTATTCCAAGTGACCAAGTCAGTCACTGGCAAGGAGAGAGAGAAGAACAAGNTCACTGCGGTTTTTCACAGGGCGAAAGCTAACCTTAGCATCAGGAAGATAACCACAGCTCAACCTGACTGCAGCATCCATTCTGATGTAGGCCCTGCCCTACCTGTTTATTCCAAGTGACCAAGTCAGTCACTGGCAAGGAGAGAGAGAAGAACAAGGGCTTGGGAAGCATGGGGAAGAGGGGAAGAGATCCCTGACTGTCTCAGAGCCACTTTTCGCCTGCTTTTCTCCGAGAAGGTAGTGTGACCTTGACTGCCTGACTTCAAGACATCTTCACAGAACAGACAGGAGGGAAGTCAAGGGAGCATCCCCTGCTTCTCCTCCTGAGAACAAGGCCCCAGTAGATCTGGCTGTCAAAAGGAAGCTCCGAATTGCTGGCTCTCCAGTCAGAATGCCTCCACCGGAAGTGGGGTCTAACCCTTCTATATCTGAGTCATTTTAAGAGGACCACATGTAATGATTCGTCCACCTTGAGGAAAGGTTAAAATGTTAAAAGGCAGGCCAGAATTAAATTTCAATTCAAGGATCTTTTATTAAATGCCTGCTAAATACAAAGACCTCTAGACTCAGGTCTACAATTTCTTGAGTTTCTCTGCTCCCAAGCCATATCAGAGAGTCATTCCTTCAGAAGCTGAACCCTAGAAAAGCAAACAAAAAATATCATCACATATAAAGGGAAGGAAAGAGTTCAACTGTATCATTCATCAGAGGAAAAACTACTGCCTAAGAGCGAGTGGACCAAACAGGTATTAATTTGAAGAATCAGTTGGAAACGCTAGAAGAAAATCGCAAACTCTCTTAAAACTCAAGATAGAATATGCAGTTGATACGCAAATGAAGTACTCTGCTATGGTAACCACTTAATAGTGGACAAATAATCTTGTGAACCACGGTGATCTGCGTTCCAATTCCAGTAACAAATCATCACTTAAGTATGACTGAATATTTACAGAAGTGGTTCAGGCAGTGTTCTAAAAGCTTCATGCAACAGTGGTGGTGTTCTAAGTTCTGACGTCACTTCAGAAGTCATCTGCGTCTCCTCTGAAGACTCCTCTGTACTCAACCACAGCACAGTTATGAGTTCAGATGTTNAGTAACAAATCATCACTTAAGTATGACTGAATATTTACAGAAGTGGTTCAGGCAGTGTTCTAAAAGCTTCATGCAACAGTGGTGGTGTTCTAAGTTCTGACGTCACTTCAGAAGTCATCTGCGTCTCCTCTGAAGACTCCTCTGTACTCAACCACAGCACAGTTATGAGTTCAGATGTTGTATAGAGGCTTCCTGGTGGTTTTACTAATTGGCTCACAATCCACAATCCCTCTTTTTTTTTTTTTTTTTCCCCCAAAGATAGCCCCTAGTACAGATGAAACCTAAACCACACACATTGAGAAACAAAGACAATATTTAAAACTTCAGACCAAAATACTTAGTGGCTATATGTATTCAGAGTTTAGAGGCCAACATCAGGGCCCTAGTATTGAAAAAATGGCACTTGCTTGGTTGCAGGGATTATTTAACATTATCTTGACCCCCCAAATCTTTAGTAGACAAGAAATTTACTGTCCTGAAAATTTCAGAGCTCAATAACTACATTTTTATAGTCTCTTGTATTCTGCTATAAACTGCATTTTATTTTTTGCAGCAGCTTATTTTAAGTTATAAGTATATTTTGGTTATAGTCAAATAGCAGCTCTTTCTAATCCTACATGTTGGATGAATAATTTATCAAGAACTATTTTATGAAGTTCTTCCAGTTGCATAGACAGTTTAGGAAACACCTCACTTGGAATGCAAGGTAAAATATTATCACTAACTCGTGGGAAGGAATAATCTCACTAAATTACTTTGCTGGGCTGCATTTTAACAGTGAAAGTTAAGGCTTTAGAAACTACCAATGAAGTGATTTGCATATACGCGTGAATCACTGCTGAGGGAGGCTTAGGGAGGCTTCAGTGTGGGAGGAACTGCATCTTTCTCACGGACTGTTTCACCACATATTCTAGGGGCATCTGACAGCTCTTAATTGATGGTCACTAATTTTGAGTAATTATAGAAGAGACCTCCTCTGGGGGCTTGGCTGCCAGGTCTTTTTGTGACAGCTATGCTCTGATTGTCTTCCAGAGAATTCTCTATTACTCTGTCATCCATTCTCCAGCCACCCCCAACCCTAGAAGAGTATTTTTCCTCCAATTAGAATTCCATGGAAGTCTTTTTAGTAGAAAACAAGTGCCCTACCAGACTCCTCCAGGGAGATGGTGTAAGCATTAACAGGAGCTTTAAGTAAAAAATTACTGACACCCGATCCTTCACTTGTTCTCTCCTTCCCAACAGAAAATCTTGTTGGTTAAAAGCCTCTAATGTTATTGATCATATACTAAAATGACATGTAGGTATCATCTACTCTAAGACACTGAAAACCCTTTTCATTACCAGTGAACCCTCTGACCTCTTATTTTGGATTTGGCCTTCAGAGCAGAGTTTTTAAATGTCAGAGTTGGGTCCAGTCTCGTTTATCCATAAACCCTTCAAACTTTAAAATGAGATGCAGGGAAAACAGATTTATATTCTGAATGCCAAAGTGACGGAATCCAGAGCCTCTTTACACTCTACCTTTTTATTTGTGCAGTCAACAAATGGGCTTTTCAGAGAGGTGTCCCCATCCTAACTCAGACCTGCCTCTCTCTCTCTCTCTCAAACACACACAGCTACACACACACACACACACACACATACACACACACCGGCTTTTCAGAGAGGTGTCCCCATCCTAACTCAGACCTGCCTCTCTCTCTTTCTCAAACACACACAGCTACACACACACACATACACACACACACACACACCTTGGAACAAATGCCAGTTCACTCTGCTACACACACACATACACACACCCCGCCAGCAGCCTCTTACTGCCTTGGAACAAATGCCAGTCCACTCTGCTAAGGTTTTGTCAATTAAAAAAAAGAAAAACAATGCACAATGTGAGTTAAGTTTATTTGTGGTAAAATGAGGACTTTAGCCTGGGGGACAGCACCTCAGACAGCTCTGAGGAACTGCTCCACAGAGGTAGGGGAGGGCCAGTATTCGTGATTTTGGTGAAGTGGGATGTGTGCGGGCCAGCACACATTTTTGCACAAGGTTGCTGCTAGTCTGGTGAAGGTTACCGCTAGTTATGAGGAGCAGATGTCTCTGTTAGTGAGTTTACTGCTTTTCTAGATAAGAGATACAGGAATTGGGGCCCATAAAATCTCCTGAAAATATCACAGAGTGCTTCGTTCCCAGTCTCCACCCTGAACTCTTGTCAGAGGGTGTTGAAGGTTGGCAGCTGCAGTGGCTAGTGACTTCATCCTTGTAGAGGCAGATGGCAAGGGACAGCTTTTAGTTTCTACTAGTCATCAACAAAAACGAGAACACTAAGGACAGTGCGGTAAGATTTCATAGTGCTGTATGTGTTCAACTTAGAGACCTGTCCTTTCTTCTTAGGTTGCATCCTTTACCCTTCTTTGTTAAAACGCCCCTTTCCGTGAAATGATAGTAAGAGGAAGTAGTGGTGTTCTTAGTGTATGTTCGCAACAGAAGAAACACTGATTCCCAGTAACTTTTATGGCTTTTGTGTTACTGTCCAAAGCCCTAAAGTGTGGGAACGACTCTTCTAGAATATGAGCAAGGAGTGAGGCCTGCCGCATACACACTAGATGCTCAGTAACTGTTGTTCACTGACAGAAACAGAGTCTGTTCTGTGTTCACTTATCTGTGCTAGAAGCTATGAGCTTCTTGGGGTTTTGAAAGAGTAAAGGTCGTGGTAAATGCTGCTAAGTCTCAATCCCAGCATGAACTCTGCCCTCCTAGACAGCTAGAGCATAAATGGTAACTAATGCACTCACCATCCAAAGAACCAATAAGAGTCATTTCAGAGCTGGCTGTCACTAAAACCCAGTTCTGTTTGGGCTTTATAGAATAAATTGTCATTGAAAAATTGAAAACCCTTAGTGGGCAGCGTGATTTCAAAAGTAGAGATTCACCCAAGGGGCCTTGATCTGTGGGATGGCTCACGCTTTGTTGTGTTACACTGGTATATGAATGCTGCCCTGAGAGCCCTGGCTCGGAATGGCTAAGAGGCACTTTGGTGTGGAGGACAGCGTCCGGGCACCTGGGGAAGTCATGCAGGCCAGGGTTGCACTGCTAGCTTAGTGCTGGGGCTTGGGAGGCAAGGACCTGAGTTCGCCTTGGGCAGCAGAGCCCAGGGGGCCCATCCTGGTGTCTGTAGTTGTTGTAAGCAGGATTTCATGAGAGTCTGATGCGTTAGATGGAGAGCAGCACTCCCTGAATGCAGACACTGGCAGAAAGCAGGTCTCTTGTTAACCAGGATTAACTGAACCTGCTGCGTGTAGCTAGTGGTGCGAGGGTTCAGGGTTAGGGGGTCAAGACAGAGCTCCTCAGCTCTGTTCCATGAATTAAGAAGGGCTACTTGGAGGAGGGGAGATGGTTAAACCATGGGCCAGCCTGCACGAGCAAGGATGTAATTTGAAGGCTGTCCGAGCATGCTCTTGGTGCTCGACTTTGTGTAATCAGCTATAAGTGTCTCTCCTCGAAGGTTCATAGGACATGGTTTTGTGTGGATCATTTTGTGCATGGCATTAGTATCGTAGGTGGATGTGCAGTTTCAGATGGCTCCCAAGCACACAGACTCTAAGAGCAAAGATTGAAATGTAAGCAGGTTACACAGCTTACGTTTATACAGCTTACATTTTCTCCCTCTCGTCTGATGGGTTTTGTGCTTTATTTCCAGTTTTCTGCTCACACAGATTCTGCAGGAGAGGGCATCATAGCGAACATTGTGCTGCTTCAACCTTTTCATAGGTTTTCTTTCTAGAAGTATTTTTATTTTTGGCCAAAGACAGCGATTCCAAGGTGGCATCTATATTGCAGTAAGGAGGCTGATGACACTCAGACTGCAGTGTAAGACAAGGAGTGGATGGACATCCTTTCTCTTGTTGCCATCTTGCTGTAGGTTTGTCAGGTCAGCCTGCCTGACACTAGGCAAGCCTTCCCCTCCCCGTCATCCCTAGACAGCAGGCCTGTGGTGTTTCTACTTGATAAGTGCTTGCCACATGCTCCTAAAAGTCTCACAGGTGTAAGCAAGCCGGCTTCTGAGGATTCAGCAACCCCCCTCCTCAGTTGGACAGGGTTCACAGTAAAGCAGCGGCCAAGGGTGATGGCTCCGGAGTGGGCCATGGAGCACTGCCGCCTGGATCTGAGTCCCAGCTCCACCATCGATTAGTGGTGTAACCTTACTTAATCCCTCTGTGCCTTGGTCTCCTCATCTGTCAAATGATGAGATTAACAGTACCAACCTTAGTTCTCTCAAGGACTAAATGAGTTGTATGTAAGGGGCTCGGCTGGTGCCTGGCACTTTGTGGTGCTCAGCGAGTATTAACTGCTGCCATAGTCACTATGGTGGTAACACAGTTGCATAGCTTCCCTGGTGGCTCAGAGGGTAAAGCGTCTGTCTGCAGTGCGGGAGACCGGGGTTCAATCCCTGGGTCGGGAAGATCCCCTGGAGAAGGAAATGGCAGCCCACTCTGGTACTCTTGTCTGGAAAATCCCATGAACAGAGAAGCCTAGTAGGCTATATACAGTCCATGGGCTCGCAAAGAGTCAGACATGACTGAGCAGCTTCACTTTCACTTCACTTTCTTTCAGTTACTGTAACAGTTATCATTCCGATCATTAAGGGGTTCTAATCACCTGTATAAACCTCCACCTTTAAAGTATTAGTTGCAAATGTGGAAAATGGAGGGAGGGTGTTTACAGCTTAAACTCCATGTCATCCTTGTTTGGAATCTACCATTTTTATCATAGCAGATCTTTCCAAAAGTTTCTTCCAAATATGAGAAGACTAGAAAGGAAATGGGAATCACAAATGACCTGTGAAGTTGGTCAGCAACATAGTATGTCAAAGGGGCTGTGTCAGAGGCACTGAGTGTGAGTTTGAAGTGGGTGTGGAGACAGAAGCCAAGGAGCAGAATACACCCCTCCCTGCTCTCTGGTTTATACTGCAGCGGGAGTTCATCTCAGCCAAAAGTATGTACTTGGAAGCATCCAAGAAACCTGGGAACCAGTGCTCTTTTGTGGGACAAATGCATGTTATGTCACAGTGAGAGTCCTGTTTTTTACTTTCGTTGTCCAGGTAGTTGGTTAACCATTTACTTGTTTTTATTTAAACATTTTACCCATGAAATTGAGCTGCCGCTCTTGAAACAGAGTGTAAGGGACCTAGTTCAGCCTTGCCTTGGTGACTGTGGAGACAAGACTACAGGGTGTCTGCAGAGTCCTTGCACACGAGGAGTAGACCGTTTCAGGCGGTCATCTCTGGGAAGAGAAGAGCTAGATGGCAAACTCGGTGGGTGGGGAGCCGGATGGTCTGACACGGTGCGTTCCTCCAAGCAGTCTTAGTACCAGACAGTGTGCCTTGGGGTGTTATGCAAGTGAAAAGATCCCCAGCTAACAACAGTGGGTGACTTTCAAATAGCTATTAGCGACTGCCAAAATGACTTCCAGCTGTCAGCATGGAAGATGACTTTGGAAAAAATGAAAATTTAGACAGAAAGGAGAGGTAAGCATACAGATCAATGTTAACTGTTAACTAGCAGGCCTAGGGCTGTCCTGTGTCACTCTGCTGTCAACTGCTAGACCGCATGATGGTCCCGGACTGAGAGTTACATATGTGTTATTCCTCGCAGGAGCAGGGCATCATCTCTTCTCCCTTACCCCACTGCCCCCCC
>SJYA01003628.1:0-40676 GCA_006410615.1 Neotragus moschatus | reverse complement strand
GGGCTGATCTGTGACACTGCCCTCAGGGCCCGAGTGGGTGTTTCCTGGGCCGTCAGCAGGTCTACTTCCTGCCTTCGGTGCCAGCACTTTCTGTTGGCCTCTCCATTCTCCAGGCTCGCGCTGCTGGACACTACCTTGCTGCTTCTGCAAGCTGCGTGGTCCACCGCCCTCATCTCCCCTTGTCCCCCACCGCCACGTGCCGTCTTGCCGAACTTCTCCAGGTTTACCCCTGCACTACTCCTCTGCTCCCTGCTGGCACCCTGGGCAGTGCCCACAGTCAGCCTCAGCGCATCTTTACAGGTGTCGTGGCTGCAGCCAAGCATAGTTGGAAACAGTTTCAGAGTCTTGAGGCTAAATGATCTCTAGATTACTGAAGACTTATCACACTTACTTGATTTAATGCTTTTTTTCCTTCATGTGATCTCCCAATAGAGATCTGTTTTTTTGTAGCCAGAAAGGAGATTTTCAACACTTGCAGTCTCATGATTTGGTCCTTCATGTGTTTCATTAGTAAATGTGGCTGATGTGCTGTTAGCCAGAATTGCCAGCCCCTAGGATTCATGTTATTGAATGAAGCTTTTCCTGCAACCATTTTAAAAGCTTGGCAAGAACTTAAAATGGCTTCATTTTAAAATGTAACAAATCTATATCACAGCACTCTATCTTTTCATTCATCCAACAAATATTTACTGAATGCCTATTACATGTCAGACATTGCTCCAGGCAGTTGGGACACAAAGAATAAACTGCACAAAGTTCTCTGTCCTCCTGGGCTTTACATTCAAGCTGGTGGCGACAGACAACAAACCAAATAATTATATAGTATGTTAAAAAGTGACGGGTGCTATGGAAGGAACCAACAAAAAGCCAGGGCAAGACAGGCTGGGTGTGCTGGGATGACGGGGGTGGTGAACTGCAGTATTAAATAGGGTCTCAGGGCAGGATTCGGTGAGAAGAGATTCAACCCAAGACCTTTAAGGAGATGCAGGAGTTCGCCATCTGGGCAGTCAAGAAAGGCGCTCTCCCGGCCAAGGAACAGCTAGAATGAAGGCCAGTAGGCTCTGCCAGGGGAGGAAAGTGGGCTCGAGGAGAAGGGCAGGTGTCAGAGATGATTCGAAGATTTTTGACCTGAGCAGCTCTGGAATGGGACTCCCATTACTGAGATGAAGCCCATGGGACAAAGACTGGGTTTTGAAGTGGGGAGCAGGAATCAAGAGTTAGGTATGGACATAGTTTTCAAGTACCTTGTTAGACATCCAAGTGGACATCAAGTGGGCAGTTGGATATGCAACTCTGGAGCTAAAATTAAGATCAGGGTTCAGGAGATGTCAGCCCAGAGGCAGTACCTAAAGCTGTGAGATCAAGTGTGATCAACAGGGAAAATGTAGAGGACAGAAGACTGGGCCCTGGGCCCTCCTGTGTTCAGAGATTGGAAAGGTGAGGGGGAGCAGAGAAGGGAAAGTCAGCAGGCCTTCCCACCTTTAATCCGACGTTGTCAGAACTTGTGGACTGAAGCTGTCACCCCCAGTAAGCCTGGAATGCTCTCTGAGCTGTGTCCTAGAGTGGGGCTGGGACGCTGGGAGCCAGTCATTCTCCTGTCTGACTTGTCTTGTTATAGAGATGCCCGCCTGGGCACAAGGTAAGCTCCTGGCAATGTGCCCAGTGAGAGAAGCTCGCTCAACAGACTGGCATTCAGTTTGAGTCACAGGGTAGACCTGGTACGGATAAACATCACCAGGTGGAGTTTTTGTGTGTGTGTGTGTGTGTGTGTTTTTGAGCTGTGTTGAATGGGAAATGAATATTTGATAGTTAGATGGTTTCCTGCTAGGTTCTTAGTGAGTCAGTGGATGTTTGAAAGCCAGAAATAAGTTGAGCTCCTGACCTCTGTTACCCAAGGTTAACTGTGACACACCTATCAGAGGTTTATGGTAAATGTGGAGATAAAACTGTGGCAGAAATCCAGAAGGAGCCAGCCTTTCTGCCCCCAAGGGGCTCATAGTCCTGCTAGGGCATTGCTCTGTCCCAGGGTTGAAAATAAAGCCTGCTACTTACTAGGCAGCTCAGTAAATTGAGTTGAATACATACATAAAAGTAACACAATGAAGAGCTGAATAAGGGTGTACACGGGGCAGTGGGGACACAGAGAATAACCTTCTGGCAGGAAGTGGTGACAGATGTCACAGAGGTAACGTGTGAGCCGGGATGCGGGGTCGGGGGGGTTATTTCCAGGTGGATGAGTGCCCAAGGGGGTCAGCATGAGTGACACCCCTTGCTTGGGGAGTGGGCACTCCCCAGGATGACCTAGTTGGAGCCCACATCTATTGAATGATGCTATGTCTGCTAGGCCCTGTCTGCTGTGAGCTCTCCAGAGATACTAGAATATTTCAGAGCTTTAGAATGAGCATGTTACAACCTAGTGGTGGCTGAGTGGGCATCCTTTCCTGGGGGCTTCTCCAGACTGCCGGTGGCAGTAACAGATGGCCGTCTCTCCTTCCTGTCAGAAATCTTTCTTTGCGAACTGAGGACTAGTCGGCCTTTTCTATTTGGTCTGGAAGCCTGTCTGAGGAGGAAGCAGGAATATGGTGGCCAAAGGCGCACTTGCTACTCCGCACAATAACGAATGTGTTACTGCTAGTTCCCCCTTGTCGGGCCAGGGAAGAGGGCCTCCTTCTGGACAGGCAGTGGGTGACCCACAAAAGGGAGGCCGCCTGGAGTCCGTCCCTCGGCCAGCAGGTGTGAAAGGGGGGGGTGGTCCCGTGACAGAGCCACGGGAGGGCTGGCACCGACACAGCAGGGAGACTGGGAGGTCACCGCACGGCCTTCCCCACGCTTCCCTCACGGGCTGTGCGCGGCAGCACAGACTCGGCTCCCTGTTCCGATAGCATGCCCTACTCTTAAAGCTGGAGGTGGCCATCTTCAGACCAAGTGAAACATTATCTTATTGTATTCAGCAGCTCCTGGTCTTTCCAAAATTGGGGGCTTGCCAGGATTATGGAGGTTTTCCCCCCTGCCTAAGGGATTTGATTAAAACTTATATTTGATAACATATTGATTTCAGGGCAGCAGTAAGAAAATTCCCTAAGATAATTTTGTGGCTGGTCTAATCACAGTCAGTGCTGACTGCTGATCAGGAAGACTATGGCTTTACTTTTCCCAGCGTGCTTCATTCACTTTCTTTTTTGGCACCGTCTTTGCTTTAGGCACTGGAAACAGCCAGGAGACCCTCTCCCTTTTAGAGCTCATGAAGTCTAATTATTTAAGTTAAACCAGAGCCATGTGTGTATGTTGCCCACAGACTAAAACTTTCTCTGTAGCAGGCTAGAACTGCTGGGTATCCAGGTTGAGTCTGAAAGCTCCTTCCAGGTCGGGGAAGCTATTACCGAAATGCCACAGGGACACGGTGGATGTTGCCTTCTGGCTGCTGGTACCCATGACAGCCAGCATCTTATGGCGGGCTTCAGTAAACTGTCAGGGCTGTCTCTAACCTGGGCTGGGGTAGCATCTATAAGGTAGTCCCAGTGGCTGACCGTCACTCCCGTTAATGTCTTTCTTCCCCAGATACGGCTGAGTCACCCCCCAGTGACCCCATGGTGAGCACAGGCTGGCACCTTCTAGTCTTCCTGGCACAAGGAACTGAGAGGCTGTTAGAGTAAAGACGGGCTGCAAGGGGGAGGGTCTCTCTTAAGGGTGGGGAGAATCGCACCTACTTGGGTGCCATCCCCCGAGTGGAGCTGCTGCAGGGCTACCAGCTCTCTGAACTGCTGGGTTTCCTGTAGCCGTGGGAGCTGTCTTGAGCAGCTGTCCAGCATCCTCCTCGATGTCTTTCCTCTCCTTCCCAGCTGGGCCTGCTGCAGCTCAGCCAGGGACAGAGGCCAGTCAGAAGAAAAGCAGATGCCCACTGGCCTAGCCCGTTTTCTCCGTCACCCTCCAAACCCACACACACACTGAAGGTGTGATACAGTCAAAAGCAAGGGCATGGAAAGGCCCCAGAGACGGGCTGGCCTCGCTGCAGGAGCTGCTGTTTCTTAATACTTCCAAGGGGGAGAGACCAGTTTCTGGCATGGCTCTTATGTGAAACTCAGTCCAGAGCACACCTCGCCAGGGGTCCCTGGGGCACTCCAAAGCGAGGATGAGGGGAGCCACGCCACAGCTGCAGCAGACTTGGTGTATGTTTTATGGCAGGTCTTGCCTGAGGTCTGATGTGCCCATTCTGTCTCCGCAGCTGGTGCCATCAAGCCTATCTGCACACTGAGGCACATGTCCACTTCTAGCCCCTGGGGCTCACAGGCCTCCGACGGGCAGTGTGACAGGGGAAGCCAGCCCACCACGAGTCTGCATCTCTGTTCCTGCTGGGGTGGTTCATTCTTGTTGACTGGCATCTGGTTACTCTTTCTCCTCCAGGGCACTGTGGTTCAGAAAAACTCTTGCAGAACAAGCTGCCCTGACATTAGCAACATTTTATTAAGAGTCTACTTACTCTATGGCAGGCACTGTTATGAACCCTGGCTTTCTAGTAGTAAATCAGATGTACAAAAATCCCTGCCTTTGTGGAGCTTAGTTTAGAATGGAGATGGATTAACCGTCAAAATAAGTTGAAATATCACGTTGAGCCACATAAACCACCATTTTTGTAGGTTAAAAAAAAAACTGACAAATAGTTTCATATGACTCAAGGTAACATTATTACTAAGAAATGCTAAGGAAAAATACCGAAGCAGGGAACAGGGATAGCAAGTCAGGGGAAGGGAGGTGGTTGAAAGTGTGAGTAGGTGGGACCTGAAGACAAGGAGGCGTCATCCGAGGGGAGCATGGCGAGAGCAAAGGCTGGAGCAGGCAGCGGGGGTGAGAGGTGGGCGACAGAGAGCCGACACAGAGGATCGCAGGGCTGTGGAGTTTACTCAGAGCTGGGGAGCCTTTACGGGATTCTCGAGAACTTTACTCGGAAGCAAAAGAACCTGCTGGGCTGATGGTTGTGACTAGGGAACACCTGTTAGTGCCTGGGGACCGGTGCCCCAGGAGTAGTGGGGAGTCAGGACCTTGGGAAGTGAGAAGCCTGTGTGGCCACCTGAATCACAAAGCTTTCTGGAATTCCTTTGGTAGAAGAGTCTTTTCTAAATACCTAGAGGGATAACAAACATCTCGTCTCGCTTACCTGAAGGCCAGTGGTTTTCTCGCGCTCAGACAGTCGTGTGTGTTCATGGCACTGATCATGCTCCGTTCGGCCCTGTTGTGTGCAAGGAGCAGAATCCTCGCAGCCAGGCCACCCAGGTGGGGACACACGGCATGTGCACTGGGGGGCTCACAGATGTGCCAGAGCCACTTCCTGTCGCCCACCTGTGGGGACTGCCCTGTGGGCTTATGATCAAGCTGGGGCTTTCAAAAGCCTCTTAAGCATGGCACCCTTTTACGATGGTCTCCCTGCTGTTCACGGATGGATTGGCCAATAGCAACCACAGGATTCTGAGCAGGCCTGAAGCACTTGAGGAACCTCTCCTGAGCTACCAGCAAGGGAACAGCTCAGGAGAAGACAGGAGTAAATGTGCCTGACTGTGCTGGAAAAACAGTGGTCCGATGGTATTAGAAGAGGATGCATTTATCTTAAAACTTCCCAGAAGGATCTGCGATAGCCACATGACTGTGCATCCTACAAAGAGTCAGATGCAACTGAGCAAGCCAGAGCCCAGCAGAGGGTAGCAGAGCTGCCAGGTGATGGCGAATCCTGCTTGCCCCAGCCCCTTCATATTAACATGCATTCATCTACTGACTGGACTTAAGCCACGTAATACAGATGATGAGTGCAGTTAATGATTGGAGCCACAATTCAAATACACACACACTGGCCTTTTAAACGAAAGAGCAGGTAAAGCTCCCTTGCCCCTGGCTGCATCCTGATATAGGTCCCAGTGAGGGGGGACTCCTGTTCCAAGGTAGTAACTCAGGACCTGAAGGAGACTTCCCAGGTTCCCTGTGCCTGGGGTGAGGTTTCCTAGGGAACAAGGTGGGGATTAATCAGGATTTATCATAGGCCTTAGAGATACAAAGGGTTTCCCTGGTGGCTCAGAGGTTAAAGCGTCTGCCCGCAATGCGGGAGACCTGGGTTCAATCCCTGGGTCGGGAAGATCCCCTGGAGAAGGAAATGGCAACCCACTCCAGGATTCTTGCCTGGAGAATCCCATGGACAGAGGAGCCTGGTGGGCTACAGGCCACTGGGTCACAAAGAGTCGGACCCGACTGAGCGACTTCACTTAGAGATACAAAAGAATTAGCTCAGTCATCCTAGATCCCTCAGCTGAGTGACATTTGTTCCGATGGAGAGTCCTTTATTCTTTCAAGGGTACTATTTTGTAGCCTGGCCTTTCCCCTGATTATTAAGTTAGTGGCTCGGTCACGTCCCCATGGACCCCATGCAACCCCATGGACTGTAGCCCACCAGGTTCCTCTGTCCATGGGATTCTCCAGGCAAGAATACTGGAATGGGCTGCCATTTCCTTCTCTAGGTCAGTAAAGATAGGGAAAGAGAACTGAAAGTCAAGCTTAAATTAGGAGGATACAACTGCTATTCTGGTGTATCTAAAACACAGGTCTTTTTGTCTATGAATTAATAATCTTGTTATATAGATATCATTTTTCAAAGAAAACTGTCTTTTCTTGCTGCATATAGCATTGGCCAAAAGGTTCGTTTGGGTTTTCATACCATCGAGTGGGAAAACACGAATGAGCTTTTTGACCAACCCAACAGAATAAAGCCGTCATCTTCTTGCAGCATCCTTTCTACCAAGAAAGTTTTGTTGGGTAAGCTTTGGGGTCCCTCAGATTTCTTTGTCATCTTGGGATCTGGACTTCCTTATAAACAGCTTCTGCTGTGCGAGGGGGAAGTAGGCAAGGCACCCTGCCCCACCGCGGCCCGGGCTGGCAGGGAAGCTAACTCTTGATTACACAGTGAGTGGTAAAGCTGCAGGGATAGAAAAACAGTGGACCTTTAGTGTGTCAGGGTGGTGGGGTCAGCAGAAAGGAAACAGAGCTTCTCAGGGTCTACTCAAAGCTGCACTTACTTAAAAGCAATCAGACAAAAAAGTCTCATGAAGTTTGCATGTGGTTTCAGAATGTCTATGTAAATATAGAAATCACTGTCCTAGGTATGAGGTTGGTTGCTGGTGAATGCCAGCAAACTGACCCCTGTGGGCTTGCCATCTTTAAAGCACGACACCCAAGTTAAGATCTGGCCTCTTGCATTTAACTCTCGTCCTCTGTGAATTCTCTTAGAGTTCACATGTTTTCTGCCAAAAGCCAGATAGAAAATACTTTAGATTTTTGCAGGCCGCAGGGCCTGTGCCACCCCCCTCACTGTGCTGTTCCTGCACCGCCATGGGCAGTCCATAGATGAACAGGCATAGCTGTGTGCCAGTAAAGCTTTACTTATAAAAACAAGGCCCCGCTTGACCTTAGTTTGCCAACCTCTGCCTTCCAGCAAGACGAGCCCTATGGGGGAAAGTAGTAACAGAGTCACCTGCTTTCCTAGAAGAGAAATTACTAGTGGGTTCACATTCTGACATGTACATACGAGGCTAAAGTGAAAGTCACTCAGTCGTGTCCGACTCTCTTTGCGACTGCATGGACTACACAGTCCATGGAATTCTCCAGGCCAGAATACTGGATCTTTCCAACCCAGGGATCGAGCCCAGGTCTCCCGCCTTGCAGGTGGGTTCTTTACTAGCTTCCACAAGGGAAGCCCCGAGGCTAAAAGCTCTCCTAATGAAGTGACTGTCTTGGTCAGGCATGTTAGGTGCACCAACAGCACTGACACTCGCTGAGGCTGGTCCTGGAAGCAGACTAGTATCCTTCTGCAACTGCAGCCCAGACCCCACAGCCCAGGGCAGGCACATCAGCTAACCGTCACACAGACAGTTCCGTCGCTCACTCGCCACGGGGTTTTCATCTGTTCTCTCTTCTGCCCTGCAGGCCTCTTCCTCATCCTGGGCTTGATACTCTACCCCGCTGGCTGGGGCTGTCAGAAGGCCATAGGCTACTGCGGACACTACGCGTCGGCCTACAAACCCGGAGACTGCTCGCTGGGCTGGGCCTTCTATACCGCCATCGGGGGCACGGTGCTCACCTTCATCTGCGCTGTCTTCTCCGCCCAAGCAGAGATCGCCACCTCCAGTGACAAAGTACAGGAAGAAATTGAAGAGGGGAAAAACCTCATCTGCCTCCTTTAGTTTGGAAGCGACATCAACGCCGTTTTCTTGCTCGCCGTAACCTTGTGAAACACTTCACTTCTGGTTCCGTCATTTGGGTCAAGTGAAGAACTAGCCTTTACCTACCAAAGCCACATTCCACAGCCTCCCAGGACCGACGGCAGGCCACATCCAGCCACGCGGAGCACTGCACGTGAGGGCCACAGTGCAAATTGTAAGAGATGGAACGAGAAAACCGCACACAAGCCCTGACGTGGAGTTTCCTTCCGTCGGACCCCATCTCCCCCCAAGGCTCAATGAAGGAAGATAATCTGAACCATGAAAGCAACAGGTCTCTGGTAACAGAAGAGGCCACAGGCCGGATCTGCAGACGGTTTTAGACGTGTGCTCCTGCGCAGGCTGCGTGCTTGCGGGCATCTCTGCCTCAGAGGTTGGCGGGGGTGGCGGGGGGAGGGGCCTTGTTTCCTCTCGTTCTTTCACACTGTCTCCTCGGGGGTCCACAGTGAAGACCATATGTTTACCGGGGACATGACATGCACTGTGGGGCACACGCCAAGACACTGCCTCTTGCTTAGCTGACCTGAGCAGTCAGCAGGGACAGTGTGGAATTCTACTGTGGGGCTTACTCTAGGCTGAACTCCAGAGTCGGGTGGGTCCACTGAACTGTCACTCTGAGAGTCTAGAAATTTGAGGAGAGAAAGGATGAGGACCTGTCCCACCGAGAGAATAAAAGCACAGACAGAATCCTATTAGTAGAGACAGAGTCACTCCACTTCCCAGGCATAGCATCAGTACTGGCCCAGTCTCCTCTGCCACCAGAAATCCCGTGTTGTTCCCCAAGGGCTAGGACTGCACTTTGACTGCCAAGGGAAACCTCACTGTTTCCTCCTTCCAGGGACCCAGGTCTCCAGGCTGCTGTGGCTCACTCAGAGAGCGTGTCCGAATCTCAGCCCTTGCGGGGAGACCTTTCTGCGCTGTGCAGTAACCAAGCAGCGCTCAGTTGTGTTCCCGCCCCCGGCAGCAGCAGATGACAAGGAGCTGGTCACAGGGGTTATGTTTCTCTAGTTAACTGGTGTTGGTCCTGGACGCAGACTCAGATAACATTAAATTGCTCTAACCGGTGAGTTTACAGCAGAGGCTTCATTCTCAGGAAAGCATAGAGTAGAAGGTTCATGCAAAAATGAGAGCTCAACCAAGCTCCTAGCACCTGCCTACAACTGTTTACAGAAAGAATGAAACACCACTATTAAAAAGGATCCAGGGGCTTTTAATCTAGTGTCTATAAGTCACCAATATAACTGATTCAGGAAAATGGTATTAGCCGTCACTTCAGCCTTACCCTGGAATGATCAAAGGGACCAAAAGGAACCTAGTCGGGTATTACCCTGAACTTCAAAATTGCAGGATGCTACAGAAACACTTCCTTACAACTTGAGCAAATGGGATGGATCCACCAAATTTCTGGAAGGATTAAAAGTATGGGTCTCTTTAGGCTTATGAATCTGCTTACTTGAGAGCCTGCTTTGTTTTGAAAAACCTTGTTTGGGCGAGGTACTGTGTGCTAAGTGCCACCAGGCATAGAAGAATCCTGATTCAGATCTTAAAACCCTGCCCTGAGTGAACCATCTTAAAGCTGTGTGAGTCTGAAAACCATGCCTTGCTGCAGAACATGTAACTGCTTTATATTAATACATAGAGGGGATGGAGAACTAAAGTTTTATTCCAGTCTGGCCGCCGGCCTGTGCCAGAAACCATTTTATCTCACAGATTATGACCTAAAGGGCAGGAGAGGTATGGGTGGGGAACCAGCCTTTAATGAGTTCACCATTCTTAGACCAGAACTCAGAATAAGCAAAGTGTACATCTGTGACTCTTTTGAAAAGCAAAGGGGTAAATGTGTGTGCTCACGGCAGCCTGCCATCCAGACTCGGGAAACAAGACCTGTGTCTGACATCACACTAAAGTAGGTGATGGCAGCCACCAAACAGGGCTCCTGTCCCTGCCGGATAGGGACGCACAAAGTCCTGATCCCATCATACTTATCCCTTTTTAGCACTAGGAAATTAATGTTTTTAAAAAAAGCAATTGCAAAAATAAAGTTCCCTCCACCAGGCAAATAATCTTGATTAAAAATAATACACATTTTTTCCACAAGATTCACTTTTCCTTCTATACAACATAGAGAATCTATGGTATAATGCTGATTTTACACTCATTCTCCTCTCAGAAAAGTCATAAGCCTAGAGGATCCTCTGAGTGGGTCCATCATCTTTACTGCCCGATGGCTTTTCCACTAAGGTGGGGTGGAGATACATCCCTAGATCACTCTAATAACAAGTCATAAGTGAAAATGTGCCCACTCTTGGCCAGAAGAAAGCCAGTTGACAGTGTTTACTTCATTGGTCTGAATGTCACAGAAGACCAAAACAGTACATGCAGACACACACAAAACCCCAGACCACTAAAAACTGCTTAGAACACTGATCTGTCAGGCAGAGCACAGATGAAATCTCTCTAGCAGAGAAAGAGTGAAAAGGTAAATGTGGGCCTATGAACCTGCAAATCCATTTAGCCAGGCTTCAGTTGGGATAAATGGAATATCAAAATCTTGCTAGCCTAGATGGAAACTGCATGGCTGTTTAAAAACCACTAAATGAGAGGAATGTGTTAGATTGAAAACAATTAGACAATCGTTGACCTACATCTGCTTTTCTAATAAATTTCTATCAATCACATAATTGCCTCCATCTAAAAATCTAATATACCTGGACCATCACTACTACCAGAAAAAGTCGTATTTATTTTTTGCTGCATTTGTGCTTCAAGTTTTGTGATGGGGCTGGGCTTCTCAACAAACTCCAAGAAAGCAGAAATGTTTGCTTCGGATTCTGTGGATTCTTTAAACCTGTGTGCTAATTCAACAATTTACATGAATTTTGTAAGGGTTTTTGTATACTTATCAAACATCTGTGGTGTAATGATCTTTGTTAAACATGTATTCTGTAAAGTGCCATAGTTCTTTTTTTTAATGTGTGTAGCATATTTAAAAATATATATATATATTATACATACACGAGTCTGTGTGAGAGATGTGCAATAACAAAGGTGTATGTATGTTCTGTTTTTTGGGAACTGGACAGGAGTCAGAACAGAGACTGTTTCTGTTTTGGCAAAGGAGAGTTAAAACATTTTGCCTTCATGGCCTAGTCATTAACCCAGAACAATTCTAATGCTACACAGACCTATGTGAAGAAAAGATTGGTATGAACTCATCTTTCCCTGGGCCTAAATTAAAATAATCACTAGAGGTGTGTGAAAAGGTAAGCCAGCAAGCCAGGCCCAGGTGATGCTGGTCTGTCATGTGAAATGTGAAGCTGCCATGTTGCCTTTTCTGTTAGCGTGATAACTAGTAGCTGGTACATAATCACTAAGGAGCTATTTCTTAACCTGCTTTGATAGACCACGTTAATGCTAGACCACTATTTAAGGGCTAATCTCACACCTTCTTAGCCATAAGGGTCTGCTTAGAACAGACCTCTCTGTGCAATAACATATGGCCCCTGGAAATCCCAGGCCTGCATTTGTACTGGGGCAGCACAAGAAAGGCACGACTGGGATTTCTTCTGAGACTGTGGTGAAACGCCTTCCAAGGTTGGAGGGGGTCATGAGGTGCTCTGGAGGGACTTGGCACCACTTGATATTATTCAGCAGCCACTTGAGCCAAATGTAAAACTGTGTTACCGCTGACGGACTCAATCAGAGCCTTCGAATTTCCAGTCATTCTATTGTAAACTAATACATTATTTGTCTAGCATTGATTAGGTTCCTGTGCATATGTATTTTCACCACATGCTCCCTACCCTCCCCAGATATGAATTAAACCAGATTTTGCAAACTTAATCCGATTCTTTCAAGTCTCATTATACTGTTTGAACAAGATGTGTATAATCTGATCAAGAAAATATCTACCAAATTTTAAACATTAACATATGTGATACTGGTGATAAGATATTCAAGTATTTTAACTCTGCTATTCACTAATAACATATATATACCTACTTGACATTATCTTTAACTTGAAGTATATATTTCTTCCCCTGAGATGTACTGATGTAATTATAAATAGGAAAAAAAAATTAAAACCTTCTCATAGGCTATATAGTTATCTAAATTTTGAAGAAATATGAAAATACTTCAAAGCATTGTGACTATAATGTAAAGAAATGTGTTCCACAAGGGAAAAGTCAACTGAAGGACACGTTCTCCTCTTCCAACAGGAATACCACAATTAAAGGCCAATCATGGAGCAATACACATCCACATTTCCTGAAGGTAATCCTGCCCATAAAAAGCTTCATCTAGATACAGGATTCCACTTTATAAACTCAAGACATGAACAACCCTTTTCATAAACTCTTATTCAACCCTTCATATCATGTGAAGAACTTAGAACATACAAAAATACCTTTATTTTCTTGATCTAGGGCCTGTGACAGCTGAAACTACTGTATGCTTTGGCTTCTAGGCATTTGAGACGTTTTAACATTCCCTGACATGTGCCAGATTTCTAATAGGAATCAACATTAAAACCTGACAAAATTACCCAAATCAATAAAGGCAAGTTTTTTTCAAACAAATTACAGTCTAAATAATCCAAGTGAAATTGGACATTTTCAGTTGCTTTCTCAGCTGTTATTACATCTTTTTCAAAAATTAATCCACAAGAGAAAGGACCCTGACTTTACATTTCAGCACAGCCTGGGCAACCCACACCTGTGCTTCGCATTTCACACCGAGCTTTCACTCAGCAGTTCTGCTACCAGCTTGATCGTTCATGGCTTGATCTTCCTGGAACACACTGCATCCAACTCCTAGCTCTCCTTAGAAATCTCTGCTTAGCATCGTAACAGTCTTGACTATCCTGGACATTTCCTTTAAGGGAGCTATTTCAGCAGTTTCCAATAATTCAGCAGCTTTTCCTAACTCCCAAACTCTAAAGGGTAAGAGCCGCAAAGCAGATGTCTAGCCTCCTCTCCAAAACAGCCAGTAACTGTCTTCGTTTCAGGACCCCATCGGTTGCCTAGTCACACAGTTGTGGCCATCTGCGGGTGCCCCTGCTATCTTCTTCACTGCAGCTTCCTCCTCACCCCGGAGAGTTCTCCAAGATAAGTCTTTAAGACCTGACCTGCTCACTTTGCTTAGATACACAGGATGTAAATAAAAGCATAAATCAATAAGAGGAAGTAGTAAAAACAGGTGGAAAAGAAAAATCAACCAAATCACTTGCAGCTGTTAGTAGCTCTTTGACTTTTTATAGTCAAATATCCTGAAAAATCTAGTATCTATAAAGCAGTCCACCAAGTGCATATGTTTGGGAGAAACCACTAAACTTTATCCTTAAGAGAAGGAAGCCCGAATGAAGGCAGGAGATAGTGAAGACAATGAAGAGACGTTAGGGAGAAAGAAGGGACAGCTTGGGGACTGATTAGAAGCAGTTCGGGGAGTAGGGGAAGGAGTCTAAGATGGTTTGGGCACTGGGCAGAACGCGGTGCCTTCACCTAGATCAGGAATCTAGCAGGGACTGGGACAGTGAAGGCATGAAGGTTCAGCCTAGGCTGCCAACGTGAAGTCCCATGTGCAGCTAGAAATACACAGTGGAGAGAAGACCAGCTGGGTGACAGAGACTTGGGAGTCTTCAGCATGGACAGGCAGTAACAATTTTTAACCTTTATACATGTTTCATGGGCTGGTACTGTGCTAAGCACTTCTTTTTAATTCATTTCTTCATTAAAACCGTATGAGTAGAAACTAATATCCTCATTTTATAGATATATTAACTGTCACCCAAGTAACTTAACTGAGGTTAAGTAATTTATCCTACATGAAAAAGCTGGTAAGTGGCAAAGCCCAAGTTCAAATACAGGTTTGACACCAAAGACTACATTCTCCAACAGCTGTAGTTTCTTTCTACCTATAAGAGAGTGGGAAAACAAATACAAACCCCAAGGAGACACCAACATCTCTGCATACTAAACTCTTAGAAAAACTTCCAAATTTAACTCCAAAAAAGCCACACCATAAGATGACAACTGATGGAAACACTGCTCCCTTTCAGCGAAACACCTGGTAATTTTTCATACTTTCCAAGATGACAACATATATCTCAATTTGCTCAGTCTAGAGAACAGCATTAAAAATGCGTCAAGTATATGACAGTGATAAAAAATAATAGTTTATTATAAAAAATCTCTGCATATAGCACAGGGAACTATATTCAATATCGTGGGATAAGCCATATGGAAAAAGAATATTTTTTTAATGTATATATGTGTGTAACTGAGTCACTTTGCTGCAGAGCAGAAATAAAAATTGTACTTTTCAACTATACTTCCATAAAAAAAATTATAAATAATCTCTCATCCAGAATAATCAGCCATTATGATTACATAATGGGCCTCTTTTCTTCATAGCTAATATGACAGTTAAATAAGGATTTGTTTTCAACTTAAGTTTCTCCAAACACACACACACACCCCCTCCCACACACACATGCCAAGGACCACTGAGGAAGCCAGCACTGCTGTGGGGAGCAGGCAGCAGGTACTTACCCACATGTTGTGGAGGTAGGCCTTGGTCTGGAGATTCTCAAAAATACACGCTGTACTTTTTTTCTTGATTACTCAATTGTTTTCTAGAGTCCACTGTCCCTAAAGGATGGATATGAGTTACTGGAAATGTGGAAGATGGAAAGGAGAGAACTGGAGAGAGGTGGCACCGAGTAGTGGAAGCAACCCCACACTTGGCAAGAGTCAAGGGGCCTGCGCCTGGCTGCCTCTCCCCTGCCACCACCACCACTCACTGAGTGACTGGGGTAATTTCCTATTCCTCTATAACAGGGCCCAGCACAGGCTTGGGGTGAGGGTTAAGTAACCAACTTAAGTGAAGCATTTAGTATAGTTTCTGATATGTAGAAAGTCCCCAGTAGTATGTTATTTTTAGAAAGAAGTTAAAAGAATCTTCTGTCCAGACTAATATCATTTAGGGTTGATCTTAAAATGAAGCATTGTCCTAAAAATTGTGAAGAAAAACATAACCTGTTGTTAAATCCAGTTTTTACCTAGAGAGCCTCAATGGATTGGCTACCTTGGCCAGCAATTTTTTTTTTTTTCCATCCTGTACTAGTCATCTTTAGCTTAGGGCTTTCAGCAAGTGGAAGATTCCTCTGTAGATACAAGATACATGGTCACTCCTATTTATAAACAAGGAGTATCAGCTGAGGGAAACCAGAATGCTCAGAAACCCTTCCGACTATTTGTTAAAGCCTACTGGTGGCAAAGCCTTCTTAGAAAAGGAACATCCAATCACGGCACAGTGTAAATAAAGATGGAGTTGGAGGCATAAATTGATACAATTTTCTGGAGAGCAATTTGGCAAGGCACATCAAAGATCAAAAAAATCTATACTTACGCTTAAGCACACTATCCTAAGGAAAGAAAACAAGCTTGGATCTACAATTTAGCAATAATACATTCCTTAGTAAGTTATTTATAATTTAAAAAAAAGTGAAATTCAGAACCTAAAAGAGTAACAGGACTTTGAAAAATAACATGTGATACATGCATATACAGCCGCTGTTACATAACTAATTCATCAATAGGAAAAATTCAACATATTTATATCAGAACTGGAAAAAAGATTGCAAACCACTGTGTAAGTTAAAATTCTCTAGTAAAAAGTCATAGGAAATCGACTCAAGATAGCTCAGAGAGAAAAGGGTAAGAATATTACTTGGAGAATGTAATATCCAGCTAACAAAATAGGGGTGAACAAGAAGGCCTCACAAGGAAAACAGACAGCTGTTAAAGTCTTTTCTATGTCCTTCACCCTACTTCTTTGTATGTCTGCTTCATTTTCCACTTTCATCGCACTTCAGTTTTCTAGTAACTCTTTCGAAGTCTTGGCAGATTATGATTATCCACATGGCCCAACTCTGAAACAGTATAATTCTAGACAAATCTACTTTCAGAGTAAAAATATAATGAGCCATGTATGAGTCCACTATGGCCAGGTGACATCTGGTGCCAATGTAGTCTTAAGGGGTCCAAAGAAAGGGGGTTTGTGAAAGTTAGACAGACATCCTCAAAAGACCAACTACAGGCTGTAGAGGGAAATCTTACTTCTTAATATTAGGGGCAGAAGTGGTCTTCCTGGAAAATTAACAGAAAGAAATGAACCACATTTTAACAGTACCTATTTGTGGGTATAAAATTATGAACCACTGTGACTCCTTTTGCTGTAAATTTTTCTTTTAACTTATATGAAATGTAATTTTAAATTTTATAAATAAGTTAATTTTAAAAGCTTAACTAGCAGGTCATTATGATATAATACCAAGTGAGGGAAAAACAGGATAAAAATTCCCATTATTTATATCCCTTAACTGTATAAAATAGGTATGTATACAAAAAGAATGGAAAAAATACAATAAACATTAACAGTGGTATCTCTAGATGATAAAAACTACATATTTTTATTTTCTCACTTATTTTCCATATTTTTCAGCAGTCCTACAACAGATACGTATTTCTTTCATACTAGAAAAAATTAGTTGGAGGATGTGTATGCCCGGTGGGCTCAGTTTTTGTGTAAGAGACAATAATGTTGGAGGAACTTCTGTAACCACCAGAAGAAAAACAGTTATTTGGGGCATTTTCTTCCTAGCTCCCAAACACCTGAATAATAATATAAACTGTCACGGTAACAACTACTCATGACCATGATCTATCTTGAGAATTACTGGCCCACAGAATTTTTAAAGCGTTCTGGAGGAATTCTAGGATTAAAGCTAAGTACTATAAAACAAAGAGTTAAATAAAATGTGCATTCTATGGTTCTACAAATTCAACTGTTTAAATGTACAAAAGATAACAGTCAACATATGAAGCACTATAAGGCAGAAGAGGATTAACGACGTTCTATCTCCAGTAAAGATACAATGGGTTTAGTGGCAGAAGGACTTTAACTACACCATCAGCCATGCCAACTCCAGAAAGTTATGAGCTGAAAAATAAGTCAAGATTTAGATAAAATTTAACACTCACTGCACTGTTACATGCTGGCTCCTATGTCCCTTTCCATTTGAAAACATAAACAGTGCTGATGAAAATTCTCCAAGTTGAAGACTTTGTCTTATCAAAACCACATAGTTAAACTGTACATATGAAGCCCACAAGAAGGGTAAGAACACTAGAGGGGAGCCTTTCCCTATTTTGCTAGAATCTACTAATCAAGGACATCTATGATATTTATCTAGGATCGATTAGAGGCAACATCTCGCTGGCTCAGAAATTTTCTACAGATTCCTTTCTGTCTTTCTATAGATTGTGATAAATCTTAAAGTTTAAAAATACTCATTCTTACAAAAAGTGTGCTGTTGTATAAAATGTACCCTAAAATTCTGGTAGAAATACTTCACTTTCCATAATGTTTAACCACTGAGATACAACCTCTTATTTTAATAAACAAATATTAGAAACAATTCTAGTGTTTTAAAACATACAGTTCCACTCTAAATAAATTTATACTATGGTACTTGAAAAATCTATCAAAGTACAGATTTTTAAACACCCTCAATTATTTTTACATTAACCGCTTTTATTTCACCTCTAAAGTTCTTAATCACAAGGAATCAGTAAATTCCTTTCAACATTTAGCTTAAGGAAAAAATGAAAGAAGATACAGTGAAATGGTGAGTGACAGCATAATAATTCTAATAAGGGAGAACTGCACAAAAATGTAACAAATTCTGTATATAAATAGTTAATGTAGATTTTTACCAATAAAAATACAAAATTAGGTGCTAATGCCAGTGTTTTCAGAAAAAGATAAAGCAATAACTATAAAAAGCATTATGTACTACAAATTATTTATAGAAACTAAAACTTAATTAAACATAAACTCCCTCTAAAATGCAAATCATACATTATATCAACATGATTTACAAAAGGCCTATATCCAATGAAAATCCAAAGTCACTTTTAGGTAACACCCAGAAAACTGAAAATGCTGTTCCTATTTTAATTTAACATGAATTTCTCAAATAAGATTCACCATGAACACTTTTTTAGACTATATTTTTTATATCCTCTTTAGATAATCAAATGAAAAATCCAACAATACACAAATTGGTACTTTCATCAGTACATAAAACAATAGGTAGTGAGGTTAGGGAACAGAAAACAACTCCAATCAAGTCAACACAATACTAGTACAGAGGCGTCCATGAGAACCCGCAAGGGGAGGTCTGGGTCACAACACAGGTTTTCTGTTTTGAATCTAGCTTCTGGTCTGTGTATTTTGACCTTAAAGTGGTCAAACTATTTAACTAGTGAATCTCATGTTCCACTACCTACAAAGGTCTAAAGCAACAGAAAAACTGTCATGTCATTTAAAAAAATCAAATGTGGCATTTCTATATACATTGAGCCCTCTGTATAATTACTGCCTCTGAAGTGCTAATACAGTATTCAAAATTACACAAACATCCAGTAAACAGCATTTTATTTTATGACACTCTGTGTTAATACAATAAATATACAAAACTTCCAAACCACTGAAAACATGCAACATTAGAGGGACAGATGGAGGGCATTGATATAGGACCATGACAATCACCATAATGGCAGCGCAATATTACTCATTGACAAAATATACAAACATCCTTAGATAAATAATCCGAGTTCCAAATTAAAACCACTGAGCAATGATTTTCCAGTGTCCAAACTTTCGTTTGAAATAAAATAGCCAAAACAACACTACAAACTGAAAACTGACGTGGCTCCTTACAATGTGAAGACCATTTCATGACTGTGATACTGGCTAATGCTAATATTAAATATAAACCACTAACAAATGCCAATCTTTTACTCAGTGCAAATGTGACTATTTACTAATAATTGTTAAGAGAATAGAGATTATAAGAATTAAAAACCCCTCTACCTTATCAAACTGTTAGCAATGCCATCTTTTTAATGCACATTTATGTTTTAAAAAACATTTTTCTCTTTATAAGCTTGTATTAACCCAAATAACTGGAATTTAAAACAATACTTCTGCCATCCAAACAAAAAAAAAGGTACTGTTGGTTGTAATTATTCTTTGCTACTTAGCAATAGAGGATTTCTACAAAACAGAGAGAAGCATTCAAAATTCTTGAAGAAAAGTATTGATATCTCAGTATTCTTCAAAAGTCTCTGTGACAAAGTTTTCATCTATAGTTTGAGGAGAAACAAAAGGAGCTTGAAAGATAATGACAGACCTAAGTACTTTTGTTGTATTTTCTGGTTAATGTTTTGAATATTTGTAAAATCCACACTCAACAAAGCATACTGATGAAACATTTTTCAGTAAGATTATAGGCTCTAAAAAACTTGAATGGGCTTATTTGGTTGAGAAAGTAGGTAGAGATTATCACTGATCAGAAATATTCATAAAAACAGCTTTAAATTCATACTCTGAATCCTATCTTCATCAGAATAAAAGAAATATCTTCCAAGTATATTACTTCAACAAAGTCCCAAATAAATCAAACGTAAACACCATCTGGATGAATCTGAGTTATATCTAGCATCACACAAAGCTTCTTTCATAAATAGGAGAATTTACCATCCTACCTCTAGGATGAAACTCATTTTAACTCCAAATTTGGGGGGAAGAATAAAAATAATTTAACCACTTATACCCAACTGATTTTATAGTATCAAATAATATAATCCAACCGACTACCTTTCCTTAAAATCAAATTGCGTAAAACATACTCATTATTCTGCAAGCTGTAGTTTGCTAATGACTTCCAAAACAACAGTACCATGACTTTACAAGTGTCTTTGAGGCATTTAATTAGTTATTAAAAAATGATTCAAAGTTTCAATCCAAGTATACTATAAGAATGAAGTCCTGTGCTGCATAGTAACAATTTTAACATGATTACGCTCATAATTAATGCATTCAACTATATCTGTATTTTCTTGCTTGGTTCAAGATAAATGTTTTATTTTTTCTATTGCTACAGGTTTTAGTGTGTTTAGTGTGTCTCAAAAATTCAAAAACTGAGGTGCATTAGGGATTCAAGTATAATGAAGTACCAGGGTCTTTTAAATGCCAACCAGACATGAGAGGCTAAAAAAAAAATATCTTAAATACTGTTATGTTCTTTTAGGACATGGAGTTAGGCTAGACTTTAACACTTCTGTTAAAAAGTACACAAGCATACCCTAAAAGAGAGCTGCCAAACACAAGCTCAGTTCAATTAAAAAGAGCAGCCACAAGAATATACCAAAGTTTCCAAACAGTAATATTTTACTATGGCATGAATACTGAAAATTAAAAACAAAAAGGTATTATCATCACTACATCCTATTCCACCAATTATCTACTTTTTTTTGGATAATGCACTGCATATTATATTATACCCTCATATTACATCCCAGTACATTTTTATCTAAAAGAAAGTATTACAGAAAATCATTTCTATGATTCTACAAACAACTCTCCAATCCTACAACCATAAGCAGTGCATAACCCAAAATACTAATTCTTTTAAGAAACATGGTATCCATGCAAGATCAGAGATTGATTACCAAAATATCAACTACTCTAAATAAAGAAAATAAAAAGATAAAATTTACATTATCTGCTTTGAAATGCACACAGGCTCTTCACTGGTGACTGAAACTGCTAAAAAGCAAGCCTATTTAAAAGTCCCTAAATCTCTGATGTCCTATTTCTTTCAATATAAATAAGGAAAAGGAATGAAGCATTGCTTTACTGCTCAAATGTGTAATTTTTATGTCTAAGATTCTTGAAAGAAGGACTGCAGCAAGTACTAAATGCATTTTTTAATAAGTGCCATGTTAATTTCAGTGTGTCACTACTGAAATAATTCGCTGAATACTCATCCCCCAAAACATATGGAGAATATTTATTTTGTATGTAATATTTTTTTCTGCAAGGGGCATTGAACTATTGAGAAACTGTCAGGTAAATAATAAGACGAGGAAGTTTTTCTGGTTTTAGCCCATGCACAAGAGATTAGGAAATATACGTGCTGTGTGTACTGTGTGTTTGGAACAACAACAACAAAAATTATAGAATACAGTAACTAGAGAAAAAAGTACAATCAAAAGGTAACAGTGCATTGTCGGAAGACTCTCTAAATTTGGTTACCCTTGAACGCATTCTGAGCTGCACTGCTTGCTGCAGTTGAAGCTGCATTTGCGGCTGCAGTCTGGACAGTTTTGTTGGACATCACACCTGTTGCAAACTCTTGTTGGGCCTTCTCAAAACTAGCACCTGTTGTGCGATACAGTCCATGTACCTAGGGAGACAAAAACGTGGGAGAAGATAAGTGGTGACCTTACATGTTCATTATCAACAGCTCTTCGATTAGTCTCAACATGACTCAGAGATACAAAGACTCAATGCAAGGCAGGAATCCTAAGATCAAGGACATCAGCCCCAACACTGGCACACAACACTGCATGTAAATATTTTCTTAAAACAGATTTTTCCTTTTTATCCACAATGCAGAAGAGATAATTATGTCTATGCCAAACCAAGAATAATTTTAAAAAAACAGCTTAACCAAAAGCAAAAAACTATGCTTTCCACTATACCAAGTTACAATATTTACAGCCTTAAAAAGACTGGTTTAAACATAACAAATCCCTTAGGATTTGTGGAAATGGCAAATAGATTCAAGGGATTAGATCTGATAGAGTACCTGAAGAACTATAGATGGAGGTTGTACAGCAGACAATGATGAAAACCATCCCCAAGAAAAAGAAATTAAAAAGGCAAACTGGTTGTCTGGGAAGGCTTTACAAACAGCTATGAAAAGGAGAGAAGCGAAAGGTAAAAGACAAAAGGAAACGTATACACTTCTGAATGCAAAGTTCCAAAGAATAGCAAGGAGAGATAAGACAGCAGTCCTAAGTCAACAATGCAAAGAAATAGAGGAAAACAATAGAATGGGAAACACTAGAGATCTCTTCAAGAAAATTAGAGATACCAAGGGAACTTTTCATGTAAAGATGGACACAATAAAGGACAGAAATGATAATAACAAAAGCAGAAGATATTAAGAAGAGGTGGAAAGAATACACAGAACTATATGAAAAAGATCTCAATGACCCAGATAACCACGATGGTATGATCACTCACCTAGAGCCAGACATCCTAGAGTGTGAAGTCAAATGGGCCTTATGAAGCATTACTACAAACAAAGCTAGTGGAGGTGATGGAATTCCAGTTAAGCTATTTTAAATCCTAAACGATGATGCTGTGAAAGTGTTGCACTCAAGATGCCAGTAAATTTGGAAAACTCAGCAGTGGCCATAGGACTGGAAAATGTCAGTTTTCATTTCAATAACAAAGAAGGGCAATGTCAAAGAATGTCCAAACTACTGCACCACTGCACTCATTTCACATGCTAGCAAGGTCATGCTCAAAATCCTTCAAGTTCAGTTCACTTCAGTCGCTCAGTCGTGTCCGACTCTGCAACCCCATGACTCCAGCATGCCAGGCCTCCCTGTCCATCACCAACTCCCAGAGTTTACTCAAACTCATGTCCACTGAGTCAGCGATGCCATCCAACCATCTCATCCTCTGTCGTCCCATTATCCTCCTGCCTTCAATTTTTCCCAGCATCAAGGTCTTTTCCAATGAGTCAGTTCTTCACATCATGTGGCCAAGGTATTGGAGTTTCAGCTTCAGCATCAGTTCTTCCAATGAATATTCAGGACTGAGTTCCTTTAGGATGGACTGGTTGGATCTCCTTGCTGTCCAAGGGACTCTCAAGAGTTTCTCCAACACTGCAGTTCAAAAGCATCAATTCTCTGGTGCTCAACTTTCTTTATAGTCCAACTCTCACATCCAAACCTGGCTACTGGAAAAATCATAGCTTTGACTGGAGAGACCTTTGTTGACAAAGAAATGTCTCTGCTTTTTAATAAGCTGTCAAGGTTGGTCATAACTTTTCTTGCAAGGAACAAGCATCTTTTAATTTCATGGCTGCAGTCACCATCTGTAGTGAGTTTGGAGCCCCCCAAAATAAAGTCTCTCACTGTTTCCACCATTTCCCCATCTATTTGCCATGAAGTGATGGGATGGATGCCATGATCTTAGTTTTCTGAATGTTGAGTTTTAAGCCAGCTTTTTCGCTGTCTTCTTCCACTTTCATCAAGAGGCTCTTTAGTTCTTCTCTTTCTGCCATAAGGATAGTGTCATCTGCATAGCTGAGGTTATTAATATTTCCCCCGGCAATCTTGATTCCAGCTTGTGCTTTATCCAGTCCAGAGTTTCTCATAATGTACTCTGCATATAAGCTAAAGAAGCATGGTGACAACAACCTTGACGTATTCCTTTCCAGATCTGGAACCAGTTTGTTGTTCCATGTCCAGGTCTAACTGTTGTTTCTTGACCAGCATACAGATTTCACAGAAGCCAGGTCAGGTGGTCTGGTATTCCCATCTCCTGAAGAATTTGCCACACTTTGTTGTGATTCACACCGTCAAAGGCTTTGGCATAGTTAACAAAGCAGATGTTTTTCTAGAACTCTCTCGCTTTTTCAGTGATCCAACAGACGCTGGCAATTTGATCTCTGGTTCTGCTGCCTTTTCTAAAACCAGCTTGAACATCTGAAAGTTCACAGTCCACGTACTGTTGAAGCCTGCCTTGGAGAATTTTGAGCATTACTTTGCTAGCATGTGAGATGAGTGCAATCATCATTTGAGCATTCTTTGGCATTGCCTTTCTTTGGGATTGGAATGAAAACTGACCTTTTCCAGTCCTGTGGCCACTGCTGAGTTTTCCAAATCTGCTGGCATATTGAGTGCAGCACTTTCACAGCATCATCTTTTAGGATCTGAAACAGCTCAACTGGAATTCCATCACCTCCACTAGCTTTGTTTGTAGTAATGCTTCCTGCTACTGTTACTGCTAAGTCACTTCAGTTGTGTCCGACTCTGTGTGACCCCATAGACGGCAGCCCACCAGGCTCCGCTGTCCCTGGGATTCTCCAAGCAAGAACGCTGGAGTGGGCTGCCATTTCCTTTTCCAATGCATGAAAGTGAAAAGTGAAAATCAAGTCACTCAGTCGTGTCCAACTCTTAGCGACCCCATGGACTTCAGCCTACCAGGCTCTTCCGTCCATGGGATTCTCCAGGCAAGAGTACTGGAATGGGGTGCCGTTGCCCTCTCCCATGTATCTCATACCCAGGAGCAAAACTAAAATGTCATTCACATCGTCTAAGTCCCCTGCATGATTCTTTCTGTCACATTTCCCACTACCCCTCAGAAGGAATCCCTATTCTGTCTTCCATGTTAACATTCCTTGCTTTCCTTTACAGTTTAACTCCCTGTGTGTTCTCTTTCTCTAAACAACCTATTGTTTAGTCTTATCTGTTCCTGAACTTTATCAGGGAATGATATTGCATGTATTCTTCTGGAACTTCTTTCATTTAAAACACTTATGTGGGCAGACATAGACACTTTTTTTAACAGCACTGTGTAATATACCATCAATTTATTTATTTGTTCCATGAGAGCGGACATCAAATGTTTCCAACTTTATTGTTTTCACATACAAACTTGCTCTTATCCTTCTTAAAGGTGTCTTCTAATACCCATGGACAAGGACTTGGGGTGTACAGTTTCAGTGCCTCTCATGGTATGCTCAAAGACAGTCTACTCAAATATTTAAGTTTATTCATGAGATGCTTACTACACAGAAGAAGGCACTATTTTAAGTATTCAGAGTCACAGGAACTATAATTTGTTATCTGTAAATGAAATTCTCTCCTAAGTGTATTCACAGACGTTGTTATTCTAGAATAAAAAGAAGACTCCTCTTAAATACCTTTTGGGGGGGTATTCTTAATTTTCAAAGAGAAAAATTTTTCTTAAACATCAAACTAACATACCAGTGTATTTCTTGGCACCATGAGCAACCCCAATACTTTATATATTTCTAACAAATGAGAGACTAAGACAGTGATTTTATGGGCTGAGTTTATTGATTCCCGGGACAACTTGATAAAGAGGATACTAACATGTAAGTCCATACCATCTATTCAGGATGACTTTGGTCCACTTCCCAACTCCCAGAGGAGCCCAGGAAGCTTTAGGATTAGTGATTCCTCAGCTCCAGCCCAGTTTCCTCCTGGCCCATCCTTATTTAGAATTAAGTGGGGGTTAGAACACGTGAACTCATCTCTTAGAACAAACTAACATTCAATAAACCATCAAGTTGCTGGCTGTATTGTTTTATGCCCAAATTTCAGTCAAGAATTCATTCTTTCCAAACTAGACGATCTATTTGAAAACTACAGAATACTGTTCTTCTAACAGTCTGGAGAGAAGCCTCCAGTGATGCTCTTCTGAGAAACCTTTTTGACGCTTCTGCCTTTCAGTAGAGAGCATACCCTAAATTGTGAGTCATTTACTGCACTTACACACATCACTTGCCCAGGAGAACTGGGCCCGTTGTCTTTGGGAAAGACAATGAACAGACACGAGCAGACTGTGCTTTCCAGAGGGCCACCTCCAATTAAATGCTTTTGGATCCTCTTGAATGATTTCACATCAGAAGAAACTCTCATCCCTTCCTGCCTCCTAACCCAAAGTTCAGAGTCAGGTCATATTTCTTGTTCTTTCCAAGAGCCTCTGACAGAACTGGAAGTACAGGCTTATCAGCCAGGGCAGTGTACACTTAGGAAAGCGTGGCAGAACTGAAGTCTCTCCCCACTCATTTTCAGTTCTCCTCTGATTCTGTCACTCACAATTGCCCACCTGGGACAAAATGGCTTCCTAAGAACAAAAGTAAAAGTAATAGATACCTGGTTTAAAGTAAGTCTGAGGGAAATAAATGAAATAAATATTTACACATATAAGAAAAGCAGCATCCTCTGGCTCCCTCCCTCTCTTTGGTGACCAAGTCATGTTATTATCAGAAGAATGAACTGTAAAAAAATTTTTATTACTTCACAATCTGTGTAACCTCAACATCTGACAATTTACATATGTAAACAAAACAGAAAAATGCTTATAATCCAATAAATCTGAGTGACTAGAAATAGAGGAAAACAACAGAATGGGAAACACTAGAGATATCATCAAGAAAGTCAGAGATACCAAGGGAACTTTTCATGCAAAGATGGGACAATAAAGGACAGAAATGATACTAACAAAAGCAGAAGATACTAAGAAGAGGTGGACAGAATCCACAGAAGAACTGTACAAAAAAGATCGTAATGACCCAGATAACCACGATGGTGTGATCACTCACCTAGAGCCAGACATCTTGGAATGTAAAACCAAGTGGACCAATGCTTCCTAAGGCCCACTTGATTTTACATTTCACATTGATCACTGAGGAAGGCTTTCTTATCTCTCCTTGCTATTCTCTGGAATTCTGCATCCAATTTGGTATACCTTTCCTTTTCTCCTTTGCCTTTCATTTCTCTTCTTTTCATAGCTGTTTGTAAGCCTCCTGAGACAACCATTTTACCTTTTTGCATTTCTTTTTCTTGGGAATGGTCTTGATCACGGCCTCCTGTACAATGTCACAAACTTCTGTCCATAGTTCTTTTGGCACTCTATGAGATCTAATCCCTTGAATCTATTTATCAATCCACTGTAAAGTTGTAAGGGATTTTATTTAGGTCATACCTGAATGGCCTAGTGGTTTTCCCTACTTTATTCAATTTAAGTCTGAATTTGGCAATAAGAAGTTCATGATCTGAGCCACAGTCAGCTCCCAGACCGTTTTTGCTGATTGTATAGTTTCTCCATCTTTCACTTCAAAGAGTATAATCAATCTGATTTTGGTATTGACCATCTGGTGATGTCCATGTGTAGAGTCTTCTCTTGTGTTATTGGAAGAAGGTGTTTGCTATGACCAGTGCATTGTCTTGGTAAAACTCTGCTCACCTTTGCCCTGTTTCATTCTGTACTCTAAGGTCAAATTTGCCAATTACTCAAGGTATTTCTTGACTTCCTATTTTGCACTCCAGTCCCTTAAAATGAAAAGGACATCTTTTTTGGGTATTAGTTCTAGAAGATCTTGTAGAATCACTCAACTTTAGCTTCTTCAGCATTACTGGTCCAGGCATAGACTTGGATTACTGATACTGAATGGCTTGCCTTGGAAACCAACAGAGATCATTCTGTCATTTCTGAGACTGCATCCAAGTACTGCATTTTGGACTCTCTTGTTGACTATGACTATCCATTTCTTCTAAGGGATTCTTGTCCACAGTAGTAGATATAATGGTCATCTGAGTTACATTTACCCATTCCAGTCCATCTTAGGTCACTGATTCCTAAAATGTGTACGTTCACTCTTGCCATCTCCTGTTTCACCACTTCCAATTTGCCTTGATTCATGGACCTAACATTCCAGGTTCCTATGCTATTACTCTTAACAGCATCAGACTTTACTTCCATCACCACACATCCACAACTGGATGTATTTTTTCCTTTGGCTCCATCTCTTCATTCTTTCTGGAGGTAGTTCTCCACTGATCTCCAGTTGCATACTGGACACCTACCAACCTGTGGAGTTCATTTTCAGTGTCCTATCTTTTTGCCTTTTTATACTGTTCATGGGATTTTCAAGGCAAGAGTAGTGACCCTTCTCCAGTAGACCACATTTTGTCAGAACTTTCCACCATTACCCGTCCGTCTTGGGTGGCCCTAAACGGCATGGCTCATAGTTTCACTGAGTTAGACAAGGCTGCTGTCCATGTGATCAGATTGGTTAGTTTTCCATGACTGTGGTTTTCAGTCTGTCTTCTGCAAAATTGCGTTTATAACTAAACCCCATACTCACCAGAGACGCTTGGAGGGCTCAAACATACCTTGTGTGCACCAGGACCCAGAGACCCCACAGAGACTGAGACAGGACTGTGTTTGGGTATCTCCTGAGGAGGCACGAGTTCACAGTGGACTGCCACTGGGGCAGGGGCTCTGGGTGCAGTAGACCTGGGTATGGCATAAGCCGTCTTGGAGAAGGTCGCCATTAACCCACCATAGAGCCGCCAGAACTTACACAGGACTGGGGAAACAGACTCTTGGAGGGCACAAACAGAACCCTGTGTGCACCAGGACCCAGGAGAAAGGAGCAGTGACCCCACAAGAAACTGACGCAGACTTCCCTTGAGTGTCCAGGAGTCTCCGGCGGAGGCATGGGTTGGTGGTGGTCTGCTGCAGGGTTGGAGGCACTGAGTGCAACAGTGCGGGCATGAGACCTTTTGAAGGAGGTCACCACTATCTTCATTACCTCCACCACAGTTTGACCTCAGGTCAAATAACAGGGAAGGAACACAGCCCTTCCCTTCAACAGGAAATTGATTAAAGATTTATTGAGCATGGCCTCGCCCATCAGAACAAGACCCAGTTTCCCACTCTGTCAGTCACTCTTATCAGGAAGCTTCCATAAGCCTCTTATCCTTCTCCATCAGAGGGCAGACAGACTGAAAACCACAATCACAGAAAACTAACCAATCCTTCAAGTTAGGCTTCAACAGTAAGTGAACTGAAAACGTCCAGATGTACAAGCTGGATTTAGAAAAGGCAGAGGAACCAGAGATCAAATTGTCAACATTCACTGGATAATAGAAAAAGCAAGAGAGTTCCAGAAAAACATCTACTTTTGCTTTATTGACTACAGTAAAGCCTTTGACTATGTGAATCACAACAAACTGTGGAAAATTCTGAGAGAGATGGGATACCAGAGCACCTGACCTGCCTCCTGAGAAACCTGTATGCAGGTCAGGAGGCAACAGTTAGAACCGAACATGGAACAACAGACTGGTTCAAAATTAGGAAAGGAGTGTGTCAAAGCTGTATAATGTCACCCCACCTATTTAACTTATATGCAGAGTACATCATGTGAAATGTCAGGCTGGATGAATTACAAGCTGAAATCCAGACTGTCAGGAAAAATATCAATAACCTCAGACATGCAGATGACACCACTCTTATGGAAGAAAGTGAAGAGGAACTAAAGAGTCTCTTAATGAGGATGAAAGAGGAGAGTGAAAATGCTGGCTTAAAATTCAACATTCAAAAAACTAAGATCATGGCATTTAGTTCCATCACTTCATGGCAAACAGACGGGGAAACAATGCAAATAGTGACAGACTATACTTTCTCAGGCTCCAAAATCCCTGTGGCCTGTGACTGCAGCCATGAAATTCAAAGATGCTTGCTCCTTGGAAGCAAAGTTAAGACAAACCTAGATAAAAAGCAGAGACATTACTTCACCAGCAAAGGTCTATACAGTCAAAGCTACGGTTTTTCCAGTAGTCACGTATGGATGTGAGCGTTGGACTATAAAGCAAGCTGAGTGCTGAAGAATTGATGCTTTTGAACTGCGTGTTGGAGAAGACTCTTGAGAGTCCTTTGGACTGCAAGGAGATCCAACCAGTCCATCCTAAAGGAACTCAGTCCTGAATATTCATTGGAAAGACTGATGCTGAAGCTCCAATACTTTGGCCACATGATGCAAAGAACTGACACATTGAAAAAGACCCTGATGCTGGGAAAGATTGAAGGCGGGAGGAGAAGGGGACAGCAGAGGATGAGATGGTTGGATGGCATCACCGACTCAATGGACATGAGTTTCAGCTAACTCCAGGAGACAGGGAAGGACAGGGAAGTCTGGCATGCTGCAATCCATGAGGTCACAAAGAGTCAGACATGCTGTGCAACTGAACAACAAAAAACATAACAAGAGACATTCTGACTTAAATACATTAACTTACTACCCAAGACTATGCCAAGAAAATAATACCTACCTATTTCTATGTTGTCTACATATACACCACTGACCCTATATATCAAATAGTATCATTTTATCACTTAATGTACCATGAAACTATGTATATCCTTAAAGATACTTCTGCTGTTCACTCTGTACACTGTTTAACATTTTGTGTATGGTCAGGTCTTAAAGGATTTAAAAAGAAATACTTCTGAGAACTATCTGTCCATACTGATTCTTCACTCAAATCTTAGATTCTTACAAGCAGGATTCAAAAATACTCTGTTAGCATCTAAGATGCATAAACTATGAAGCATATCAATCCATAACATCAGCCACTCAATCTAACACAAATTTGAGAAAGGAAATAACAACAAAACCTATTAGGACAAATATTTATTTATTACATGGCTACAAACTTGGGGGGAAGAAAGATGGGACAGAAAAGTGACTTGTAATTACACTGCCTTGTGATTAAGGCCTAAATTAGAAGCTGGACTAGAATGCCATCAAAGCAGGTTTGGAGGATCGGGGCAGTGCACCCAGCCCTTTCTCCAAGCCCAGAGACATAGGAACTGGTAATTGTGGCCAAGCGCAGAGTAAGGGAAAGGAGGAGGAGTCAAATGCTTTCAAGTTAAGTTTAGATTCCACGTCACTGTTTCAAGAGAACAGAGAGGACAGGTTGTTTTAAGTAGGGAGAGCAGAGGCTAATTTCTAAGCATTTATCCGTTGCACAAATGTTTATTGAATACCTACTATAAGACTGCCATGGCAGACAGGTGAAAATTTGGTTGGAAGCTAGACAGAAATGGACTACAGAGAAGGACTTGGAAACCAATGGCACATAAGTGGTAGCTGCAACTCTGACGTCAGCTAACTGTGCATGGTGAGAGAACACAGAAAGCAGAAACAAAAGGAAATCAAGCCTCAAAGCCTGTTAAGGCACCTACACTGAAGACATACTCATAACAACAAGAAATGATTAAGAGAGGAATGAGAAAAACCAGGGATCTTTTCACAGACACCAAGGGAAGAAAGCAGTTAAGGAATGGAGAGCTGTTAGGGGAATACAGGGGTAAAAGCCCCCAGTTCTTCTGATACAGTAGCGGAAGCAAATGCCATATCACTATGGATCAAAGTACTAAAGGCTCAGGGAGAAAAAGAGCACTGACAAATACCTAGATGGTTGAATCTGAAAATTCTTTTAGTACCAAGGCAGTATCATAAATATGGCACTATTTTTATTCCTTTCCAAACCAAGTCTTTTTTATAAAAAATAAATGTACAGATAAATTACTACACCTATGTTCAAGAAATTTATCTCATAATGAGTATATATAATTACATCCTACAAATTAAATGTATTACAGAAATCTAATAAACCTTTTTTACTTGTCTGTCTTTCCCCTTTACTCTCCTCCCCCTCAATTTATGGGCATGTAATTAACAAAATTTGTTCTAACTTGCTTATTCCTTTTTTCAAATTTATATTAAATTGAGTGGCTGATATTTCATCTTAGTGGACTTTATGGTTTAATTACTTAAAATGTAACTCATAGCCCCACAGAGCAGAGAGGAAAAAGAGAGGTAGGAATAACACATTTCTCAATGATCTGTATTTGTACAGACCCAGGGAGCCACCTAGAGGGAAAACAGTACCTATGTTTCGTGCACAATGCTGAAATACTGTGAAGGGGTGATTCCTCATTTCAATGTCCCAGCAAGATGATGGGCTACTTAAAAGGTTCAACATCTCAAAAAGCTCACCATTTCCCTGTTATGTTTCAGTGAAACCTATTAATAACATACTCCTTAAGAAATCAGGAATACAGTTTTAAGATAAAGCAATGTAATTAAAAACAAAAACTGAACAACTGAAATACTTGCTATTTCTTCTGCTTATGAGAACTGCACTAACCTACATATTTCGTCCTAGGAGTATCACAGAAAAGACACTAGATTTTATATCTACTGATTCCACTACTTTCTACAGGGCTGTACACCACTGAAAACCTCAAGTTTACTTCCAATACAACAAAGAATACTTCTTATCTCTCAGAGTTTTCCTGAGGATCAAATGAGAACATGCTAGACAAGTAAAACTCAAACTTTAAAATGTCTGCCAAAGTGTCACATTCATGCTAAGTCGCTTCAGTCGCGTTGACTCTTTTTGGACTGTAGCCTACCAAGCTCCTCTCTCTGTCCATGGCATTCTCTGGAGTGGGTTGCCATGCTCTGGTCCAGGGACTCTTCCCAACCCAAGGATCAAACTCGTGTCTCTTATGTCTCCTGCATTGGCAGGTGGGTTCTTTACCACTAGTGCCACCTGAGAAGTCCAACGTGTGAGACATAACTCCAGAAAGAATTCTGCATCCTTCATTTATCTTCAAAAATATCTTAGTGTACAACATAGTTGAATGACACACAAAATATTATATACTGCTGAAATTTTAAAAATCATGGAACTTTCTTTAAACATAACAATTCACAAGTATTATTTCTGGAACACCATGTCAAGAAACTATCTTCTTGGGTGGCAGAGAAGGAAAATGTTGAGCTCATCTCCCACAGGCGAACCCAACTTAGAGGTACTTACAGACCAACTACAAATTAGAAATACCTGAAGACTAGCAGAAAAGATCTCGGAGAAGGTAATGGCACCCCACTCCAGTACTCTTGCCTGGAAAACCCCAGGGACGGAGGAGCCTGGTAGGCTGCAGTCCATGGGGTCGCTAAGAGTCAGACACGACTGAGCAACTTCCCTTTCACTTTTCACTTTCATGCACTGGAGAAAGAAATGGCAACCCACTCCAGTGTTCTTGCCTGGAGTATCCCAGGGACGGGGGAGCCTGGTGAGCTGCCGTCTACGGGGTTGCACAGAGTCGGACATGACTGAAGCGACTTAGCAGCAGCAGCAAAGATCTACTAAAACTAAAGATATAAAGAAGGAAGCAAATGAAGATGGGTAATAGAGGCACAGGTGCAGTACAGTCAAGGCCTAAAACGCTGGGTGGGTGACCTGTGAACGGGAGGATAATTAGAATCACAGAGATTCTTCCTGAGAAGTGAGGTGGTCCAGTCCCACACTGGGTTCCTGAACAGGGCAGGTGAGCCCCCAGAACTTCTAGCTTTGAAGGCCAGCAAGGTTTGCTTTCTGAGGAGCCAGAGGGCTGCAGGAAACAGAGCTGCTGATGTTCAGTCGCTCAGTTGTGTCCAACTCTTTGTGACCCCCTGGACTACAGCACACCAGGCTTCCCTGTACTTCACTATCCTATCTTCTGGAATTTGCTCCAGTACAGGTCCACCGAATCACTGATGTTATCTAACCATCTCATCTTCTGCCATTCCCTTCTTCTTTTGCCTTCAATCTTTCCAAGCATCAGGGTATTTTCCAATGAGTCAGCTCTTTGCATCAGGTGGCCAAGGTACTGGAGCTTCAGCTTCAGGATCAGTCATTCCAATGAATATTCAGGGTTGATTTCCTTTAGGATTGATTGGTTTGATCTCCTTGCTGTCCAAGGGACCCTCAAGCGTCTTCTCCAGCACCACAATTTGAAAGCATCAATTCTTCTTCAAGCTCACCCTTCTTTATGGTCCAACTCTCACATCCATACATGAGTACTGGAAAAACAAAAACTTTGACTACACAGACCTTTGTTAGCAAAGTAACATCTCTGCTTTTTAATAAGCTGTCTAGGTTGGTCATAGCTTTTCTTCCAAGGAACAAGCGTCTGAATTTCATGGCTGAAGTCACCATCCGCAGTGATTTTGAAGTTCAAGAAAAGGAATGGATGCCATGATCTTAGTTTTCTAAATGTTGAATTTTAAGCCAGCTTTTTCACTCTTTTTCATCCTCGTTAAGAGGCTCTTTAGTTCCCTTTCACTTTCTGCCTTTAGAGTAGTAATATCTGCATATCTGAGGTTGTTGATAGCTCTCCCAGCAAAGAGACTTCGCTCTTAAAAGGCTCACACAAAATGCCACCTGGTTTGAGACTCAGGGCAGAAGAAGTAATCCGAAAAGAGCCTGCGTGGGACCCACTTGGAGAGCCTCCTGGAGACAGAGGAGGCAACTGGAACTCACCTTGGGGACACAGACACTGGTGGCAGCCAATTTGGGGAACTTGTGCCACCACGAGGATAGTGGTAATAGAAAATGCCAGTTTGGAATCTTCCTTCTTGCTTATCAGGACTGGGACCTGACCCCACCCACCAATCTGTCAGCACCAGAACGAGGGCACCTCAGGCCAAGCTTCAAAGAGGTGGACCCAGCCTAATGCACCACCAGGCCAGAAGCCACAGACTCCTCTGAGCCCCCAGCTAACTCAGGACCCAGCCCCACAAACCACTGGTTGACATCAACCCCCAGATCTCCACAGCCATGCAGTCAAAGACACCAGAGCTTAAGTCCATCCTCCAGTGACACAGCGCTAGCCCTGGGACCTCCTGTATCCTGGCCCCATCCACAAACAGGCCTACTCTATTGGATGCCCTTGTTCTGCAGTCAAAGACCTAGGACCCACCTACATTCACCAGTGGTCCACCATCAGCCCCAGGACTCAGACTCATGCAGCAAAGGGCAGTCACCAGACCTGGGACTCCTTGGACTCCAATCCCACCCAAAAGAGGGCCAACACCAGCTTCTGAACACTATGCACCTAGCAAACAGCTATGTCAGAAACCAGCCCCATCCACCAGGCCAACATGGGATCTCGGACGCCCAGCATACAAACCAGCCACCATGATACACAACTCTACCCAACAGAGGGCCAGCACTAGCCCTGGGACCCCTGGAGCTTTGTAATCAGCCACCGTGTGACATGCCTGGCCCACCAATGGCTGACAGCCTCTACACAAGGCAAGGCATAGCAACCAACCAGACTGAGGGCCAGCCATGTCTACCAGATTGCCCACAGGAGTCAGTATACAACAATGAATGGGCCCATGCAACCTACACAGGGGACAACTCCAGATCATACAGCTCTGGTGACCAGGGGGGAGTACACTGCTGGGGCATGTAGGACGTTTGTAGGAAACACCACTTCTCTAAGATCAGGAAATGTAACAAACCTACCAAATATAGAGAAATGAAGACAGTACATCAGCCAAAATGAGGTAAGGAAGGAATATGTTTCAACAATATGATAGAACTCCAAAGGAAGAAATAGGTAAAGTGGAGAAAGACAGTCTACACAAAACTAATTTACGGTAATGACCATAATAAAGAATGTAGGGCAGGGATAAGATTAACAGAGAGTTAGAAAGTGCAAAGCGTAATCAAGCAGAGCTGGAGATACAGCAACTGAAACTAAAACTACACTACAAGGAACGGAGGGCAGGTCAGATGATGAGGGGAGCAAATCAGAGAACACGGACAGCGAGCAGTGGAATCACTCAAACAGCACAGAGAAGAAAGAATTTTAGAAATGGGGACAGCTAAAAGATCTTGCAATCAACATCAAACACACTCACATCCACTTCATAGAGCTCCCTTTCACAGAAGGTATCAAGAAAAAGGGGGCAGAGAACACATTTGAAGACACAATAGCTGAAAACGTCCCTTCTCTGGGAAAGGAAACAGACATCCAGGTCAAAGTACAGAGAGCCGGACAGAGGATGGCCTAAAGAGGACTAGGAAGACACACTGTAATTAAAGTAGCAAAAGCCAAGATAAAACAGTACTGAAACCAAAAAGGGAAAAGAAACAAGTCACATACAAGGAAACGCCCATAAGGCTATCAGCTTCCTTTTTCAGAGAAGCTCTACAGGGTGGAGGGAACAGCACAACACATCTAAAGTGAGGAACGGGACAGATGCAACCAACACTGCTCACCGAGGCTTTCCTCCCCATTTGAAGGAGAGACCAAGCATTTTACAGACACGCAACAACAGCTCAAAGAATTCAACACCACAAAACCAGATTTACAAGAAATGTCAGAGACTTCTCAAAGCAGAAAAGGCCACTACTAGAAATATGAAAATTACAAAAGGAAAAATCTCACTGGCAAAGCCAAGCATAAAGGTAGTGAATTAACCACTTATCCAGCCAGTAAAGCTTAAAAGACAAAAGCAGAAAAATTACCCATACCCACAATCATTAGCTAAGGAATACATGAAATAAGATGTAAAATATGATGTAAATGTGATGGATTGGGAGAGTAAAATTTCAGAGTTGTTAAAATGTGTTCAAACTTATATAGATTGCTGTATATAAATCTCTTAGTAACAACAAACCAAAAGTGTGCAATTGATACACCCATGAAAGAGAGAAAGGAATGCAAACGTAACACTACAGATAGTCATTAAATCACAAAGGAAGAGAGCAAAGGAAAGAAATAAATTACAAAAATTATTCAGAAAAACAATTAACACAATGCCAATAAGAACACACCATCAGTACTTATTTTAAACATAAATAGACTAAATGGTCCAATCCAAAGACAGGGCAGCTGACTGAATACAAAAAATAAGACTCATATATATTCCATCTACAAGAGATTCACTTTTGACCTAAAAGTGAAAGTGAGGAGATGGAAGTGAGGCATTCCTTGCAAACAAAAAGTGGAAAAGCTGGAGGAGCAATACTTGTGTCAGAAGAGATGTTAAAACAAACAGTAACAAAGGAGAAAAAAGAACATTACATAATGGTCAAGAGTCCAGTCCAGAAACAGGTGTAACAGTTGGAAATGTATATGCACCCAACATAGGAGCCTAAATATGCAAAGTACTACAATGTGAGAGACCTGGGTTCGATCCCTGGGTTGGGAAGATTCCCTGGAGAAGGAAATGGCAACCCACTCCAGTACTCTTGCCTTGAAAATCCCATGGATAGAGGAGCTCGGTGCAGGCCACTATCCAGGGGGTCGCAAAGAGTCGGGCACGAATGAGCGACTTCACTTCCACTTTCACATACAGCACTAACACACATAAAGAGAAATTTGACATCAACCGAATATTAGGAGCAAACTTTAACACCTTACTTACATCAATGGACAGAAAATCAATAAGGTAACACTGGCCTTAACAGAAAAGATCAAATGAAGTTAATAAATATATAGAAAGAATTCTATCCAAAGTAGCAGAATCACATTCTTTTCAAATGCACTAGGAACATTCTCCAGGATAGTTCACATGTTAGGCTATAAAGCAAGTCACAATACACTTAAGAAAGCTGGAATCATATCAAGCATCTTTTCTGACCACAATACTGTAAGACTAGACATCAACTACAAGGATAAAATGCAAAAAACCACACACACATGTGGTTCTGAGACTAAATAGTTCAGTTCAGTTGCTCAGTTGTGTCCAACTCTTTGCGACCCCATGAATCGCAGCCAGGCCTCCCTGTCCACCAACTCCACGAGTTCACTCAGACTCGTGTCCACCGAGTCAGTGATGCCATCCAGCCATCTCATCCTCTGTCATCCCCTTCTCCTCCTGCCCTCAGCCCCTCCCAGCATCAGAGTCTTTTCCAGTCAGTCAGTTCTTTGTATCAGGTGACCAAAGTTCTGGAGTTTCAGCTTCAGCATCATTCCTTCCAAAGAAATCCCAGGGCTGATCTCCTTCAGAATGGACTGGTTGGATCTCCCTGTAGTCCAGGGGACTCTAGAGTCTTCTCCAACACCACAGTTCAAACGCATCAATTCCTCAGTGCTCAGCCTTCTTCACAGTCCAACTCTCACATCCATTCATGACCACAGGAAAAACCATAGCCTTGACTAGATGGACCTTAGTCGGCAAAGTAATGTGTCTGCTTTTGAATAAACAATGGGTCACTGAAGAAATCAAAGAGGAAATTTAAAAAACAGCTGAAGAAATAGGAAACCACTATGATTCAAAATTTATAGGAAGTAGCAAAAGAAGTTTTGAAGTGAAGTTTATAGTGATATAAGTCTTATATAAGAAAACTGGCGATATCAAAGTAATATTTCATGCAAGGATGGCACAATAAAGGGCAGAAAGAGTAAGGACCTAATAGAAGCAGAAGAGAATAAGAAGAGGTGGCAAGAATGCAAAAGAACTGTACAAAAAAAGGTCTTATTAACCAGATAACCGCAGTGGTGTGGTCACTCACCTAGAGCCAGACATCCTGGAATACGAAGTCAAGTGGGCCTTAGGAAGCATTACTATGAACAAAGCTAGTGGAGGTGATGGAATTCCAGTTGAGCTATTTCAAATCCTGAAAGATGATGCGGTGAACGTACTACACTCAATATGCCAGCAAATTTGGAAAACTCAGCAGTGGCCATAGGACTGGAAAAGGTCAGTTTTCATTCCAATTCCAAAGAAGGGCAATCAGAGAATGTATAAACTACCATACAGTTGCTCTCATTTCACATGCTAGCAAGGTAATGCTCAAAATCCTTCAAGCTAGGCTTCAGCAGAATGTGAACTGAGAACTTCCAGATGTTCAAGCTGGATTTAGAAAAGGCAGAGGACCCAGAGATCAAATTGCCAACATTCGCTGGATCACAGAAAAAGCAAGAGAATTCCAGAAAAGTATCCACTTCTGTGAGTGTGTGGATCACAATAAACGCTGGAAAATTCTTTAAGAAATGGGAATACCAGACCACCTTACTTGTCTCCTGAGAAACCTGTAAGTGGGTCAAGAAGCAACAGTTAGAACAGAACATGGTTCCAAACTGGGAAAGGAATATCACAAAGATATGTATTTCATTCTGTTCATTTATCGTATATGCAGAGTTCAGTTCAGTTCAGTCACTCAGTCGTGTCTGACTCTTCGAGACCCCATGGCTTCCCTGTCCATCACCAACTCCCAGAGTTTGCTCAAACTCATGTCCATCGAGTCAGTGATGCCATCCAACCAACTCATCCTTTGTCATCTCCTTCTCCTCCTGCCTTCAATCCTTCCCAGCATCAGGGTCTTTTCCAGTGAGTCAGTTCTTCGTATCAGGTAACCAAAGTATTGGAGCTTCAGCTTCAGCATCAGTCCTTCCAATAAATATTCAGGACTAACTTCCTTTAGGATGGACTGGAGTTCAAGGAACTCCCTGCAGTTCAAGGAACTCTCAAGAGCCTTCTCCAACACCACAGTTCAAAAGTATCAATATTTCAGTGCTCATACAGGCAGAGTATATCATGCAAAATACAAGGCTAGATGATTCACAAGATAAAATCAAGACTGCCAGAAGAAATATCAACAGCCTCAGATATGCAGATAATACTACTCTAATGGCAGAAAGTGAAGAGGAACAAAAGAGACTCTTGATGAAAGTTAAAAGAGGAAAGTGAAAAACCTGGCTTGAAACTTAACGTTCAAAAAACTAAGATTGTGGCATCCAGAACCATCACTTTGTGGCAAACAGATGGGGGGAAAAGTGGAAGCAGTGACAGATTTTATTTTCTTGGACAAAAGTCCCTACAGTCAAAGCTGTGGTTTTTCCAGTAGTCAGGTACAGATGTGAGCTGGACCATAAAGAAGGCTGGATACTGCCGAATTGATGCTTTCAAACTGTGTTGCTGGAGAAGGCTCTTGAGAGTCCCTTGGACTGCAAGGAGACCAAACCAGTCAACCCTAAAGGAAATCAACCCCGAATATTCATTGGAAGGACGGATGCTAAAGCTACAGCTCTACTACTTCAGCCACCTGATGCAGAGCTGACTCACTGAAAAAGACCCTGATGCTGGGAAAACCTGAAGGCAGAAGGAAAAGGGGGTGGCGGAGGATGAGATGGTTAATGACACCACTGACTCAGTGGACATGAATTTGAGCATACTCTAGGAAACAGTGGAGGATAGAGGAGCCTGGTGGGCTGCAGTCAATGGGGTAGCAAAGAGTTGGACACAACTTACTAACTGAACAACAACAAACAGAAAAAAGAGTATTTGCAAAGCAGACATTTTTGTATAGGAAAAAAATAAATACTTTAAAAACTTATTTTTTTAAAGAAATGAAACGACCTTTTCTTAAATTCTTCTGAAGTACAAAAAGTCACTATTAACAATCATTTTATTAATATGGATGAGGTACATTAACAATTGAAGAAATAACCATTCAAAACTAGGGCCCAAAGGAAATACAAGTTATGTTTTATGTATTTATCTCTTCCACACTAAATTATTCTACTTTTTATATCAATTAAAGGACAGGGGAAATTTTGTATTCCCTTAACATACAATCGCCTATGACTCATCCATTTATTATTTGACCCATAACTAGTATTTAATTCTTTGAATAGTCTACTCTAAAAACATGAGCCTATAAAAAAAATACTGCTTGGGAATGACCTAAAAGAAACTGTTCCTTTATCTATGAAGAGGTACAAGAGAAGATATTCTTACATTTCAATTATTTTATATTTAGATTAAAAGATGACACTACAGGAAAAACAAAGATCCCATAGTGTTCATAGTTGGCACTTTAGACACCAGTGATTATAGCTAACTCAAAATAATGTGAGATTTCAGAATGCCAATAGAAGTTATCAAAATTGTATTCATTATCAACGAAATGAAAATATACCACAGATAATGGTTCAGCTGGTGCTGGAGACACAGAATAGCTTAATAAAAAGAAACTAACTCTTCTATAGCCGAAACAGCGTGCATACATAACTTTTAGAGGGCACTGAATCATGGCAAAAGCAAGAGAGTTCCAGAAAAACATCTACTTCTGCTTTATTGACTATGCCAAAGCCTTT
>SJYA01003627.1:20752-67930 GCA_006410615.1 Neotragus moschatus | reverse complement strand
CTTTGGGCCAGGTCACCTCAGCCCGGAACTTTGTCACGGGTGGATTTTCTCTCAGAGCCGCTCCTGACACATTTTCATTTTTTACATTTAAGTATGGAGTTCACCTGAGATTTATTTTTATACATAAGCTAGGAGTCCAGTTTCATTTTCTTCCATACCTCTGGACCTTCCGGCATTCTTCACTCACTATCCCATCCTTCCCACTGAAATACCCTCAGGTTACCTACTAAATTTCCTTTTATCCCAAGATCTATTTCTGGATTCTGCTCTGGTCCATTAATCTCTATGCTTATTCCTATACCAATACAGGTACAGAGGAGACTGGTGGGCTAGTCCATAGGGTGGCAGAGTCAGACATGACTGAAGTGACTGGGCACCCATACCGATACCATACTATTTGATAACAGTTATTGTTGTTCAGTCACTCAGTTCTGTCCAACTCTTTGTGACCCCTGTTGTTCTTCAATATCTCCCTGAGTTTGCTCAAACTCATGTCGATTGAGTTGGTGATGCCACCCAACTATCTCATTCTCTATCATCCCCTTCTCCTCCTATCTTCAATCTTTTCCAAGATCAGGATCTTTTCCAATGAGTTGGCTCTTTGCATCAGGTGGCCAAAGTATTGGAACTTCAGCTTTAGCATCAGTCTTTCCAACGAATATTCAGGATTGATTTCCTTTAGGATTGACCGATTTGATCTCCTTGTAGTCCAAGGGACTCCCAAGAGTCTTCAACACCACAGTTGAAAAGCATCAATTCTTAAGCACTTAGCTTTCTTTATGGTCCAACTCTCACATCCATTCATGACTACTGGAAAAAACCACAGCTTTGACTAGACAGACCTTTGCCAGCAAAGTAATATCTCTGCTTTTTAATGTGCTGTCTAGGTTGGTCATAGCTTTTCTTCCAAGGAGTAAGTGCCTTTTAATTTCCTGGCTGCAGTCATTTTGGAGCCCAGAAAAATAGTCTGTCACTGTTTCCATTGTTTCCCCAACTATTTGCCATGAAGTGATGGAACCGGATGCCATGATCTTCATTTTTTAAATGTTGAGTTTTAAGCCAGCTTTCTCACTCTTCTCTTTCACCTTCATCAAGAGGCTCTTTAGTTTCTCTTTGCTTTCTGCCATAAGGCTTGTGTGATCTGCGTATCTGAGGTTATTGATATTTCTCCTGGCAATCTTGATTCCAGCTTGAACTTCATCCAGCCCAGCATTTCACATGATGTACTCTGCATATAAGCTAAATAAGCAAGGTGACAATATACAGCCTTGACGTACTCCTTTCCCAATTTGGAACCAGTCCATTGTTCTATGTCTGGTTCTAACTGTTGCTTCTTGACCTGCATAACAAGTTTTGTAGGAGGCAGGTGAGGTGGTCTGGTATTCCCATCTCTTTAAGAATATTCCAGTNTAAGTTAAATAAGCAGGGTGACAATATACAGCCTTGACGTACTCCTTTCCCAATTTGGAACCAGTCCATTGTTCTATGTCTGGTTCTAACTGTTGCTTCTTGACCTGCATAACAAGTTTTGTAGGAGGCAGGTGAGGTGGTCTGGTATTCCCATCTCTTTAAGAATATTCCAGTTTGCTGTGATCCACACAGTCAAAGGCTTTGGTGTAGTCAGTGAAGCAGATGTTTTTCTGGAATCCTTTTGCCTTTTCTATGATCCAGTGGATGTTGGCAATTTGATTTCTGGTTCCTCTGCCTTTTCTAAATCCAACTTGAACATCTGGAATTTCTTGTTTCACATATTGTTGAAGCCTAGCTTGGATAATTTAGAGCATTACTTTGCGAGGCTGTGAGATGAGTGCAACTGTATGGTAGTTTGAATATTCTTTGGCATTGTCCTCCTTTGGGATTGGAATGAAAACTGACCTTTTCCAGTCCTGTGGCCACTGCTGAATTTTCCAAATTTCCTGGCATATTGAGTGCAGCACTTTCACAGCATCATCTTTCAGGATTTGAAATAGCTCAACTGGAATTCCATCACCTCCACTAGCTTTGTTCATAGGGATGCTTCCTAAGGCCCACTTGACTTCACATTCCAGGATGTCTGGCTCTAGGAGAGTGATCACACCATTGTGGTTATTTGGGTCATGAAGATCTTTTTTTGTATAGTTCTTCTGTGTATTCTTGCCACCTCTTCCTAATATCTCCTGCTTCTGTTATATCCATATCGTTTCTATTATACCCATGTTTGTGTGAAATGTTTCCTTGGTATCTCTAATTTTCTTGGAAAGATCTCTAGTTTTTCCCATTCCATTGTTTTCTCTATTTCTTTGCATTGTTCACTGAGGAAGGCTTTCTTATCTCTCCTTGCTATTTTTTTGGAACTCTTCAGATGCGTGTATCTTTCAGCATTCAAATGGATATATCTTTCCTTTTCTCCTTTGCCTTTCACTTCTCTTCTTGTCTCAACTACTTGTAAGTCCTCCTCAGACAAATATTTTGCCTTTTCGCATTTCTTTTTCTTGGGGATGGTTTTGATCACTACCTCTTGTACAATGTTACGAACCTCCATCCATAATTCTTCAGGCACTCTATCATATCTAATCCCTTGAATCTATTTCTTACTTCCACTGTATAATCGTAAGGGATGGGATTTAGGTCATACCTGAATGGCCCAGTGGTTTTCCCTACTTTTTTCATTTTAAGTCTGACTTTGACAATAAGGAGTTCATGATCTGAGCGACAGGCAGCTTCCAGTCTTGTTTTTGCTGACTGTATAGAGCTTCTCCATCTTCGGCTGCAAAGAATATAATCAATCTGATTTCAGTATTAACCATCTGGTGATGCCCACTGTCTTTTCTTGTGTTGCTGGGAAGACAGTGTTTGCTATGACCAGTGCATTCTCTTGGCAAAACTCCGTTAGCCTTTGTCCTGCTTCATTTTGTATCCCAAGATCAAATTTGCCTGTTTCCAGGTCTCTCTTGACTTCCTACTTTTGCATTCCATTCCCCTATGATGGAAAGCACACCTTTTTTTGCACTATAAAACCTCTGACTTCAGACAAGGAGATGCCTGCTCAAGTGTTATTCTTCTTTCATATGTGCTACAGGCTCAGTCACTCAGTCATGTTTGACTCTTTGTGACCCCACAGACTGTAACCTGCCAGGCTCCTCTGTGCATGGAATTTTCCAGGCAAGAATACTGGCGTGGGTTGCTATTTCCTTCTCCAGGGGATCTTCCAGACTCCCTGGATGACAGGACTCCCAGGATTGAACCTGCATCTCCTGCATTGCAGGGGGACTCTTTACCACTGAGCCACTTGGGAAGCTGGCTGTATTATTCTTTGCATTTACTCAACTAAACAAACCTGAGATGTCACCCAATTAAAAAAACAGAAAACCAAGAGAAACAACCAAAAAACCCTTAAATGGGATCCTAAATGGAAAACAATGAGTATGTTAATTTTTAGAACACAAAATATCTATTTGTTCACAACTTGTTTTATAACTATCAATAACACCTTCTAGTCTTCTTCATCAAGACTCTGTGCCTTATTAAAATTTTTCCTATGTAGTCCCTTGTCTTCTGGACTTTGCACTATTATGAATGGAATAACTGTCCTTTCCATGTTTCTAAGTACTTATTCTAGTGTAGCAGATACAGAATTTACGTATTTTTACAATATTTAGCCACCTTATCCAATTCTTTTTTGATTCCAATAGTATTTTTTTAAATCTCTTGCATTTTCTAGAAACATAATCCTATCACAACGTTTTCTCTCTTCCAATCTCTGTCATTGTACTTCCTGCATTTATTAACACCACTGAGAATCATTAACAGTGACAGCAGATACCCATCTGGTGTCTGATTTGAACTGAAAATGTCTTTAGAGCTGCCATTTAGAAAAAGGATTTGATATGAGTTTAGTAAGTAACTTTTAATACACTTAAGCAACTATTTGCTCTTGGTCCTGGGACCACTTCCAAGCCAATGTCATTCCCACACATTCTCTGTTGTCCTTTTACAGTCTAATCCACACGTCTGTGTGATTCACACACTCCTGGGGGCCCCCACCCAGCCTGGCTGGAACACATAGTGGCAAACCTGACCCGCGCCCTCCCATCTGACTGAGCCCTGGTTCACGTCACTGACTCACACACAGGCTGGTGCCCGAGCAGTGGAGAGCAGGAGTCTCTGAGACCACGCTGGCCATAGCACTGTCCTGGCTGATTCTGCTAGGCTCGCCCTCCGGCAGACGAGCCTGACATGTCCTCGCTGATTCTGCTGACCTGTCAGACTTGACCACTACACACCCACAAGTTATTCCAACCCAACTTGTCTGTGTCTAGACCCTGTCACAACAGGATGCTTCACTACTCAGGAGAAACATGATACGGGCACTTTTCTTTAGTTTTAAAACTATGACCTTGATATACATGTCTAGGGAAAAGGAATTTGTTAAAAAAAATTCTTAACTGAATTTATCTAAGAGAATACATTTATCATTCTAGTCTAGTGGCTCCCAAACTTGTCTGTGTGTTAATACCACTAGAGATCTTTTTGAAATTCCAAAACCCAGACCACCCACTCCAAACCAGTTAAAATACAATCTCTAGGGTGGTGAGACCCAGGTACCAGGACTTTCAGAAGCTCCCTGGAGGTTTTGGACGGGCTTCCCAGGTGGCACTGGTGATAAAGAACCCATCTGCCAATGGAGGAGACCTAAGGGACGTGGGTTCCATCCCTGGGTCGGGAAGACCCCTTGGAGGGCAGGGCAACCCACTCCAGTATTCTTGCCCGGAGAATCCTGTGGACAGAGGGGTCTGGCAGGCTACAGTCCATGGGGTTGCAAAGAGTCAGACACAACTGAAGCAGCTTAACAGAGTTCAGTGTGTGGACAAGCTGGGACCACTGCTTTCATCAGAATTCCCTGAGCTGCAAAAAGCATCCCAGAATGAGGGGCACAGACCCCAGCACTGCCGCCTTCCTGCCCTCAAATCCAAAGCTCCATGAAACACACCTGGTGTGAGGAGCAAAGATCCATCAGGAGTGAAACTCAGTCTACGGAAGAACGACTTCATGCTGTCATCGTGGAACATCCGGTAACTTCTCGCCTGCAGCACACGAAGTTTCCATGTTATCCCGAATCTTCGCATTCACAATAAAGGCTTACCAGTTCCCATCCCTTCACTACATATTGTCATCTATTACTGACATAATAATAGACATGAAACTGAAACACATTACAAATCAAATAATCACACAGGACTGCAAAGGCCATCAGTCTTGAACTCATCTCCCATTGTTGGTAAGGAAAGCTCTGTGTGTGTGTGTGTGTATGTATCCACGTGTTTGAAAGTGTAAAGTGGTTCAGTTGTGTCTGACTCTGCTCCCATTGTTGGTAAGGAAAGCTGTGTGTGTGTGTGTGTGTGTGTGTGTATATATCTATGTGTTTGAAAGTGAAAGTGTAAAGCTGTTCAGTTGTGTCCAACTCTGCTCCCATTGTTGGTAAGGAAAGCTCTGTGTGTGTGTGTGTGTGTGTATCTACGTATTTGAAAGTGAAAGTGTAAAGCTGTTCAGCTGTGTCCGACTATGCTCCCATTGTTGGTAAGGAAAGCTGTGTGTGTGTGTGTGTGTCTGTCTGTCTGTATCTACGTGTTTGATAGTAAAAGTGTAAAGCTGTTCAGTTGTGTCTGTCTGTCTGTATCTACGTGTTTGATAGTAAAAGTGTAAAGCTGTTCAGTTGAGTCCGACTCTGCAACCTGCCAGGCTCTTCTGTCCCTGGGATTCCCCAGGCAAGAATACTGGAGTGGGTCTATGTGTTTGTGTGGTTCAACAATTATTAAATGCATATACCTCTGTAAGAACACACCACGCTTTGCCTGGGAAATGAGACTGGGAAAAGGCAGGAAGTTAACTAGGAGTCCTTTCGTTTGTCACCTGTGTGTATGTATTTAGAATCTCCTACCAAATGAACTCTTTTTAAAAAGAAAATAGTAATCCCCTCATCTTCCCAGACAACACTACTTGAACACCTATGTGGAACAGTGTTTGCTGCCATGCACCTGACACTTTAGAAACACGGAGCATTTAATCCTCCAGACCCAGGCCAGCCCGCAGCCCACTCTGCCTTATCAACCTGCTGCCCATCCCTCCTTTGCTCCAGTAACCACCTCGCTCCCTTTTAGCTCCTCGCCTGCCTTAGTATTTAGTCATCTGACATCTTGAGGACCAGGGTGCTACCTTTATTTGCTGCTTCTTTCCAAAGATCAGAACCCTTCCCATCCCTGGGTACCAGCCCAGTGGCCCGGGCTGCCCCTCTACCTGCCTGGAAGGTGCTAGACCCTACCTGCCCTCCTGTTGCCTAGGGCTGGGATGCTCCTGGTTAGTGGTTCCTGACCCTCACTGCTCCTCAGACCCCGGGGCCCTGGTTGCCTCCAGCCACGTGAAGCGCATCTCTGGGGGTGAGGCCCAGGCACCTGTACTTTTATATGCTGCCCAGGTGACTCTACAGCTCATGTAGGACTGGAAACCACTGAGTTTCACCACCTACTCTTCCCCTGGCCTCCAGAGGTCCCCACTCCCACTCAGGTCAGCCCAGCACCCCCACACTGAGACTCGGCAGTCTGAGAGGAAGTCACACTGCAGTTCATTTGTTGGGGCCTGGCCGCCAGGGGCTTAGCCACAAGATAGAGGCGCTCATGACTTCCTGGGTCCCAACTTAAGCACAGGTGGGATGGAATGTCAATCCTGTACCTCTCCTTCGGCCCCCACTCCAGACAGCATCTTTGAGATGTTAAAAGCCACACGTTTCTTCTGCGTGCTGTACACCCTCAGGATCCTAAACAAAGAAGACAAGTCTGACCTATCTCTTCTAGTAAGTGAATTACATTTCACAAAGAAACAATCTAATACCAGAACTAAAGACTGCTTCAACAACTTGCAGCCTGCAAAACCACTGACCAAAGACTTTTACACTTAGCTGAATGGCATGGGCAAATATTAACAACTAAAAGGCTACTGCTAATGGAGGGGGGAAATACGCTGTAATTTCACTTTTTTTATGGAATGTTTCAACTTGTCAAGGGAGATGAACTTCGGGTCTTGGACGTGTAGCCCAGTGGCCATCTGCACGACTATCGTGAAGTTGATTTTGTGTGGAAGGGTCTTGGCCTCAGGGATTTGCAAGAATAAGGAAAATGCTAGCGGGTAAACTGGTTGTTGGTAATTCATATTATTCCCCAAGCTGATCAGACTGTTTCACTCCTGAGTGTTGAATAAAACACATACATCAGGGGATTACCCTGGCAGTCCTGTGGTTATAACTCGGCCCTTCCACTGCAGAGGGCATGGGTTCAATCCCCGGTTGGAGAACTAAGATCCCACGTGTCATTGGGGCAAAGCCAAATAATTCCCCCACATATACCAGAAAATAAATGACATCTGGAATGTTACAGGAGATTCTACAAAAGATAAACACTAATTCTTCCTTAGTGTTTTCATTCCAGGGTTTTCTGAAATCCCGTTTGTCATACTTAAAAGTAGCTATATGTGCTTAGTTACTCAGTTGGGTCTGACTCTGAGACTCCGTGGACTGTAGCCCACCAGGCTCCTCTGTCCATAGAATTCTCCAGGCAAGAACATTGGAGTGGGTTGCCATTTCCTACCCCAGGGGATCTTCCCGACCCAGAGATTGAACCCAGGTTTCCTGTATTGCAGGCAGATTCTTAACCATTGGTGTCTCCAGGGGAGGCACTTCTCAATTATGGCAGTAATAAACCTAACAAAGGACTTTAGTATAATTTGGCTCTATACGTGCTATACTAAAAATGTCATTATGTACTTTTTTTCTGGTGATAATTTTCAATCTAAAACAAATCTGCAAATGGCTAGAGCAGGACTATTATAAATCTGAGAAGCAAAGCTGAAGAGACATGAAAAAGGACTATTATGACTGGTGAGTGATATGATTGGTACCTCCGTTTGTTTTTTTAATTTGGCTACACTAGGTCTTTGTTGCTGCATGCAGGATCTAGTTCCCTGACCAGGAATTGAACCCAGGTCCCCTGTAGTGGGAGCACAGAGTCTTAACTACTGGACCACCAGGGAAATCCTCCTGGCTTTTTTTAAATTCTTTGTTCCAAGAACACAATTAAATTACTGTATTTAATTATACCAGTAAATACAGCAACAGGACCTCCTTGAAGCAAGGAGGAAAACAAGACAAAATGTCTTTTCTTTTCAAATTAATTTAAATGGAGTTGTTAAAATCACTACAGCAGTAAACACTAATCAAAAAAAATAAAACTGAAATAAATATCCAGCCTTACCACTAGGTATCTCTTCTTTCCTAAGTCATATTTATAAAAGACTTTTTCTTTAAAAAAGTTCAGATTTAACTCAGAGTTATTTCTGCATCCATTCACCCATTCAATAAAGATTTATTAAGCACTAACTTTGTGTAAGGCTCTTGTCCCAATCAGTTTCCAATTTCTTCTTTGTTTTAAGAATAACAGTAAAATAAAATGCCTTCTATGAAATCAGGAACAAAAGAATCAAAGCTAGATTGTGGTTTATATTGGTTAAGCTATAATAAAAATACCTCTGAAGAAAATTTCAAGTGAACAGAGATGAGGACAACTCGTCAAATACTAACTTACCTGTCACAGCTCAGGGTAGCAACATACTGACCCAAAGGATCCCAGGTTACTCCTTGTACGTAACTTTTATGTTCATTAAAAATTGAGATCTTCTGGCCTATGGATAAAGCATACAACACATTACTAAAACCCGCTAATGCACAAATGGTATAAACTACAATTTAAGAATTATTTCTTTGCTTTCTATCATTCAGCAGCGGGTGATTGAGCCTCTGTACCAAACCCAAGTCAGGCTCTGGGGTCAGAGATAACTTCACGCGGTGCCCCCTCCCAAGGAGCTCAGAGCTCCCAGTAGCAGCCGTGCACACACAATCCCCTTGGAGAGCAAGCTGGACAGAAAGAATACGAGTGGCAGGGGCAGGGGGCGGGGAGAACAGACCAACACTGGGCATGCACACTGACACCACGGGGAGGACGAGGCGCAGCCAAGAAAGCAGGGGGCGAGGGTGGAGAAGGCGTGAGCTCAGAGTTCAGGTCTCCAAGTCAGGCAGGACATAGGCAGCCAGCGGGGAGAGAAGGCAGCATTCTGAGCAAACCCACGGGGTGAAAGCCAGCTTGGCGATCAGGGTAATGACAGGCAGCTGAGATCGCTGGTGTGTGCGACACCCTCGTGTGCGAGAGAAAGGTTCTGGGGGCTCATAGTGCAGCTCGGTGCAACGCTGAGCTGGGAAGTGACCTGCATGTCAACGATGAAGCTGAGGGTTGAAGAGAGCACACACAGGAGTATCACTAGTCGGGAGGGGACAGGAGACCGGGTGAGAGCCAAGGGCCTGCCCCAGAGCAAGGCAGGCCCCGATGGGAAAGGGCTTTGGGGCAGAAACGTGGAGGCGCACACAAAGACAACCTGGAAGAAGTGAGGAGGGAGTCAGGAAGCCTTAGGCAGTCTTTGAGAAACAAAATCCTCTTCTGGGGGGAGCACTCTACACCTGGTCACTCACTCTGGCGATCTCCTCGCCTCTCACTTACTCGACCTTCTGCCGGGGGCACCAGGTCCCCACGCCCACCTCTGCCCCCTAAAACCCCAGGCCCCAAGGTCGCCAGGGACCTTCGTGTGCACACCAGAGATGTCAGACTAACTGTCTATCCCCCGCCCCTTCATGAGGCTCTTCTCTGGGAATCTGCTGGGATTAAGGTGGCTGGGGGTGAAGCGGCTTCGGGAGATCTTCAGAGGTTTGTGGGGGAGGCTGCTGGGGAAACGGGTGGGATTGGACCTCACAAGTGAAAGGGGTAGGGACCTTGGGACCACCCACCCGCCCCCGAAGGCTGCTGGGGACGCATCTGCAGAGGCTCAGGGTGCAGCGTGCGGGTCTGTAACCAGCTGTGCTCAGCCCGGGACCAGAACCACAGCTGATCCTGGGCTGGGGTTTGTCTTGGTGGGGCAGGTGGATGAAGATGGTCTGTGTTCGTACATGATTCCTTTGGGAAACAAGCTGGACAGGGAGAATATGAGTGGCCGGAGGGGCCGACAGACCAGGAAGCAGAGGGCTCAGTGGACCGCGGGGCTCCTGGAAGGAGACAAGAAAGAAGTGGAGGTGCTGAGGGACCAGCCGGAGATGTGCTGATGTGGGGGCAGGCCGCCTGGCCCGAGGTACCCCTGTCAGAGCTGTCGGAGGACAGGCCTTCAGAGACAGATGCCCAGCTCTGGGACAGCAGACAGCAGACAGGACAAGTGCGGACCAAGTGGGCATTCTTCTTCTGGGGCCATCTTGAAAATGATGGCTTCAACTCTGGAGTCAAAATCACTGCAGATGGTAACTGCAGCCATGAAATTAAAAGACACTTGTTCCTTGGAAGAAAAGTTATGACAAACTAGACAGCATATTAAAAAGCAGAGACATTACTTTTCCAACAAAGGTCCGTATAGTCAAAGCTACGGTTTTTCCAGTGGTCATGTGAAGATGTGAGAGTTGGACTATAAAGAAAGCTAAGTGCAGAAGAATTGATGCTTTTGAGCTGTGGTTTTGGAGAAGACTCTTGAGAGTGCCTTGGACTGCAAGGAGATCCAACCAGTCCATCCTAAAGGAGATCAATCCTGAATATTCATTGGAAGGACTGATGCTGAAGCTGAAACCCCAATACTTTGGCACCTGATGTGAAGAACTGACTCATTGGAAAAGACCCTGAAGCTGGGAAAGATTGAAGGTGGGAGGAAAAAGGGACAACAGAGGATGAGATGGTTGGATGGCCTCACTGGCTCAATAGACATGAGTTTGAGTAAACTGGGAGTTGGTGATGGACAGGGAGGCCCGGCCATCCCTGTCATCCCATCTTTGTGAGTCCATGGGGTCATAAAGAGTAGGACAGGACTGAGCGACTGAACTGAACTGAAGGTGATGGGCAGGAGATGGAATCACAGCACGTGCAAATCCACAAATACAAAAACTTACTGACTTTGAATAACCTTGCCCATGCTACACATTTAAAACAAATGCTTACAATAAAGTCTGATTTCCACACTCCTTAAAAACTGCTCCTCTCCCTGCCCCCTTCTCTTTTGTCCCAGGATAAGCATGCCACGTGCTAATCAGTAAAATCAGGTCGCTCTACTGCTCAAAGCCCTTTGGCAGCTCACGATCACACCTAGGATACAACCTGAGACCTGATCTGGGTGGCCGGGCCTACCACCACCCTCCAGCCTCGGGTCCTCCTTCCCCCTCCCGCTCCTGCACACCCTCAATTTCCTATTGCCTGGACACAACAAGCTATTCTGGCCACAGGGCCTCTGCACCTGCTGTTCCCACAGGCAGGAATACCAATTCCAGTCTCTTGAAACTCCATGTGTTCAGAGAAGCCTTCTTGATCACCCGACCACTCTCTGACCCCCTTGGGGCACCACCACTTCCTAACATTGGATGGATGTTTGCGCACTTATTCACACCCTGCTAGAACGCGACCATCATATTTGGGTATTTTCCAGCACCTGCAAGAGTGCCCAGCAGGCTGGCAGCGTTCAAGGTCATTACAACTGGTTTCAGAGGTGGTGGATGGAGTGTCTGCAGACACCAAAATATCAAGCTTTGGGAAAAAGAAGATGAGAGTGCTGGTCACACTGGTCTTCCCCTCAGCCAAAATGTCGGGGACCGATTAGAAAGAGTGTGACACAGAGGAGGCAAGAGAAGCTGCTTCAGGGACAGCATGACTATTAACACAAGAGAGGCTTTTGCAGCGTGGATGGAAGCCGGGCGGATGCAGCGCTGAGGCTGCAGGGGATGCCAACAGCCACAGCCTGACTGGGTATCTGGGCTGGTGAATGACCAGATAACGAAGAAGAGAGGAAGAGGTTTGGGAGAAAACAAGCTTGACTGCAGGACTGCGGTGGGGAAAAGTGGTTAGGCATTGGCCACCACTGCTATTTTCAGACTGTAGTTAACTTCTCACGTGTTTACCTCCCACCTCCTCCCACACCCCTCCTAAACAGGTTCTTTCAAAGCAGTGAGGTATCCTTTGCTTTATTTGATGTCCTGAAATGTAAACCTGACCATGAAGTGAACTGAACTGAAAGTCGCTCAGTTTTGTCCGATCCTTTGCGACCCCAAAGACTATACAGTCCATGGAATTCTCCAGGCCTGAATACTAGGGTGGGTAGCCTTTCCCTTCTCCAGGGGGGGTCTTCCCACCCGAGGGATCGAACCCAGGTCTCCCACATTGCGGGTGGACTCTTTACCAGCTGAGCCACAAGGGAAACCTGATCACACCTACCGCTATATTGAGCAGGAAATGCCTCAGTGATAAGGATGACTTGATAACCTTCCAAGATCCTCAGGTCTGTGAGGGCCAGAATCAGCCCTGTCCCTCCCCACCCGCTCCCCTGTCACGTCTGCACCCCCAGGCATGTGGTGTCTACCTCGCTTTGGCATCAGCAACTCATGACTCATAACACCACTGCTAAACCTCATACATTCTGACTGCATCCTTGGCATATTGGGATAATCCCTAAGCTGTCCAGCAGCGTTTCATGGTTCAGCTTTTCAGCCACTTGGAATATTGCTCTAATAATGGGCTTTCCTGGTGGCTCAGACAGCAAAGACCCTGCCTGCAACGCAGAAGACCTGGTTCCAGCCCTAGGTTGGGAAGATCCCCTGGAGGAGGAAATGGCAACCCACTTCAGTACTCTTGCATGGGAAATTACATGGGCAGAGGAGCCTGGCGGGCTACAGTACATGGGGTCGCAGAGAATCGGACATGACTGAACAACTAACACTTGCACTTTCTCCCCCGACAATAGCAAAAACACATCAGCTACCTTTACTAACGTCCCACATGATGGCTGTGTTGTCCACAGAGGCAGAAGCCATTAAATTCCCGTCAGTTGCCCAGCAAATATCATACACGTCTTCTAAGTGGCCCCTAGAACCCAAAGAGGAAAAAGAAAAGAAAAAGCAATTCTTGTCTTGAGGAGAGAAAAAAAAACAAATGTCAAAAATTTAAAGGCAAACTCAGGGCCCACGCAATGGGACTGTAGAATTCCCACTAGAGCTACATTAGCTACCTTCAGGGATATTTGTATCTTTAAAGTTGATTCAAGTTTACTAAAGAAAATTTTATAAGAGAAACTAGGAAACTCTATTTTAATGGCTTTTAATGGAAAATCCATTTTAATCCATATTTTTATCTTTTTAAGCCAGGGGTCCCCAACCCCTGGACTGGTACCAGCCCGTGGCCTGTTAGGAACTGGGCTAGCTGGCAGGAGGCTAGGTGGAGGCCGGAGGAGCTGAGTGAAGCTTCATGTGTATTTACAGCCACTCTCTGGCGATCATATTACTGCCTGAGCTCCACCTCCTCTCAGGTCAGTGGTGGCTCTGGATTCTCACAGGGCCACGAGCCCTGCAGTGAACGGTGCTTGAGAGGGACCCAGGTGGCAGGCTCCTTGTGAGACTTTAATGCCTGATGATCTGAGGTGGAGCTCTGGCCATGATGCGAGCTCTGGGGAGTGGCTCAGGGAGGACCACGGGAGACCATGATGAATCAACTGCCTGGAAACTCTATCACTGAGCAGCAAGTGAAAACTGTATAATTATTTCATTATATATTATAATGTAATAATAATAACAGAAATAAGGTGCACAAAAAATGTAATGCACTTGAATCAGCCCGAAATCACCCCTTACCCCGTCTGTGGAAAAACTGTCTTCCACGAAACCTGTCCCTGGTGTCAAAAATACTGGGGGGCTGCTGTTTTAAACTATGCCTGCATTACTGTCTTGCATAAGCAAAAGTTTTACGTGAGATATGAAAGTCTAGATGCCTATCAGTTGAATGCATTCAGGTCCTAAAGCCAACCCCTCCTCAGGTCCCTCTCAAAGTCACCTCAGGGTTTTTACGACAGTCCAGTTCTCCTTGTTCAGCTGAGCCTCATCCTCGTCCTGAAAAGCAACCTGTTCCGGCTCCTTGTTATCATTCACCTTCCAGAGCAGAATGACAGCATCTGCAGAGTGGGTCGGTTAAACGCAAGTCACGCTTTCCTGTGTGGCTTCTTCACTTCTGGATTTTTAGGACATTAAACAATATCTACAGACACTATGGCCATGAGGATTTACCTCTAAGAATTCGGGCAGGAACAACAAATTTCCCTTCTGAACAAAAACTTTCTACTAATTTACTGTATTCTTAAATTGTTTTTTTTTTTTTTTTTCAGTATCAGATATTTTAAGCTCTATAATGGAAATCTAGGGGTTTTTTTTGGGGGGGGGGTACATACTTATGGGATCTTAGTTTCCTGACCAGCAATGGAACCAGGGCCCCCAGCAGTGGAAGCACAGGATCCTAACCACTGGACCACCAGGGAATTCCCTCTATAATGAGAATTTTCAAATGTATACAAAAGTACAGAAACTGTTCACTGCAGCACTGTTTACAGTAGGGAGGACATGGAAGCTACCTAAATGTCCATGAACAGAAGAATGGATAAGGAAGATGTGGCACATACAGGCAACGGAATATTACTTAGCTGTAAAAAGAATGAAATACTCCCCATAACTCCCCTAAACTATCTAAATGACAGATTCAGAGGGTCAGGCGACCTCTGAAATGAGAAAGTATATCTAGCTCAAATCTCAGTATTGACTATGAGACATGTGTGTATCTGGTTTCTAAAGATTTGCAGTAAAATACTCACCATCCCCTCCCGATGCTAAAATTTCCCCATTTGGAGAAAAACGTACGACATTGACCGCTTTGGTATGGCGAGCAAGATTGGACAAAAATTCAACGATGGCCTTTCCATCTGGTCCTTTTTCTACCTTCCAGATCTGTTGATACAGAAACACTCATTCTGAGAAACATGTAGTGAGCAGGCTTCATACTGCACCTACTCAAACAACCCTGCACTGATTTTCAGAAAGAAAATTTAGTTTCTCTTTTGAAACGTAAGAGGAAGTAATTCCTATCGGAAATATAAACCTCCAGTGCCACTGCCTCCCACCTCTTTCTTGTGCAAACTCTTCTCCTAGAGGAAAGAGAACCCTGGCTCAGGGTTCTGAAATAATAACATCACCACATCCAGTGACATCAGTCTGTCACAGGACCCTAGGAAGAAAGCTGCTCTCTATTGCCTCATTGTTGACTCAAGGTCCTGAAAATTCATCCATCTGGGCTAAATACACATATATATACACTTTGTCGCTCAGTTGTGTCTGACTCTTTGAGACCCCCATGGACTGTAGTCCGCCAGGCTCCTCTGTCCATGGGATTCTCCAGGCCAGAACACTGGAGTGGATTTGCCATTTCCTCTTCCAGGGGATTTTCCCCACCCAGGGATCCAACTGGCACCTCCTGCCTTTGGCAAGCGGATTCTTTACTGCTAGTGCCACCTGGGAAGCCACTGGGCTAGGTAACTTAGTACAGTAATTTGTGATGATTTCCTGCAGTGTGCATGCTCAGTTCTGTCCGACTCTTTGCAACCCCAGGCTCCTGTGTCCATGGGATTTCCCAGGGGAAAAAAATACTGCAGTGGGCTGCAATTTCCTCCTCCAGGGGGATCTTCCCGACGCAGGGATTGAACCTGCGTCTCAGGCATTGGCAGATTCTTTACTGCTGAGCCGGCCCCCTGGGAAGCCCTGCGTTTAAGTCATAAAAACACAAGAGTGCCCTGCTCAGGAAAGCTATCTAAGGGCTGGAATCTGCGACATCTGCTCCCGTTCACCCATCCTGCACTTCATTACTGACTCAAGTGGGAGATTCTGTCAGCAACCAAGGACATCTGTTTAGTCAATGGTGGGTTTTACTTCCAATTCCAGGCCTTTTGTCTGTGTAATCTGCCGTGTTCAACATGTTGCTCCATTAAAAGCTCTATTATAATTTTATTTCAATTATCATTAAAATTGGTTTAAATGTTAATGGAACAGTATACCTAAAAAAAAAACCAAACACACAAGAGTGGAGAATGCCACTTCAACGTTGCTTCCAGGGCCCTTCCCACTCCCCATGCCCCACTTACCCTGACAGCCGTGTCCACCCCCGCGGAGGCCAGCCGGTGGATCCTCCCGGCGGCTCCATACTGGAAGTCCAGGCTGTACACCGGCTCCTTGTTGTGCCAGGCAATCTCGCAAGTGATGACTTTCATCCTCCGGAGTCTTCAAGGAGCGAAACACAGTTCCTCAGGGGGTGGTGAGTGGGGGTAGGGGTGGGGGTGCCCCCGTTGGTTCTCCAAAGACGGAGGAGAGAGAGCTGCAAATGGTTGGTGATGAGATGAATCTTGGAGCCAGGGACCAGGCACTGAACACTCAAGCCTGGGCCAGGAGCCCTGCAGACCATTAAAGACGCTGCCCTGGGAGAGGATGTCAGTGCGGCCCTCTGACGCAACCCTCGCAGCTCCACCTTAAGTGGTTCGCGGAGTCCGCGGCTGTTTTCAGTTTATTCTCCGGGTACTTCCGGAAAAGCAACGAGGGACGGACATCCAGGGAGGGGAAAGCAAGGCCCGGGCCAGGCCAGGCCAAGATGAGAGGGGGGCGAGCCCGGGGAACTGGCGGTGGGCGCCCCGGGGAGACAGCTACCGGGGGTGAGGGAGGGCAGGGGCCGCGGCGGAAGGGCTGCTCGGCGAGCCGACCGAGGCCGGGGACGAGGGGGCAGCCAGGGAAGCCGGAACCGGACCTGACTGAGACCTGGCTGAGAGGAGGCCGCCAGGGACACTGGGGCCGGGCCGGGGGCCCGCCGCGCACACGCGCGCTTCTCCGAAGCTCCCCCGGGTCCTCGCGGCTGGCCCTCCGCAAGAGCCGCTCGCCACCCTCACCCGGCCCCTCACCTTTCACGCAGGCCCAGCCGGGAAAGCGCTGGGACGCGAGAGCCCGCGCGGGAAAAGCAGTACCTGCAGGGACGCGTTCAGGCCGCTGGGCCGCCGGCTCCCGCCGCCGCGCGCGCCGCTTCCCGCGCGCCGCAGGCCCCGCCTCTTTGTGGGTGGGACCCTCGGGACTCCCCGCCTCCGAATGGGCGGTGCTCTAGAGACTTCCCCCTCCTCGTAGGCGGGGCTCCACAGAGGCCCCGCCCCTCCACGGAGGCGTGACCGGCGCCCTCGGACAGTGGGCTGGCTCCCGCCGGTTTATTATTTCCCTGCGGACCGACGCATCGGTGGAAGAATGAGGGAGTCCAATCACTTCTTCCCTTGTTAATTTAGCAAACATTTACTGAGCATCTGCTATATGCTGGACCTGGATACACAGTGAAGAGCGAAGCTAACGCAGACCAGTTCAGTTCAGTCGCTCGGTCGTGTGCGACTCTTTGCGACCCTATGGACAGCCGCACCGCCAGGCCTCCCTGTCCATCACCAACTCCCGGAGCTTACTCAAACTTATGACAACCATCTCATCCTCTGTCGTCCCCTCTCCTCCCGCCTCCAATCTTTCCCAGCATCAGGGTCTTTTCAAACGAGTCAGTTCTTCGCATCAGGTAGCCAAAGTATTGGAGTTTCAGCTTCAGCATCAGTCCTTCCAATGAATATTCAGGACTAATTTTCTTTAGGATGGACTGGTTGGATCTCCTTGCAGTCCAAGGGACTCTCAAGAGTCTTCTCCAACACCACAGTTCAAAAGCAGACTTACCCTCAGGAGAATTTGCAGTCTGCTAAAAGAAAAAGGAGGGCCCCCCTGTAGGACAGGGGGGGACACTGTAACTCCGAGACTCACCCAAGACTACCATGACTCTCACTAGTGCAGTGACTATCTGACAGCTGTAACCTGTTTTGGTCACTGGTGTTTCAAAATAAATAAACCACCGAAACGGTCTTCAGGTCTCCTGTCATGTATCCAAATAATTATAATTAAAAAATAAAGTGAAAAGGAGTATGTCAAGGTTGTGTATTGCCACCCTGCTTATTTAACTTATATGCAGAGTACATCATGCTAAATGCTGGGCTGGAGGAATCACAAGCTGAAATCAAGATTGCTAGGAGAAATATCAGCAACCTCAGATGTGCAGATGATACCACTCAAATGGCAGAAAGAGAAGAGGAACTAACAAGTCTCTTGATGAGCATGCAAGAGGAGTGGAAAAGCTGCCTTAAAATTCAACGTTCAAAAACCAAAGATTATGGCATCTGGTCTCATCACTTCATGGTAAAGTTTTAGATGGGGAAAAAGTGGAATTGGTGACAGATTTTATTTTCTTGGTCTCCAAGATCACTGTGGACAGTGACTGCAGGCATGATTAAAAGATGCTTGCTCCTTGGAAGAAAAGCTGTGATCAACCTAGACAGCATATTTAAAAGCAGAGACATCACTTTGCCAATAAATGTCCATATAGTCAAAGATATGGTTTTTCCAGTAGTCGTGTATGACTGTGAGAGTTGGACCATAAAGAAGGCTGAGTGCCGAAGAATGATGTTTTTGAATTGTGGTTGGACAAGCCTCTTGAGAGTCCCTTGGACTGCAAGATCAAATCAGTCCATCCTAAAGGAAATCAGTCCTGAATAGTCATTGGAGGGACTGATGCTGAAACTGAAGTTTCAATACTTTGCCTACCTGATGCACAGAGCCAACTTACTGGAAAAGACCCTGATGCTGGAAAAGATTGATGGCAAAAGGAGAAGGGGGTGACAGGATGAAATGGTTGGATGGCATCAACAATTCAATGGACATGAGTCTGAGCAAACTCTGGGAGATAGTGAAGGACAAGGAAGCCTGGCAGGCAGCAGTCCATGGGGTTGCAGAGTCAGACATGACTTTAGCAACTGAACAAAAGCAGCAACAAAACACAGTGAAAAGGAACATGAAAGGAACAACGTGCTTTTAGTCCTGAATGTGAACTTACTTTAGACTTGAAGGATCAAAGAAAGTTTGAAGAGGAGACATTTAAAGTGGGTTTCAAGTGATAAGAGTTTTGGAATGAACAGCTCTGGGAAATGAGAATTGAAGGTAAAGAAACTCACTGTCAGCAATAGAGATACAGAAAAGCAGTGTGACCTGGCCATGGGAAAGGATGGGTGGATCAGGGACCCAGAAGTCTCTGACATAAACAAGCCGGTCACGTGGACATGTATGTTTCATGTGCGAGTATGTGCACTCAGTCGCTTCAGTTGTGTCTGACTCTTTGTGACCCTATGGACTATAAGCCTACCAGGCTCTTCTGTCCATGGGATTCTCCAGGCAAGAATATTGGAGTGGGTTGCCTTGCCCTCTTCAGGGAGTTTCAATTCTCCTTCTATATTAATTGGAATCCTGATTCCATACTCTGGGAGCTTGGTTGAAATGAGATTGGTCCAGATAAACAGACAATCTCCTTGTGCTGACTGACAGCAGGTTTCTGGGCCTTCAAAGCCAAAGGGTTTTGTAAAGACCTAACCTGTGCAACCTTGCAGAAGACAGCTTGTCAGCCTCCCCGACATGACTCTCCCACTCCCCATCTTTCCCATCTTCTCTCTCTGGATGTTTTGGCCTTGAATTCAATCAGGTCTCTTGCTCCTTTGGCTAACAAAAATCAGGATTTTGGATTTTTATATATTTTTGATGTATTTATTAGATCATTTTGGAGAATTCAAAACTATGTGATTGTTCAGTACCTGGATTGCTTACAGTATGCCTCAATTAACAGATGCGCTTATGAACATTTCCTAAAAATAGAATTTAACATTTTAAAGTGAGGTCATTAATCAGAAGGCAGAAATGGATGTAGCAACAAGGCCTTTTAAAATGGGTTAATTTTCCAAATCTGACATTTTACCTGTGAGTTTCCTGGAAGGCAAGGAAACAAATATCCTGTGATGCAAAGCCTCAATGAAAGGAAATACAGGTTTGTCTGAGGAGCCAACTCTTGCTTTTAAAATTTTTCTTTTCTGGCATTTTTAGGAAAGAGTTGTCATGGATTTTTTTTTAAATATATATATATTTTTTATCTTACTTATTTGGGTGTGCCAGATCTTAATTGTGACAAGCGACATCTTTGATGAAGCATACAAGATATTTAGTTGCAGCATGTGGATCCAGTTCCCTGACCAGAGATTGAACTCGGGCCCCCTGCATTGGGTGCATGAAATTTTAGCCACTGGACCACCAGGAAAGCCCCCATGGATTCCTATATAAATGCTAGTCAAACGCTTTTAGCCACTTTTACAAAAGGTATACAAATTGTCTGCAAACAATGTCTTGTGTTGATGAATACGACTGGATGCTCCTTAAGTCTACAGGAAGCTAGGACAATGTAGTTTTCAGATGTTGAGTTATGGCTAGAATTTAGACAACTTGGGAGTGGGAATGACTAATATGTGCTGTAGATAATCTAGTTGTTTGAAAAGCACAGGTAAGAGGGAAAAAAGGAAGATTCCATTCCTAGGTATGTACCCAAAAGAATTAAAAGCAAAGACACCAATAAGTATTCATACAATAGTATTCATAGCAGCATTATTAATAGCAAAAAGTGGAACCAACTTAAATGTCCATGGATGGATGAATGGATAAAATATGGTAGATCCATACAACGGAGTATCATTCAGCCTTAAAAAGGAATGAAATTGGTATTTGCAACAATATAGATGAAACTTAAAAATGTTATGCAAAGTGAAATAAGCCAGACACAAAAGAACAAATACGTTATGATTCCACTTAGATATCTAGAATAAGCAAATTCGTGGAGAAAGTAGAGGCCACCAAGGGACAGGTGGGAATGGGAAGTTATTATGTACAGGATATACAGTTTATTTGAAATGATGAAAAAGTTCTGGAAACGGATGGCGGAGGTAGTTGCCCAATGATATGAATGTACTTCATGCCTCTGAATCATACACTTAAAAATGGTATATACTTCCACAGTAAAAAATTAGTCAATATTTACAATCACAAATTACCAGAGGGATAAGTTAAAGGGAATACAGATGAAACAAGACTGACCATGAGTTGGAAACTGTTGAAGTGATGGGTGCACATGAGCTCACTATAATAGTTTTTCTACTTTCCTTTTTATCGGAGTATAGCTGATTTACAATGTTTTAGTTTCAAGTGCACAGCAAAGGGAATGTTATACATACATCCACTTTTTTAGATTCTTTTTCCCTATAGGCCATTACAGAGTACTGAGGAGTTCCCTGTGCTACACAGTAAGTCCTTGGTTATCTATTTTATATATAGTGGTGTGTATATATCAACCCCAATCTCCCAATTTATCCCTCCCTCTTCCTTTTACCCCCTGGCAACCATAAACCTGTTTTCTACATCTATAAATCTATTTGTTCTGCAGACATGTTCATTTGTATCCTTTTTGTAGGTTCCACACATAACCAACATCATATATTTGTCTTTCTCTTAGTTCACAGTGACACTCTCTAGGTCCCATCCACATTGCTCTACATGGCATTATGTCGTTCTTTTATAGCTAAGTAATATTCCATTGCATATATGTGCCACACCTTTTTTATCCATTCTTCTGTTGAAGGACATTTAGGTAGCTTCCATGTCCTCCCTACTGTAAACAGTGATGCAGTGAACAGTTTCTGTACTTTTGTATACATTTGAAAATTCCCATTATAGAGGGAATTCCCTGGTGGTCCAGTGGTTAGGACCCTGTGCTTCCACTGTTGGGGGCCCTGGTTCTACTGCTGGTCAGGAAACTAAGATCCCAAAAGCCACCCAGTATGCACCTCCCAAATTTCCATTATAGAGCTTAAAATATCTGATACTAGAAAAAACAATTTAAGAACACAGTAAATTAGCAGAAAATGAGAAACTACTGGTTAAAGTGATAACAGGGAATACTATTATCATATAGTTCACATAATGTAATTATAGATAATATGTAATGATACATAGTATTTATTATTGCCCTGCTGCTGCTGCTAAGTCGCTTCAGTTGTGTCCAACTCTTAGCAACGCCATGGACCTTGCTGCTGCTGCTGCTAAGTTGCTTCAGTCGTGTCTGACTCTGTGTGACCCCACAGACAGCAGCCCACCAGGCTCCCCCATCCCATGGACCCTAGACCCAATTCTATGCCCAGGAAAAGGTCACACTGTGAGCTGCTTAAACAACTCACAAGTCACACAGCAAGTTGGGAAGAGCCCCCTCTAGAGTCTCAGCTGTCTGCACAGAGAGACACTCCACCAAGTGACTCGCAAAAACATGGGACAACTGTCTATTCAGAAAAAGAAAACAAAAAGCCCAAACTTACTTCCAGTCAGCCCTGGTTCAGATCACAGCAAACACTTTGAAAAACGGCCATATAGTTAAAAACACAGGCCAAAATTTTCAACAGTATTTAACAAGAAACCCATAGGTAAGACTTGACTCATGTACTCAAATACTTTGTGAATATAAAGCACCATTACACTGTTATGAGGATACAGCTGAGTTCTGGATAATACCTACCTACTGAAGACATTCAACCTAAGGATTAGCCAGGTTAGGGGTACAAAGTTCTTTTGAGTCTATGTATTGTTACCATAATACTGAGTTCTGAGCGCTTTGCAAGAAATTAACACTGAACCTTCAACTTGTTTTATCTGTTTGAAATAGGTAATTCAATTTACTCAGCCCATTCTTAGCAGAATGCTTGTCCAGGAAATTTAACTTGTGATTCACCCATTATAATAGTTAATTCATTCTCTATGACCCCACTCACCTGAAAACTTCACCTGCATTTGAATGGCTTCAATTTACCACAACTGTCATTCTCTGGTCTTGAATTTCTCTCTAGAGGCCAGTATATGTAAATTAACCTTGTGATCACAAAATTAATCCTGGAAAACAGTATATATTTTCCTCTATGCCAAATGGAAGGGTAGCAATGGCATTCTTTGGGAGCTGTGACCAATGTCCAAAAGACAAATATTGTTGACCTTTGAACATGGGCTTGAACTGCCTAGGTTCACTTATATGCAGATTTTTTTCAATATATTGGAAATCGAGGGGGGGGGAGATTACAATTTAAAAATACAGTTGAGCTGCATGGCCCAGAAATATCTAAAAATTTGAGAAGAAGTTGGAGGAGAGGGCTGAATTAATTGGCTGGCATCAATATATATACACATTACTATATGTAAAACAGATAACCAAAACAGACCTACTGTATAGAATAGGGAACTATACTCAATATTTTGTAATAACCTGTAAGAGAAAAGAGTATAAAAATATACATACATAACTGAACCACTGTGCTGTACTCCTGAAATCAACATGTTGTAAATCATTTATACTTCAGAATTCATATATAACAGTGCATGATTTATTTAACAAGGAAAATTTAGGTATGTCATAAAAAAGTATAAAACATATATAGATACTATAGGGTGAGTGAAATTTAATATAAAATTAATGTATTATTTCCTATTTTATAACTTTGCTTTCAAAGAATTATATTACCATACAGTATGTTTCTAACTGGAAGAACTGCATACCATCACAGGTAAGTTTCAAAAACAAAACTGCAACATTTCCAATACTGTATTAAGAATATGACTATAATACTGTATGCCATAATGACTATAAGACTGTATACCATATTGATAATAATTACTGTAAATAGGCTACCATGAAGCAATTGTATCAGTTACACTAGGCTGCCATAAAGCAATCATATTATTGCTTCTTCATTATCGGTACATGAATCATTATACCTGTAAATAAATATGAATTCTTCACATTACCTTCCCATTTTCAGTATCTTTCACATAAGACAATACTGAAGTACACACTGAGATGGTCCATCTTTTTGTAAACAAATGACAAGTTTTGGTAGTACAGTACTTTAAACATTTTCCTTAACTCTTTCTCTAGCTTACTTTAAGAATACAGTAAATGATACATATAACATATGCTACTTGGCTATTCATCAGTAAGTCTTCTGGTCAAGTTATTAGTAACTTTGGGTGGGTCAAATGTATGTGGATTTTTTGACTAAATGGGGGTCAGCACCCATAAAGCTGCATGCTGTTCAAGGGGCAGAAAAACACGACTCTAGTGAGTCTCTCACTCCATCCCAATGAATCTATGTGACACCGTCCGTGTAAAGTAAGATTTAACCAACAGTAAGTTTCCTGAAAGCTTGGAGCCATTTGTGGCCACATTAACAGACACTCAGCTTCTTTAAAACAATAAACTGAAGAATCCAAGAGAGGGGGCAGAGTTATGACAGGAAACACAGAAAAGGAATTAAAGTGGCCAACAAAACATGAAAACATGTTCAACCTGGGACAAAGAAATGCAAGCTGCCATTTCCCCACATATTAGTAAGTTTGATGGAGATAGGAAGAAACACACTCGTATATTTATTTTTCATAGGAGTTTAAGTACAACGATTTCTGGACGGCAACATTTATTAAAATTAACATACCATATACTCTTTGACCAATCAGTATTCATGACAAGGAATTTACATTCTGGATATGCTTGAAAAAGTATGTGTGGTGGGTATTTATTTTCACAGTAGTGTTTTTTCCAGAAAGAAAGAAAAGGAGCATTGGGAGCATATTCATGTAATTTTAAAATGCTACTAAAGCTGTTCAAAGAGTAATATGGAAATGTTACCAATTACATGGTATAATACCTGTGTAGATTTGATACAAATATATAATCAAATATAAAGATATAAAATTTAATAGAAACTGAATGCATATATATGAATGTGTATATGTATGCAGCTAATATTTTCTGGAAGGATATACAAAAAATACTGGTCACCTTCAGGGAGGCAGTAGGGAAGTCTTTTCACAGTATACCATTCTATTGTTATTTATATTTCTAACTTGGGCACCAGCTCTGCTTCCCTGTCCCTGACCTCGTACCGCAGGAGAAAGTGGCCATGCAGATTCTGGGTTGGTTTCAGGAACCCCTTGACTTCAACACTTAAACTCATCACTAGAGGGTGTAGATCAATGGCTCTTGGCTCTGACGGTGCACTGGGAGGCCTTAAAAAAAGTCTGACAATTGGTTCAACCCTCAAAACTCTTATAGCATGGGGGGGCATCCTCACACTGGGATTCTTAAGAACTCCACAAGTGATTCTAAAATGCAGCCAGTGGAGAACCACCAGTACGTATCACCTTTGATTATTCCTCCGTGTCAAATAATGACCTAATGGGTGGTGCGACAGCACAAGTCAAGTGTCTGAGACTGTGGGCAGTCCCCAGCACCTCCTGCTCACAGTAGGAATTAAGGCCAAATAAAGGAAACCTTGATATGCCACACTGGCCTTGCTGTGTGAACATTTAGCGTTCACTGAGTTTGTAGTCTCTGCTGAAGTCTTGTTTGTAGGGACTGTGGACAATTCTAGTTTACGTCCTCATACTGTTTTTGTTCTAAAGCTTTAAACAATTGGTTTAAGCAACACACTCCTCCCACACTAGCCTTTTAACAAATTTAACAACAACAAAAAAAGAGGCAGAGGTACCTCAATATATGCGATGTGGGTCCATGTTGTTCTCTTAAATTTGCTAGCCACATGTTCAGTCTTATCTTGGCAATATTTTCTTAAAGAGTGAATATTAGGTTAAATATTTTCAAAGAATCAACTTAGCAAGCAAGTTCCTCTTACTAATTCTATGATTAATTTTCCCATTAAGCCAGTTAACAGCCATATAATATGGATTTCTGCAAGAATATACCTGACCAAAAGGAAGGGGAAAATTGCAAATTCCAGAAATAAGTGCTACATAAATATTCACAAACTTAGACATGCTATACACAGCTGCTCTCATTTAGGCAAGGTTTTTTAAAATGATTTATACAAAGAAAGTTTCTTTTTCAGTGTAAAATGCACGCACACACTCTCAAGGTGAGCCCAGTCTTAGAATCTTAATAGAAACAAACAGTATTAGTCTTCTAAATGTAACTTCTAATGAACATAATGAGCTCAACTTGAGGGTCTTAACAGACACAATCTTAGTTTTCAAAATATAACTTGAATATAGAATTCCTTAAAAGTAATATCTGAAATGTTAGCCAACATATATATTTTTATTACAAGATTTTTAAAATCTGAGGAGATACAACTGTGACAGAAAACCAGCTTCATACCAAAAATACACTTTCAATTACCTTATCAAGCAAATAAAATTTCACTTATTTGCTTTTTCTAGAATGTACAATAAAAATTTAACATTGTACATGACAGACATGTAATTAAGCACATAAAAGGAACATGTATTCAATGTTCAGAAACAAAAGTAAAAAATAAATAGCAATGATAAAACTATGAAAAAAATAATGCACATTGTAGTTGTGAAAAATATGATTCTTAATTATATACACAGTTATACTTAATAGAAAGCCATCTCTTTATAATTGCACAAAACATGGGACCAATAAAGCATAATTTTTAGGGCAAGTAACACTATAATCCTAGGTTGTTCGTTGCTTAACTCCAGGATATAAAACACTTAGGTCTGTAATATAATAAAAAGTATGCAGTACTGCTGGAGAAAGATTGTCTTCCTCAACTCATATTAACCTGTAGTAATTCTACAAAAGGCTGTACAGGAAATTTCACAAAAAGAAATATTAAACAATTATTGTGCCCACTCCATGCGAACTAAGCAGCCAAAAATGGGCTTCAAGGTAAATGTAGTGGGACATTTAATATTTTCAATACTTTTATACTAAAAATCACCACTTTTTTCTGCAAAATCACTTTGCATTTGATCATGATTGGCAATCTCAGCACACAAAACATCCCAGCAAAAATGGAGTTTCTGGTTTACTTTCTTTTAATGAAAAAAATATTTCAGGAAATAAGAATTTATAAAAAAGAAACATTAATGCTCAATTCACTGAAAACTTATCAGGAATGTTATTCCATTTTAAAAAACCCTGTTTTAAACTTTTCTGTAAGAAAATCAAAGGTAACATTTCCATTCGTATTATGGCACAGCCCTCAAGTCAGAGAAAAATACACTTTAGGGAACCAGAAAAGATTGCACAAAGGTTAGGGGCAACCTGAAAACCTCTTGGTGAAAAACACTTGAGTCCTTTAGGGTGATAAAAAAATATTTGCAGACTTAATTATAAGTATTTACATTTCAAAGCAGAATCATTAGTTAGCTGTGTAGCTGCTCAATATCAATGATTCACAGGCATTTCAAAGGTGTGATAATGTGTACACAGTATTTGTGTCCACACTTGAATGCATAGAATACAGCAAAGAATACGGTTCTTCAGTCTGTTACCTATCCTACCTATAACAAAATTGTTTACATTTTGAAAGCTGTACAACCAGAAGACTGAGCAAATATTTTTTATTTTCTCAAATACGCTTTTAAGTACTACTGATTTCACTCATTTGTTCCACAACTTGTCCCAAGATCTCATCAACTACATCAACATCATAATTCACTTGCTGAAGATCGAGATCAGGTACAATCATGGCCAGGAGCTGTCCTACGTTGACTCGAAGAGATCGAAGTTTGAGGCTGAAAACACAAACATTACACCTATTAGACGAACATTATAATAATACCGCTTAATATTTACGGAGGGCTTAAAATTTAAGAGAAATATTAAAATGGAATCTCTAGAATGGCATACAAACTAAATGAAAAGCAAAACTTTAAGAGAACTGGATTTAATAATTCACTTAATAATTTATAATTTAACAACTAAATATTTATCTGTTGGTAAATAGAATGTTTCATAAAACTAGTGGCTCTGTTTGGTTCCAACTAATATAATTTTAATTCGAGACTGGAAAAAATGTAGACTGGTAAATACATAAATAACAAGATGCTATTTACAACTGAAAATCTTGGTACTACCTGGAAAACAGTATTTTTATACTAGTGAGAACACTAGTCTAAGAATAAGATGTAGCTTTTTGAATTTCAGCTTCCTTCTGAGGAAAGTAAACTGAATTGTTCCCTAAACCATGTTCTGTGAGATATCCATAGTTGTATAAATGGGTTTGTGGTTAACTAAGCTTAATAAACTTTAGGTTAAATAATGTAAAACAAGATCTTTTTTAAATGCAGAATTTCTCTGGACTTATCACATACTAAAGTTCACTATCAATTGTACTATGAATTCATTATAAACACTGGGAAACTCTAGATTAAATGATCATTATGATTCCTTCCTGATTTCTGTACATGTAGCTATCTGAATATCAACATTCTGGACTTTAGACACATACCTACAACTATTCAGCAAGTGGTCTTTCCTTGAAGATGGACTGAAACACGTGGATCAAGAGAATGTTCCAATTGTTTCTATTCTGTCCCCTCCCAAATATAAGAAGTCTATCTTTAGTTTAGATACTGATCTTTCTAGGGCAGAAGTCTCTGAAGGAGCAAGATGCTCATCTTTAGGTTGACCACATACAAAAATGTCATTTTACATTTGGTTTGTGAGCTTATCTTAGGATTCCCATTGGACCTTGGATAAAATTTTACACCATTCCCATAACCGTTGCTTTCTGTCTACTCATCTTTCTACCCACTCATCTTCAATCAGAAGCCTAATTTCTATATAAAAAAAACAGACCAAGCGCCAGGATGACCCTACAGCCATCTCTGACCCTCCTATCCTTTAAGTCTTTGGATTGTCCTGGCTAACTCCCCTTCTTTACAGGACACATCACAAGACCCTATTTCAGTGTATGTAAGAACACTGAGAGAAAGCACTGTGAGCTCCATATGCAATTTTAAAGAATATAGCCACATTAAAAACTAAAATGAAGCAATAAATTTAAGTTATATATGAAATATAATTTCATCTTATAATCAAAATATTGAGGCGTTTTCTTCTCCTTTTTTTGAATATGAGGGCATTAAAATCCAGCATGTATTTTATACTTAAAGCACATCTCAGCTCAGACTAGCTACATTTCAAGTGCCAGTGGCCAAATGTGGCTATACTGTCTTGGAAAGCACAAATCTAAATGATCATCAATGACTCAAAGTTCAGTGTGCAAGTGGATCATCTGGAAAACTGTTTAAAAGTTTCCAACTCAATAACCCGTACTTTGGCCTAAGGGTCTGTATTTTACAAGTACTACAGATGTTCGTGGTTAACGTTTTCCGAGACATCAGTTGGGAGTTTATTTTCTGAACCCTTGACCCCATAGTTATATGTACTAATCTATTAATTCTATTTCCATAAACAGGTTTAATGAAATCCTTCAAAAACTTAAATGTCAGGTAAGGATGGTAAACTATTTCCCAACAACTGTATGTTTTAGGTACCAAGTCTTATTAGTAGGAAGAGTTATACAATTTTATCCCTTAACGACCATTTTTTTTTCTTAATGAATATTTTCAAATAATAAGCTATCAATAGACCAACAATACTGTCAGAACCCCAAGTCCATTTAATACCTTACTGAGAGCAATCATTCTTTTACTGTTTTCTTATTTTCACAGAACTTCCTTATTATCACCTATAATGGCAATTTTCAGTAATTGTGGATTTCCTAAGTTAAAATTGCAGAAGGCACGTAGTAAAATGAGATAGCAAACCATAAATAAGTGGTGCCAAGTACAGAAAGAAATCAAGGTAAAAAAACTAAGTTTCATGAAATGGATCCTTATCCTCTAGTCACTGCCTAATTCAGCCCATTCTTTAACATCTGGGACAATTTTCACTTTCTCACCCCAAAACATTCCTAACCACTCTGACCAATCAGAGCTTTATTCCTTTGAAATTCCTATTTCACTTAGGTTCACTAAACTGTTAGTTCCCTGAAGGAAAGGATGACGACATGTACTTCTTTTTGTATATATCATAATGCTGGGATCACAGCAGTGAGCAACTTCTTTTGATAGAACCACCTTTGAGGAGTAGCAAGTATCATGCTAACCAGAACTGCAGCCCCAGCCAAACTGCCTCATCTCATATTACCTTTCCCCATCAGTGTAATTTACAGACTCCTCGATGTTACTTGAAGTTGATACATCAGCTCCTACTTGTCCACCTGCAGATTTTAATTGTTCGATTTCAGCTTTCAGTTCTTCACACTGTGAACGGATTTGTGATTTTTCCACTTCCAATAATTCAATCTGACAAAAAATTAATTTTATAACTGTAAAATTTTAAAATACTACTATCAAAGTACAAACTTAAGTTAAGAAATGTACAAAACCCTGCTTGACGAAAATCTCCATCAAAAAATTAAGACACTACCCTGGTGGCTCAGACAGTAAAGAATCTATCTGCTTGCAATCCAGAAGACCTGGTCTGGAAAGAACCCCTGGAGAAGGGAATGGCAATCCACTCCAGTATTCTTGCCCGGAGAATCCTATGGACATAGGAGCTTGGCAAGCTACAGTCTATGGGGTTGCAAAGAGTTGGATACGACTGAGCGACTAACATTTTCACTTTACACTCTGAAAAGAAAACCAAGAAAACGTAGACAAAAAACAACAGGCTATAAATAAAGTTTCACTTGTTTAGTTTCACTTAAACAAAGACCTACAAGACCTTTTAGAACTAACACCATGAAAGATGTCCTTTTCATCATAGGGCACTGGAATGCAAAAGTAGGAAGTCAAGAGCCTGGAGTAACAGGCAAATTTGGCTTTGGAGTATAAAATGAAGCAGGGCAAAGGCTAATAGAGTTTTGCCAAGAGAACACACTGGTCATAGAAAATACCACTTCCAACAACACAAGAGACAACTCTACATATTGATGTCACCAGATGGTCAATACCAATATCAGAATGATTATATTCTTTGCAGCCAAAGATGGAGAAGCTCTATACATTCAACAAAAACAAGACCAAAAGCTAACTGTGGCTCAAATCACAAACTCCTTATTGCAAAATTCAGACCTGNACTTCCAACAACACAAGAGACAACTCTACATATTGATGTCACCAGATGGTCAATACCAATATCAGAATGATTATATTCTTTGCAGCCAAAGATGGAGAAGCTCTATACATTCAACAAAAACAAGACCAAAAGCTAACTGTGGCTCAAATCACAAACTCCTTATTGCAAAATTCAGACCTGAATTGAAGAAAGTAGGGGAAACCACTAGACCATTCAGGTATGACCTAAATCAAATCCCTTATGAATATACAATGGAAGTGACAAATAGATTCAAGGGATTAGATGTGATAGACAGAGTGCCTGAAGAACTATGGATGGAGGTTTGTGACATTCTACAGGAGGCGGTGATGAAAACCATCCACAAGAAAAAGAAATGCAAGAAAGCAAAGTGGCTGTCTGAGGAGGCCTTACAAATAGTTGTGAAGAGAGAAGCTAAAGGCAAAGGAAAAAAGGAAAGATATACTCATCTGAATGCAGAGTTCCAAAGAATAGCAAGGAGAGATAAGAAAGCCTTCCTCAGGGAACAATGCAAAGAAATAGAAGAAAACAATAGAATGGGAAAGACTAAAGATTTTTTTCAAGAAAATAAGAGCTATGAAGGGAATATATCAAGCAAAGATGGGCACAATAAAAGACAGAAACGGTATGAACCTAAAAGAAGCAAAAGATATCATGAAGAGGTGGCAAGAAAACACAGAACTGTACAAAGAAGATCCTCACGACCCAGATAATCACGATGTGTGATCACTCACCTAGAGCCAGACATCCTGGAATGTGAAGTCAAGTGGGCCTTAGGAAACATCACTATGAACAAAGCTAGTGGAGGTGACAGAATTCCAGCTGAAGCATTTCAGATCCTAAAAGATGATGCTGTTAAAGTGCTGCATTCAATATGCCAGTAAATTTGGAAAACTCAGCCGTGGCCACAGGACTCGAAAAGGTTAATTTTCATTCCAGTCTCAAAGGGCAATGCCAAAGAATGTTCAAACTACTGTACAATTGCACTCATTTCACATGCTACCAAAGTAATGCTCAAAATCCTTCAAGCTAGGCTTCAAAAGTTTGTGAGCCAAGAACTTTCAGATGTACAAGCTGGATTTAGAAAACGGAGAGGAACCAGAGATCAAATTGCCAACATCCACTGGACCAGAGAAAAAGCAAGAGAATTCCAGAAAAACATTTACTTGTGCTTCACTGATTATGCTAAAGCCTTTGACTGTGTGGATCACAACAAACTGGAAAATTCTTAAAGAAGTGGGAATACCAGACAGATTACCTTACCTACCTCCTGAAAAACATGTATGCAGGTCAAAAAGCAAAGAATTAAAAACAGACATGCAACAATGGACTGGTTCAAAACTGCAAAAGGAGGATGTTAAGGGTGTATACTGTCACCCTACTTATTTAACTTACATGCAGAGTACATCATGCAAAATGCCAGGCTGGATGAAGCTCAAGCTGGAATCAAGATTGCGGAGAGAAATATCACTAACCTCAGATATGCAGATGAAACCACCCTAATGGCAGAAAGCTAAACAGCCTCTTGATGACGATGAAAAAGGAGAGTGAAAAAGCTGGTTTAAAACTCATCATTCAAAAAACATAAGATCATGGCATCTGGTCCCATTACTTCATGGCAAATAGATGGGGAAAAAGTGGAAACAGTGACAGATTTTATTTTCCTGGACTCCAAAATCACCAGGGATGGTGACTGCAGCCATGAAATTAACACACACTTTCTTCTTGGAAGAAAGTTATGACAAACCTAGACAGCTTTTTAAAAAGCAGAGACATCACTTTGCCAACAAAGGTCCATAGAGTAAGAGCTATGGTTTTTCTAGTAGTCATGTATGGATGTGAGAGTTGGCCCATAACGAAGGTTGAGTGCTAAAGAATTGATGCTTTTGAACTGTGGTGTTGGAGAAGACTCCTGAGAGTCCCTTGGACTGCAAGGGAATCCAACCAGTCCATCCTAAAGGAAATCAGTCTTGAATATTCATTGGAAGGACTGATGCTGAAGCTGAAACTCCAATCCTTTGACCACCTGATGCGAAGAACCGACTTGTTTGAAAATACCCTGATGCTGAGAAAGACTGAGGACAGGAGAAGGAGATGACAGAGGATGAGACGGTTGGATAACATCACCAACTTGATGGACATGAGTTTGAGCAAGCTCTGGGAGTTGGTAATAGAGAGGGAAGCCTGGTGTGCTGCAGTCCATGGGGACACAAAGAGTCAGACACAACTTAGTGGCTGAACAGTAAACATCGTAATCTACCTCATATGGTTATTTTCAGGCTTATAAATAACAGACATAGAACTCCCAGCATATTAGTAACTGACTGTCTCAGGGCCAATGAGCAGGATGATCCCTCATGGTACAGTAGGGTCCTGTGTATACAGGACATTTACCAGACCTGGTCCCCACCCTTTCAATTCCATCACTGCCCATCCCTTCAAGATGCTGAAAGAACCACAATGACCCTTCGCATTTCCAGATGCCCACATCAGGACCACTCCCAGTCGAGAACCAGTGGACTAGCAGGTAGCCGAGAAATGGAAATATGATGAAGTGATTTAGTCCGATCTAGCAACTGGGGAGTTAAGGCAGGGATGCCCCTGGACACCTACGCCTCCCGTTATGCTGAGGGACATAACTCACCTCACTTTTATACTGGTCCCTCTCAACACTGCATTTGTCCAGCTGTCTAAATACATCGTCAAGCTGCATGACCATTTCGTCCATCTCACTTTTACTCTCACTACTGCTACACTGACTGCATTCAGCCTTTACATGTTGCAAAGCACCACACTGCTTTTTCAGCCTTTCAATTTCTTCCAAGGCTTGACGATACTGAGATACCACATGGTCTGGACTTTCAGGTTTACCATTAATACTTTCCAGTAAAAATACAGCATCAGTTTCAGTAGACTGATGGCAAGTTTCCTTCTTCACATATTTGTTATTCATTTCCAGTATCCTCTGCTGTAACACATTGATTTGGTCAGTGAACATGTGGCACTGTCTTTTATAATTTTCCTTTTCTTGGGTGACGAGAAGCAGCTGATTTCTTAGTTCATTTAACTGGCAACTAGCGTCACTAGCGGATTTATCCAAGATTCCCTGGGTTTCATGTGTCTTTCCTTCAGTTTCCACACAGGCTGGCAGTGTGGCTGCGTCATTCCTTACGTCTATCTCATCTTCAGTAGTCTCTTCCTTTTTAACGACTAAACCTGGCACTTCAGTCTGGGTGGCTGTGGTAGTTCCCTGATCGCACCGGGACGCTGCGGTGGAACCAGGCTGGCCACAAGGCTCTCTATCACCCACAGGCTCCACTGCAGCACCACTTTGCTCCGTGGGACTCTGCTGCAGTTTCCCTTCAGCATCGTCATCTCCTGCAGGCTTGGGAGTACTGCTCTCTTCTAAGATGATGACATCTTCATCATCATCATCATCTTGATGAGAATTTTCAAAGACTTGATTACTCAACCTCCGATTCTTCGCATTCAAAATTGAGGAGCGAGTAGGGAGTCTCCGTTTCAGGCTGGAAAAAATTTCATATATGAGATATAGGATTATAAGATGTAGATATGGAAAAAATAAGATGATCTTGAAGTAACCTATCTTAAAATTCTAAGAAATGCCCACATTCATTTTTTTAAACAATATATTTACAGAATACTGCTCAATGATTTAATAAAGCAGAGATTATTTTCTCCTTTTACAGATGAGGAAACAAGACTATTAAGACCTCTTCAGAGTACCACATCCTTGTACTGCCAATTTTTCATTTGATGTCTTCTGGCATTTCAATTTAACATCTTTAAACAGAATACCGCCACTCGCCCCAGGGGTGCTCTCTGTAACCCCGAGGTCACTGTATGGCACTGCCATTCCCATCCGTCCATCGTACTTCCATCAACATTCAGGGATCAAAGGTGGGTCACAAGGTGAACCAGCACGCCCTACCCTTTCATGGAAAACAATTTCCCCTGCACTAAAAACTGCCTTGTTGTCTTCATCTGATTAGTTTTCTGTGAATTTATCACCAACTGATCACTTTTTGTCCCACCTAAGAGGGATATTTGTACTGATTTGCCATTTGGGTCTTATGTGTTAAGACCTCATTTCTCGAGAAAGATCTTCCCTTTCCTTAGGCTTACTCTCTCATATGAAGGGAGCATAATCTTCAATAAGAACCTGAGAAAGGGTACACATGACATAAAAAATGTGAAATATTACACAGTGAAAATATTCTTTTCACCTCTCAAGTTCACTGATGGTTTGGTTTTTATACAGACTTCCAGGTTGGGAATTACTTTCTCGAAACTCTAAAAGCATTATCCTATCATTATCTACTGCTCTAATTGCTGATCTTTTGAATATAGCCTGCATTCTCTCTTCAACAAAAAATTCTTTTCCCCAAGTGCTTCAAAACGTCATGATGATATTTCTTATCTTCCCCTAGACATTACGCTGTGGAAATTATCTTTCTCCCATTATTTCCTCCCTTCTCTGATGTCCCATCCTGGAACACTATTCAGAGGTTGGTCCCTCCAGTACACTGTCTTCTTTTTCCTGTCTTCCGTTTATTTCTTCATTCTGGGAGAGTTATCTGTTAAACGTCTGCCCAGCTCTCAGTTAGTTCCGCATGGTCTCTTCTGCTCCCTTTGTTTGAGCTGTGTGCCTCTGGGGACCCTCGGCTATATTTCTATTTCGGACCGGAAGCAGTTAGGGCTGGGTGTGGGAGCCCAAGGATGCCTTCATCACCACCCAGGGCTTTCCTCTTGGGAGCCAGGGAGGGCAGGTGGGGAGACAGGCTCCTCACCATTCAGTATTCAAACATTCCCCTACTCCTTCTGCTTCCAAAACAGTGGCAGTGAAAGCTGCTCCAGAGAGTAAGCTTCTACCTTCTGACAAAGGATGAGCAGCAGCACTTCTGGCCTTTGCAGGCTGTGAAGAGGCCCAGGGGACTACTCTCCCCTGGATTCATACTAGCCTTCTGGTCTTACCCCCAGTTTCTCACCTTCAGAAATGTCTAATGCTTCCAAGTTCTGAGACAGTCTAGTGATCCAAGAAGTTAAGCATTTAATTAGAAGTTGCCCTGTTCTTTTTCTTACCAGGCTAATTCCTATTTGTTTGTCAAGACTTAGTTTAGGGACCATCTCCCCACAGACTTTGGCTCTATGAATTTAGGAACAGCAGTTTTACAAATGAAAAATCTCGCTTTGTTCTCTTCTACCATTTTGGTGGCTATGTGTGTGCACTCAAGTGGCTTCAGTCCTGTCTGACTCTTTGCGACCCCATGGACTGTAGCCCGCCAGGCTCCTCTGTCCACGGCATTCTCCAGGCAAGAATACTGGAGTGGGTTGTCACACCCTCCTCTAGTGATGGCAGTCACTTTCAAAGATAAATTCCATTACCTTGCCTGTAAACATTACAAAAAATTTACTTTTTTCTTACTTTGTTTGGAACCAGCTTTATGAAGAAAAGCCAAGAAAATCATGGAGACTAGTTTAAAAAAATTCACACATGTTCTCAGTTAAGCAGCAATCCAGGCACAAAACAAGACCTCAAAATGTAGGCTATATATAAACAGCAAACTATTTCAAAACATGCCCTCCATGACGTATACATGCATAAAGGCAGTTATTTTGAATCTTTCTCAATTTTCAAAAATTCTCTTGAAGGGCCTTCCCTGGCAGCTCAGTGGTAAAGAATCCACCTGCCACTACAGGAGACGTGGGTTCAATTCCCGCCCAGGGAGGATCCCACATGCCTTGGGGCAGCGGGGCCCACGCACCACAACTGCTGGGTCCACATGCTATGGCTACTGAAGCCCGCCAGCCCTGGAGCCTGCTCCACAAGTAGAGGGGCCACTGCACGACAAGAGGCTCGTGCGCCTCAACTAGAGAAAAAGCCCTCGCGGTGGCCAAGACCCAGCGCAGACAAAAAGAAATGAACAAATTAAAGAAAAACCTCTCAGAACATCTGGTCTCACTATTTCAGAGAATCTCGTTTCAGTGTTTCTCTTCAAACAACAAATCCAGACAGAGTCTAATGTATTAGTTAACTGGCATCACAGTCTTCATTCTTCACCGGTGTTCCTTCTATTCGCTTTGTAAGGGCAACCTGTGCAGAGTATTGCTTTTAGAATTTCAGGAACCAACCTAGCACCGGTCAAGAGCACTAACTGTTCACTTCGCGTTACCATACACCTCTCTCTCCTTTTTCCATCCACTCGTCCAGACACACAGCACGTCGTGTGGGCTACGCTGAGAACTCAAGGCCACAGCGCCATGACACTGCTGTACTGCGGACTGCCATTGCTTCGCACTCTTCTTTACTCAGATGCTGATCATCTTAAAAGCAGGAATTTTCTCACTATACAGAACTGCAAAGAGGTGACAACACGATCAATTTCCACAACGAAAAAAAAATTCTTTTAATTGATTTAAACAGTAACATAAGTAGGGTAGAGGTAAGTTTAGACAATAAAAGCAAAATACCTCATCCTCATGGCTTCCCTTGTGGTGAGCGGTAAAGAATCCGCCTGCCCATTCAGAAGACATGGGTTTGATTCCTGGATCAGGAAGATCCCCTGGTGTAGGAAATGGCAACCCACTCCAGCATCCTTGCCTGAGAAATCCCATGGACAGAAGGAGCCTGGCGGGCAACAGTCCATGGGGTCGCAAAAGAGTCGGGCATGACTTAGCAACTGGACAAAAACCAACTCATCCTTAAGATTTTAAAAAATATGTGTATAAACTACACTTTCTTAGAAGTGCATTATTGCCATAAAAGTGTCAAGTAATGGCTGTCTCATACTTGTTTCCCAAATGGAAAAACACATTTTAGCCACTGACCTGTTATTCTCAGGTTCAGATTGGGGTGAACCTCGATGATGGTTTATAAGCCTTGTTGAGTAAGTATTTGCTACTTCTGCAAGATGTCCTCGTGGAACACTTTCCTTAATGGGAATAAAGGTTTGACTTGACACAGGGGTTTTTGGAAACAGAAGTTCGGCATGAATCTGTTGAAGGAAGAAAAAAATTGATCTTAAAAAGAGATTTTGAAAATGTGTCCTGTCCCAAACACAAAGTACTCTTTCCCTGTCCCCCTACCCCAGAGGCACTGAGAACTATCCTAACCACATGAGCTTGTGCTGTGTACACTGAACCACAGAGTAACAAAGAGCCGAGTACAGCCTGCAAGTGAGTCAAGACTGGTTTCACATTTTTAAACGCATGAACAAAACAAAGAATGAGTACACCACGGAGACTGTATGTGTGGTCCACAGAGCCTAAAATACCACCTGGCCTTTTACAGAATGATTTGTTAACCTTGGATTATACAGAGAGCTTACACAGATACGTAATAAAAACATTTTTCCAAGAGAAAGAAACAGAAGATAAAGTCACAAAGACACTGCCTTTAAAAAACCTAAGCCCACTATTCTTTTCCTTCCATTTCTGTTCACTCTCAAACCCTCAGCCTTTATCTAAGAAAACATTTCAATGTATTGGTAAACATACATATACCAATGCAGCAGCCCACAACTTCCAATACAAGAAGTACAACTACCTACTTACACACAAAGAAAAGCTGAACGCCATTAAGCATTAAGCAAGATAGGGCTATGGGATTAAGAGAGGCAAACTACTATGTATAAAAGAGACAAGCAATAAGGATATATTATTGTATAGCACAGGAAATTACAGCCATTGTTTTGTAGTCACTTTTATTGGAGTATTATCTGTAAAAACTCTGAATCACATGCTGCACACCCGAAACTAGTATTACAAAATAAACTATACTTTCAATTAAAAAAGAGAGAGAGAAGAGGAGGGAGGATCAATGATGTAGCTTTGGTCCAAGTTAGTACTAGAATGCAGCGCCCTGCGTGTTCCTGTTAATTTTTCCTTGACTGTCTACCTAATGAGAAGATTCTTAAAAGAGACTGTCTACCTAATGAGAAGATTCTTAAAAGAATATCTGCCTTTCCCCAGATGCCCAACTTATGAATAAAATTGAACTGTTTGAGTGAAGTTGTTGGGTTAGGAAGTCAGGGTTGGGAAAGAGGGTGAGAAGCGGGTACAAGAAGAGAAGAGAATGTGAACTCAATGAACAAGATTGCTTCAACCTGCTATGTAACTCCTAAGTTTAAAGTTGAGTACTAAGTTAATCACCACCCAATCCAGGACACAGCTGTAATATGGAAGGCCTCATTACCCGAGGGACTGTTTCCAGTTGTCTGATCCTGAACTTTTCCCTGTCTCTTAAAAAAAAAGAGAGAGAGAGAGAAAAAAGAAAAATGAACAAATTTAAATTGATTTCATTTTTCAGTTGTTTTCCAATGACATACTTGCCACTTCACTACTAAGTCACTAAGATTCGTAGGTGCACTGAACTCTGCTTCAGTGCCATTATCATCAGTGTTAAGCCCTAGGCAGGGAGCTGCTTTCTACGTCTTATCTCAGTAACACCCTAATGTCTGCCAATCTTGCTTCAAACTTTATCTTCAAGAATAGTGCACTATAAATCTTCATGAACTTGACCTTCCATGAGCAGGACGTAAGCCTAACGTTCCCAGCTTCTCTCTCTACCTCTATTCTCCATTAGGCCCATTCACATTATTTACTCTGGGTAAGCTGAACAAACCATTGCTCTCCACCCAACAAATTCCACCCATCAGGAATTTTCCTGATCCATGTCCCTAGCCAGAGGAATTTATTCTTATGGGCCACCTCACAGGACAGTCAGGCCTTTTACAGTTGTCAACTTCACACTGGTAACGCACACACATTTCACTTTCTCTGTTAAAAGGGCAGTATTCACTTCTGACTCATTGGTGTTTTAGCCCCAAAAGACAAAACTATACCGCATATGCAAAGTATCTTGTAGACAGGACAGCAATAACCAGCAGGTATCCACAGCATAAACTTAAAAAGCACTTGATGGTACACAGTATTCACTCCACATCTTGGAGTCATCTTTTGTGGCTCTCTGCTCTCAGAGACACACTGACTGATGCTGCAGATAAAGCACTGCGGATGATCTGGGCTTTATCCTCCCACACACATTAATACAACACTCACTTCTTTTTATAGGTTTTTTCGTAAGTGGGATGCACCACGTCTTCATCTTCAGGTTCTTCTGGAACGTCACAATTTCTAGTCAGAAAAATCACATGGGAATAACACGTCACCAGCGCCTATTCATACATCTTGAACAGTACTTTCTGCCTTTCCAAAAAAGGGTACTACCAACTATATGGTACCTGAACTGTGGGTCAGGGTTATTGGAGCAATACCATTTTTCTGGAAGTTGATCTATCCCATCTGGTAATTTTCGCCACTTTAGACAGGAATCACATTGAACCCATGTCTGATCAGGACGTTTCCTGTAACAAAATAACAACTCAATATTAACATGGAAATACCGACCTAAGGACTTCACTGGACTTTCCATTGGACTTTCTCCCACAAAATTCTCCTATTAATTCTGTCCCCGAAAATTCTATAACTACTTTGGTGGACAATTAGTTTTTAAAAACACTTCTGGCTACTATTGAAGTGACAGACTAATTTAAACAAAGTGATTTAAATGTCTTGTTTATAGCACATTAATTTTTTCTATAGTAAGAACTCAAAAACCTAAGAAAATACTACAAATGACTTGCTCTGAAATTTATATTAAGTTAGCATCTGTAGTGTCAAATCCAATATACTTCTTAGCACAGTAACAACTCAAGTACAGAAAATAGGCAAGTTGTGTTATTGCAATTTAAGCAATTTTTATAACGATATCACATTTTACCCTCTACTATAGCATATCTCTCGGAGAAGGCAATGGCAACCCACTCCAGTACTCTTGCCTGGAAAATCCCATGGACGGAGGAGCCTGGTAGGCTGCAGTCCATGGGGTCGCAAAGAGTCGGGCACGACTGAAGCGACTTAGCAGCAGCAGCATTGCATATCTCTGAACAACTTAAATTTGCGTATTTCTTTAGTTTATAAAATAAGGCTCTTACAGTTTTATCATTTAAAAATGACTATGATCCTGCAAAGAATTTACGTAGACTCATTTAACATATAAAGAATTCAACTTAACGCTACTAACTTTTAAAATCTAGTTTTAAAAAATTTATTTAAATGGTTTTATAGAAACTTCAAACAATCCAAAATTTTATAAAGTAAATATAAACCCCTTGTTTCAGGAGGTTACTACTGCTTACTTCTTTAATCCTGATAGAAATTTTCTATGCTTATAAAAGTATGTATATGTATGTAGACAATAAAAAAACCCCACACAATGGAAAAATTAAGACGCTGAGTTGCATCCTTTTTGTTTTCCATTATCTCTCTTGGACATCCTTCCATCAGTACACAGTTGTTATTCATTCAGAGGGCTTATGTGTTTTACTGAGGAGCACTGTTATCTTTTAATTCTTACAATTCTACGAGGTAAAGACTTACTGTTCCCATTTTACAAATGATAAAATGGAAGCTTATTAGAGGTCAAATAACATGTTCAATGTCACACAGCTATTTAAGTAGAACTACAATGTAAACTGAAATCTGGTTTTAGACTCTCAATCCTATTACACAAGTCCAGAGATTTTCAAACTAAGGGGTACAACCCATTAGTGGATCATGAACTCACTTTAGTAGGTCAAGATGAGAATTTTTAAATAAAGTGTTATCAACACTAATAATACAGGTAAATACTGTTTCAAGAATCTTTTGTGTATAAATGCAGATATTCATCTTACAGTATGCTGATTTGAACTGTGGGACTTATTTCTTACTATGAACTAGATTCCAAGTTTATGAATACTGTACAACTGCCAGCCCTCCAATACCACTTCCTGATATTAAAGCCAATTATTTTTCAAATGTACTTACTGAATATCTTCAACTGGCAAGTTCAGAGGATATTCTGCATGTTTTTTCACTTTCATTTCATTCCAGTAATCATTCAGCTTATCTCCTAGTGCTGTTATTGTTAGCCTCAAAAAGAAGTAAGTTATAAAATCAATTCAAGAAAATAAAATGATAAAGATTAAATCTCTGTCAAATACAAAGAAAGCAGAAGCAACCTAGTATTTATTATGTGAACACTAGGGGGTGGGGGTGGGGGGGCAGGGTGGAGGGTTCTCCAAAACGTTAAGTAAAAACACTCAGAGTCATGGCAATCTTCTCTAAGTATCTTTAAAAGGTCATAGAACAGAGCCAGGGTCACCAGGAATAAGCCAGAAAATACCAGTACTTCAGGTCCTCTGCTGAGAAAGTATGCTGCCAACCAACCCCCCAACTACTTTCTGAATCTCAACCCAGTGGCCCTTCCAGAGAAGCTCCAGCTGTGCTCTCTGGCCACGCTCTTCCCTCCAGCAGCAGAGACTGTTCCAGCCTACACACGGCCCTGGGCAGAGACAGGTTTCCTCTAAGGACAGCTCAGCCCTACATCCCCTGCCAACAGCAGCCCATGTCTACAGGCGGAGGCTGATCGGGCCTTTTGGCAAGCTCCCTGCCATGGCAGGTAGCGTGTTCTTATGTTGGTCACAACCTCTACCGGGATCTGAACCTCTGATTTCTGGGACTGGGAACCCTCTCCTAGTTCCTTTACTGTCTATTCTTTTTCAACCCAGAGGTAACAGTTGTTATTTTTGCTCCTGAAAGTTCTGGATAAGCTACTGTCCTTTTTAACTCTTTGAGCAATCACCTTCTACTACTGTGGTTAACAGCTCCTTATATTTTCTTTGTTTAAATAACAGGTAGCTGTAGTCTCAGGACTGCACTCTGAATGATATATTTATTGATTTTCTCTATCATGTTTCCTAATTTGCGGATTCTGCTATTATTCCTTTCATTCCACTGTATTTGTTCTTTATTTATAAGAAGTTTGCATTCTATTCTGTAATATATGCTCATTAGGACAGCTGTTGGTACTTCCTAAATTTACAAGTAAAATTGATGATCATACTTATTTTATGGCTTCTAATCATTCTTAAAGATAGGAGTATTTCTGTCTAAAGTACAGAGGACTAAACTTTCTTGAAGTTCCCATCCAAGATGGAAATTTCTGGATTTTATATTTCACAAAAAAATGTTACCAAGAAAGCATGACTTTCTTCTATTTAATACAAATCTCAGAAATATTTCATTAGGAAAGACAGAAGAGAATATATTTCTATTTGCGATGGAGCAGAATATAATTCCTAGGGTGGAAAAAAATGATTACATGTGTTTTCCAGGTAAACCTCCCACAAAAGAGAAACGAATTCAGCTTAGAAAAACTTACGGAAGTATTTCCAAAATAAATTGTAAAAAGTCAGTCATCAATCATTTTAATAGGTAACATACCTGTATTCGTTAGTATAATCGAAATCTTGTTTATTGTGAGTTGGTTTTAGGAAATAGCAGTCTATAATCCCCACTACTCCAACACCCATGTTGTTTGCCTGAAAAACAAGATGAAATTGGCATTTTAAACATTAGATATGATACTCCTGCACTGCAGGCGGACTCTACCAGCTGAGCCACAAGGGAAGCCCTTCATGATGCTCAAAACAATTATTCCTTCACCAAAATTTAAGAACTTCACGAAACATTTTCCTATATTTTATCTCACGACTCTTATGGCATTTAGACTGAATAACAGTATCTGGAGTGTAACTTACTTCTGGGGGAGATAATTCCTAAAAATGTAATAGCTTTCCTGAAAAACCACTTCTACTGTCAAGCCTTCACTTAAGACAAGTATAATCACTCCCGGTTTTATATAAGGGAAAAAAATCCTTTCTACTGGGATGCAATATCTTAGCAGGTAGAAACCACAACTCACTCCTTCCTATATCAGGGCCCAGCAAAGGCTGTGGGAAATTAATATTCCATAAGTTTGCTAGATAGAAATTAAAGTCATTTATCCAAAATTACATATTTAGTTGTTAATTGTGATGAAATAAAAACTTTAAATTCAACTGACCTAATTTATTTTTTAAATCCGCTAGCTAAAATACTGAACTCAACATATCTGAATCATATTCTGATTATCTATATGTGATCAACATGTATATTTTGTTCATAATTGTAGCTGAATCTAAGTACAATGATAAAAGTGAAATACTGACATATAAAAAGAAAATTTTCATAGATACAGCTATAGACAAAACCATAAAAACCTAATCGCAATGTGACTCTACTAAAAACCATCAGTGGTTTCTCATTTCATACAAGTTGTAAATCACAGCACCCTTCACTTGTAGTTCTTTTCATGTTCTTTCTGGCCTTACCTTCCTCGTCCCCCATTATTGCATTCCTAATTACCATCTGGTCCAAAGTGAAGTGAAAGTCACTCAGTTGTGTCTGACTCTTTGCAACTCATGGATTATATAGTCTATGGAATTCTCCAGGCCAGAATACTGGACTGGGTAGCCGTTCCCCTCTCCAGGGGATTTTTCTAACCCAGAGATCAAACCCAGGTCTCCCGCATTGCAGGAGATTCTTTAACATTGTTGGGCAGATTCTTTAACAGCTGAACCACCAGGGAAGCCCATCTGGTCCAAATAATCCCTTCAAGGTTGCCATTCTCTCAGAAGCCTCTTTCTTTTCCTTTGCAGACCTTCTTTTCTGGACCTAGAAAACTCTTGTTAGACTTTCCAAAACAGTAAATTAACTCAGTCTCCTCTCAATCACCACTTTCTCCAAGAAGCCCATTCTGATGCTCCAAGTGAAAGTAAAAGTTGCTCAGTCATGTCCAACTCTTTGCGACCCAATGGAGTATACAGTCCACGGGACTCTCCAGGCCAGAATACTGGAGTGGATAGCCTATCTCTTCTCCAACGGATCTTCCCGACCCAGGAATCAAACCAGGGTCTCCTGCACTGCAGGCGGATTCTTTACCAACTAAGCTATCAGGGAAGCCTGATGCTCCAAGGAGATACCATATTCCCCTCAGCAAAAAGAGCTGTGAGGGCATGTGTATCTTTTCCTCTTTTTCTGCTGACATCTAGCATGGCAAATCAGACCAAATACTTAATAAATTGTTTACTGACCAAATGCTAGAACCAGTTCATCTTCTGGTACAGAAAAACATTAAAAGTTGGCTGTAAAAGCTTATTTTTTTATGAGTTCAAACTTAACAAAAAATAACACAAATTTAGCTGGGTTGGAAAAATGAGCTACACATCTTATGTCAAATTGATTAAAAGAAAAAAAATGCTTATTTTGTAGCAGACACTATTGGTTTTTTTGAATCCCAATTTGAAAAATTGAAGTATAGCTGATTTACAATACTGTGCTAGTTGCAGGTGTATGACACATCCAATATTTTTAATTATACTCCATTTAAAGTTATAAAATATTGGCTACATTTCCTCTGCTGTACAATATAGCCTTATAGCTTCTTTTATACATAGTAGTCTGTACTTCTTAATCCCCTGCCCCATCTCTCCCCGCCACCCTGTCCCCACTGGTAATCACTAGTTTCTTCTCAATATTTGAGTCTATTTCTGTTTTATTACATTTGTTGAGTTGTTTATTTTTTTGATTCCACATGTAAGTGATAATATATAGTCTTTTGTCTTAAAGCATAATACTCTTCAGGTCCATCTACACTGTTGCAAAGAATTCAGAATAAAATAAAATGAACAGAAAACGAAAATCATGGAACTGGAAAACAAAATATGCCTAGACTTAAAATCTTTTTAACAAAGCTGAATTTTAGAATTTAACGTTAAATTCTTAACACACACACACATCAAAAAAACCTTTCTGTGGAAACATGTAAAAGGTAAACAAGCAGGCAATGTTCATCATCCTAAACTGAACTCTACAAAAATGAAAGTGGTTTAGGAGGAAAATTCTGACATATTTAGGAACTAACTCCAGAAAAGTAAATCACTTATCAGATACTATTTTTTAGGCTACTGCAGGAACAATGAATTAAAACCGATCAATTTTATTCTCACATAAAATAATCCAGGATCCTTATCCAAGTGTAGCGACAAGATCTGCATCTGCACCTGAGAGCCACACTCATCTTTAGGTCTAAGGCAAGCTACGTATGAGCCCTAATTCCTCCTCATCTGTAAAACAGAGAAAATGCTCTGTCCTCGTAAGATTATTCAAGATCAAATGAGAAAATAATACACAAGTGCTCTACGGTCAAGCCCTATAATGCTGTTAAAAACACTGATATTAGAAGTTGAGGCAAGGGCAGGGGGCTTCCACGGTGGTCCAGCGGCTAAGACTCTGCACATTCAATGCATGGGGCCTGGGTCTGATCACTGTTCAGGGACCTGGATCCCACATGCCGCAACTAAAGATCCTATATGCCACAATGAAGAAATTCCATACCCCACAACTAAGAAACGGTGCAGCCAAATAAATACATATTTTAAGACAAATAAATAAAAATCATTAGGCAAAAAGCACATTATTTCACGTTTGACCCGTAACATGTTATCCTAACTTTCAGAAAAGATTCAGACATTTTCAGATATAAGCTTACCCTTAACTGACATCCAACTTTTTCATAAGCTTTGATGAGTCTATTTCTGTGATACATCATTATTCCATAATGATCTTTATTTCTGCAATTGAATCCAAAAGTAATTCTCACAGTTTTATTAGTCTTAAATGTTAAGGAAAATTCTGAACACACCATCTCACTTCCTTTAATTCATCCTCTCTATTTCATTGAGTTCAACAGTGCATAAAAAATAACTAAGTTGGACAGGATTAGAATCTGTTGTCAGGATAAAAAGAGAAATGGGGAAGGGAAATACATTTGATCTCTCTCTATATATATATACAGCATCATAACAAAGTAAAGGATACTAAAAACTTGGGTCGATAAATATCACGTTCAATGTAGGCAAGGCTCTTCGAAACTAGCTGGGTCTTCACTTTCTGTCCACGCAAGATGATCTGCATTCGTGGCTTTAGATATAATATACTGCAGTAAGCCTGCAAAGACACACAACAACTATCATTTCCGAATAATTACCAATGGATTTGTTCAACATTACTTAATATGTTTTTAAAAAGAAAGGTACTGCAGTGCTTTGACAATAAAATACTAACTCTTCAATAAAATACTAGAGACTAAAAGGTGCTTTAGTTAGTATTTGATTACTGTATTAAAAACAAGCTCAATATACTGGAGCCAATAAAAAGGGTTTGCAGAAAACAATCAACTGACCCACATAGATATTGATAAGTTATGTGGAAACAAGTTTAAAAAGAGCATGTATGGTATAATTTCATTTGAATAGATGACCAGTGCCAAGTTCAACGCATGAAGCAGGGCACTCAAAGTCAGTGCTCTGGGACAACCCAGAGAGAGGGGGTGGGGAGGGACGGGGTCGGGGGGGGAAATACATGTGCACCCATG
>SJYA01003627.1:0-19398 GCA_006410615.1 Neotragus moschatus | reverse complement strand
GGGGGGGGGGGGGCGGAGTCAGTATTGCATGTCTCACAGTGACTGAGAAACAGCAGTATTATCATATCAACATTGCTATATTGAAATATTAATTCTTGCAATCTTAAAAGCATATTCTACTTTAAGGTCAAATCTGAGAGATATTTACCACAAAATTATATTAATGCACATTTTCCGTAGGCTATATGTAAAATTGCTTTAGAGTACTGATTAATGCATTTTTTAATTTTTAAAAAAGACAGTTTGGTATTTTGATTGAATTAACCAATATAGTCACCAGGGCATCTTGATTCAAGTATTCCCAATTCAAATAATTAATCACACAGTAAAAGAACTTTTACAACCATTACAGATCTGATGACTTTGCAATTTAAAACCTTTTCTAGGAAAATAAAACAGCCAATGACCATTACAAATTTAATACACTGTTTCATGTCTGAGACACTTTCATTTAGAGATTTCTGGCAGCATTTATAACACAAGTGGATAATGTAATTTCCATCATTTGATGGTTTTCTCACTCCCACAGAGAGCAGAATACTCACCCTCAGGGAGTAGTCACTCTCAGGAGCAATTTGGTCCAGTCTTTCTTGCTTCTTGTACCCTTTCTTCCCTGCTGTCTCATCTAAATCTTCTGGAATTCTGATGTCATATTTATCCTTATCAAAATCAAACTCTGTTGCACTTTTGTAGCTGTAAAAAAAATTTTTTAAGAGCTAAATATTAACTTCACCATAAGAGAAGCAAGCAAGTAACCTTTAGTTAACAAAGCACAAACAAATACATGGTAAGAGTCAAGATCTGAGGAGTTGGAGGGAGGAAGGAAGACAAGGAACCCAGGAAGTGCAGAAACTGTATTTACTCACATATTACCAGTGGGAATGTCAAATGAGAGAGCCACATTCTGAGAGCATCTTAAAAAACTAAACAAGCAACTGCCATATGATCCAGCAATTACACTCCTGGGCATTTATCCAATAAAATGATGACCATATTCCCACAAAAAACCTCTCTGCACTTATTTCACAGCTTATTTGTAGTAACTGAAAATCGTAAGCAACTAGGTTGGCAAACACACTGTGGCCCATGCATACCATGCAGTACTACTACTCAGCTAGAAAAAGGAAGCAAGCAGACACACATAAGAACCTGTATCAATCTTTAGAAAATTAAGTTGAATGAAAAAAGCCAATCCCAAAAGGTTTCACACTATATGATTCCAATTATATAATAATATTCTTTAAAATGACAAAGACATAGAAATGGAAAAACATGTTAGCAGTTGCCAGGGATTAAGGAAGGAGTGGGTGTGGATATAAAAGGGATCTTGAGCTGATGAAAATGTCCTTACTGTATCAATGTCAGTATCAACAGTACTATCTTAGTACAGTGTTCCAAGATGTTACCACTGGGGGGAACCTGGGGAAGGAGTACCTGAGATTTCTTATAACTACACAGGAGTCTGCAAGTACCTCAAAATTAAGTTTAAAAAAGAATGGGGGTGAGGATGGGAGGGGCAGGGAAGAAAGGAAGAAAAAGGAAAAAGGGAATGCAAGAGGTCAGAAAAGCATAAGAATGAAAGGATTTTACGATTATCACTCTTTCAGCTTAACTCCTATGGTTCAACAGATCAATTAGATCTCTCAGTATTATACACTCACCCTAAAGTTCATAGCTTCACTTGGAAAGGATTTTATCCTCAGAAAGATTTAGCAACACAGAAGTCTCATCTAGATTACTTTTCTCAACAGATGCTGAATCATGCTTAGCTTTATGTAATGAACCTAAAGGATTTATCTAACTTTACCAAGTTGGGATTTGTTGGCTGGGCTTTATCTTGTCGTGTCTTTTTTTTTTTTGAGGAGAGGGATGGTATAACCAAGAGCAAAAAAACAGTGCTATGTGGATAGAGTGGCAGGGCCAGGAAATTTATTTATAATAATATAAATTATCTCAAAGCCAAAGAAGCCTCAATGAAACATTCTTGGGAAAAGGTAAATCATTAAATATGCCATAAAATGAGGACCTTCCAATACATTTCTACTCGGTGTAAAAATGGATGAACACAATGACATTATTCCATGTACTTTACTTCCCAAATGGTTAACCATCTGAGGGTTACCGTTTCATTTACCTTCTGAGATTCCAAATGATGATCCTGGTTCCCTTCTTGCCTATGATAGCATCAAGTTCTGCCAGTAACTGCTGTTCCTTAGAAAATAGAGAATGTTCCAGAATTGCAGCAAGGCTCGCTTTTGATTCTGTTGAATTTAATACCTGTCGTATATCCTAAGTTAAAGACTTAGACCAAAAACATTTTTCAATTATAATATGGAAATCAACTCAAACTGAAAACCTACTAAGTTATCCTTTAAATTTTAAAATCACAGTGTGATTTCAAATGTACAAGTACGAACAAGTATATTATGACTCCTAACGAATTTAATGATTTCAAAAATTTAAATGTTTATACAGAAGACATTTTCCTAAAGACATCTTGTTTTCCATGGTTGTTGGTGAAAATTTCAAGCCAGACTGTAAGTCTTAATGACCACAAAAAGACTGAAATAAAAAGGTGAGCTCTGAGAAGCTTAATAAAAATGCAATCACCTTATGTTGAGTATTTCTATGGCACAATTTCAACAGAGACCAGAAAGGGACAAACATTTAGCCCAGATGCAGAGTAGAAGCAGTGAATAGGAACAAGAGCTAGAATGGAAGGTATGATTTAAAAACAAGAACCAGAGGAGGCCAAAAGGATGGAATGGTCCAGACCACTTCCTCAGTTTCCATTTCAAAATCAAAAGGATATGTTCTTTGTTGAATGCCACGATTGGAACAACAACATGTTCTGCTTTTATGACTTCCAAGTATGTCTGAGACAAGAAACCCACGCTCATGCTTTCTCCATTTTTGGTAAAAACCATTGCATCTTTACCCAAACGCATAGATCCTGACTTGAAGCCATTTCCATACAATCCAACTGGAACATGATCATTCATGGTGACTTTCTCACTGAAGCCAAAGCTAAAAAGAAAAAAGTATAAACTTCATTTATTTTAATTCAAACATTGTTAATATCAAGTAAAATGCCTAAGTTTGAATGTTGGCCCTATCCTTCCTTGCTGAAAGATCTGTACTGATGTGTTTCCCCACCTCTTAAGTGAAGGAAGCCAAATCCACACTATAGGAATGTAAGGATTGTTGCTGTTCTTAGTCGCTCAGTCGTGTCCGACTCTTCGTGATCCCATCGATTATAGCCCACCAAGCTCCTCTGTCCATGGGATTTCCCAGGCAAGGATACTGGAGTGGTTGCCATATACACACTAAAACAGGAGCTCATTGCCTGGCACATCCTAGCTGAATGGATGAACTAACTGAGGCTTCTGGGATCTTGAGATTTCACCTCTTCCTCCTGCTGGGGAGAACCTGCCTTTTCTGGCGGCATATGGAACACTTGAGGAGAGCAGAAGCTCCTCTGCTCCAAACCTTCCCTCTACCTCCATCCTGTACTATGTATTTTAGCTTCCATGTCAGGTACATCTGGCTTCATCCTGACATCCTGCTCTTTGACCCTAGAGCCCAAGGCCTTACGGCTATGCTACTTCCTCATCCTTTGAATCACTTTAAATTTACCAGTTCCCATTCCCCAAAGTGTTAGGTTTTATTGGATATGGCAGCTAAAACTATTTTTCTACTAAAGCACAAACCACAGAGGACAATGTGCTAAAGGAACTCTAAAGGAACGCCGGGATTTTAGGTTAAGACACGGGAGGGACGATGAGAATGGCCGGGATTGCCGAATAACGTGACGGCAGTAGAAACCGATAGAAGACTTAGAGAACAGAGCACATGATGGGCGCAACATTTCATGGTTAACCAACAGGAACCACAGGCAATGAGAATGGCACATGAGACACTTCAACTAGGCAACAACAATGATTTTAAGGAGTGTGACCCCTTTACATACCTTAGCATTTTATGTAATTTGTCTGAAGTCATACCGTTCCCATTATCAGTGAATGTCAGGCATATACAGTCATTTATTACTGTTTTGTCAATCCATATCTGTTTAGCATTCACATCAGGATCATAAGCATTATCTGGGAAACAAAAGTTTGAAAAATTTTGATTTTGGTTTTTAAAGAAGAGCAATCCATTTTGAACAACGCTTTATAACCAGCAACAGAATAATTTATATTAAGGAAAATTTAAAAGCTGAAATGTTTCTGAACTCCTAAGATTTGATGACATGAAACTAACCTGTACCCTGCTGTATATCGCTCACTGACTCTTAAAGAATTAACTCTATCTAAAGCCCTCCACTTGTTACATGAAGAATGGAGATGGGAACCCACTACACTAAACAGGTGTAAAGCCAAAAGAATCACTGCCATGAAGAGATGATCAAGACAGGAAGGTCTCTGCCCAAAGAACTAGCCTAGCTATCATAAAGGAAACTGAGTTCAGTGTCAACAGCACTTCAGGCTGACACGGAAGGCCCACTCAGGATCATTCAATGAATGAGAAAGCAGTATGCTAATGTACACACAGATGAAAGTTTACCTGCTGCACATTTCTTCAAATTTTAGCCCTTTTTAATCTAACATAAGCTTCTGACCGGAGAAGGCAATGGCACCCCACTCCAGTACTCCTGTCTGGAAAATCCCATGGACGGAGGAAAATCCCATGATGGGATCGCTAAGAGTCAGACACAACTAAGCGACTTCACTTTCATGCACTGGAGAAGGAAATGGCAACCCACTCCAATGTTCTTGCCTGGAGAATCCCAGGGACGGGGGAGCCTGGTGGGCTGCCGTCTATGGGGTCACACAGAGTCGGACACGACTGAAGTGACTTAACAGTAACAGTAAGCTTCTGACAACAGGTACATTTTTATCATCTTCCTGAAAGTGACAGTCGCCTAGTGGTATTTACTCTGCAACACCATGAACTGTAGCCCACCAGGCTCCTTTGTACATGGAGTTCTCCAGGCAAGAATACTGGAGTGGGTAGCCATTCCTTTCTCCAGGGAATTTTCCCAACCCGAGATCAAAGCCGGGTCTCCAGAATTGTAGGTGGGTTCTTTACCATCTGAGCCACCAGGGAAGCCATCTCTGTACACCTCATCATTTAACACCCTTGTCTAGCATACTTGTTTCTCTGAGAACACTTATTAAGTATTAAGGAATACAGCAAAGAAAAAGGAAAAAAATTTCAACAGTAGCAGTAAAAAAATCAACTTATAAACTATCTAAAATCTATCTGAATATTTGTAACTGACTAAAAATACTTCTGAGGTATATTTTGAAGACTTAATTATAATATAAAAAGTTGCTCCCAAACTCCTGTAAGCCTTCAATTAAAATAAGATAATCTTTTTCATTAACCACATCAGCATCATTAAAACACACTTAAAATGTGATACACCACAAAGAGCATAATGGCTTTCAGTTGCCCTATCCGAAAATGAGACAAGTACTATGGATGAATGAACAATCTCGGGTGAGTAGCTCCTCTGGGTTGCCATAAAAAGGAAAAAGAGTGACCGTGAATAGGTGTAATGTTATCTCATTTATACTTCAGAGTTTACATCCCAACAGAACATGTTAGGGACTCTGGAAAATCTAACTATACCAAAGAAAAGAAGGAAGTGAAAGCCACTCTCAGTCATGTCCAACTCTTTGAGACCCTATGGCCTATATAGTCCATGGAATTCTCCAGGCCAGAATACTGGAGTGGGTAGCCTTTCCCTTCTCCAGGGGATTTTCCCAACCCAGGGATCAAACCCAGGTCTCCCACATTGCGGGCACATTTTTTACCAGCTGAGCCACAAGGGAAGCCCAAGAATACTGAAGTGGGTAGCGAATCCCTTCTCCAGAGGGTCTTCCCGACCCAGGAATCGAACCTGGGTCTCCTGCATTGCAGGTGGATTCTTTACCAACTGAACTACCAGGAATAAAGAAAAGAAGGGTTCTCAAATTTTCTTTCTTTCCTTATTCTTGGTGCATCCACTTTAGAACTGTTCCTTGACAAATAATCTAAAGTGTATCTAAGAATTCCCAAAAATACAGTTTTCCTTTATTATCTGTTTCTCAAACACGTTTAAATCAAACGATTCATGTGTATGAATTTTACCAAAGAAAAAACATAATGCAAATCCAATCATGACCTTGCCTCTTTTCTCATGATCTCTAAAACACTTTTAGGACTTCCCTGGAGGTCCAGTGGTTAAGAATCTGCCTTGCAACGCAAGGGACACTGGTTCGATCCCTGGTCGAGGAAGACCCCAAATGCCTCAGAGCAGCTAAGCCAGTAGACCACAACTGCCGAGCCGATGGAGCCCGAGAGCTGCAACTGCTGAGGCCCGTGTACCGAGCGCCTGTGCCCTGCAGCGAGAGAAGCCCACACACCGCAAGGAAGAGTAGCCCCTGCTCTCCGCCTCTAGAGAAAGCCTATGTGCAGCAACAAAGACCATCACAGCCAAATACATACATATATATGTATATGTATATAAAACCTCCTAATTACTAACAGCAGAAAAATACTATAAATAATTTCCAACTTTAAAATAAACATAATTCTCATTTTTCGGCAACAGACCTATTTCTTTTATGATGAGACTAAAAATATTTTCAGCATAAATGCTTCAGGAACTCTGCAAATTAAAATACTTTGCTCTGACAGTAGTATAGGGAAATACTTAAAACAACAGTATAAAGGGAAAGCTGGGCAACGTCCGATTAGAGACTAGTTTGAATGGTTGTGATGCTGGGTAACCTTTACTAATGTATCACTGACACATTTGTTTTTTTAAAAAAGCACATCTTCATGTTACTTTTCAATAAAAAAAGCTTTCTAGAACTTCAACTGCCAGCAACAGATTATATATGAAACATCAATTTACTTACCTATTAATTCAGCGACTGCACTAAATGGCCAAGTGTGACTTGTAGAATTTGTATGTAAAAACTTCGGGCAAAGCTGAAACAAATCAATGATTCATGTAAATTAATTAAGGTCTCACTTTTACAAATAGAAGCCAAAATAATCTTCCGTCACCAAGATCAGGCAAAAAGGACTTAACTGCTTGTGCCAGGAGATACCTGGAAGATAAAACCCAGATTAGATTCCTGGAAAATAAGGCTGAAAATCAGCCAGTTTCTCATTAAGATGGGCGGCAAACCCCTTGCCTCCTTGCGCCCACCAATCCAGAGTCGTATCAGAAAGGGCCCAATTCCAAGATGCTCCACCCTGCTGGACCTGCCTCAAAACTGAGAGCACTAGTTGCTCAGGTGTGTCCCATCTCTACGATCCCATGGGCCCACCGGGATCCTCAGTCCATGGGATTCTCCAGGCAAGAATACTGGAGTAGACTGCCAAGTCCTGCTCCAGGGGATCTTCCAGATCCAGGGATCGAACCTGCATCTCTAATGTCTCCTGCATCGACAGGTGGGTTCTTTACCACTAGAGCCACCTCAAAAGTACCATGAGATAAAACTAAGACTTTGTCAAAGGGATGTTTTTGCCTTTTGTGCATTAGGCTTAATAAACATATCTATAAAGTCCTCAAACAATGCCAAGTAACAGCTCAAATGCAACAAACCTCCTTGACTTCCAGATTTTGTCTGATTCATTGTAATGAAGTATGGAAGAGTATGTTAATCATACAAGGCACTCTCTTAATCCTGAGTAATGCAGATATCAAATGTATAAAAATGTACAAATGGTTTAAAAAGGCTGAGGCTTGGATATTTCAACATGCAGGGAATTTTCATGAAATGAGGACTTTTCTGTGTTCATTTTGAACAGATTATCTCATATTTAAGGAAGAAAAAAGAGGCAATTTAAGTGTTTCATGTGAAGAGCCTAGAGATATGACTACAACCAAACATTTGTAGTGTTCAGCTGCTCCCACAAGATGTCAGAAAAAGCTCTGCTTTTCCTCTGTCCACCCTAAGTTTTAGACAATCCTCAAGCATGTTTATCATCCGGTTAAATGACACATGTGAGAAAAGGTATTCTGCACAAGAGTGGTGTGCAAACCGGAGTGTATGGAATTTCGACTTTCTACCCCATTTATCTATGCAATAACGGAGAATTCCAGAACTTTCTAAAACAGAGTTTTTATAAAGAAAATCAATTTCCAGATCTTCGTCTTCTACAAGAAACCGCCTGTCAATCAGTCCATCTGAGCCCTACCCCACCCCTCCTCTTGTGCAATCATCACTTCTCCATTTATAAAAGAGCACTCCTCAGCCAATCTAGATCCTACTATGAGGTATGGTCTTGGGGTGTCGGCTACGAAAGGAGAGAATGACTGATCAACACCAGAACCCTTAGAAGAGTTTGTCTTTGTTCTCTATTTTATGAATTTGTTAGGTGTGATGTCTGGATTTAGAAACTGGGTATTCAGTAGCAGATGCAGGTTTGATCCCTAGGTTGGGAGGATCCCTTGGAGTAGGAAATGGCAACAATTCTAGTATGCTTGCCTAGAAAATCCCATGGACAGAGGAGCCCAGCAGGCTACAGTCCACAGTGTTCAGCTGGACACAGCTGGGCACAAATGACACAGGGGTGAAGTCTAGAGTTAGAAACTAGGTATTTAGGTCCCTGTTGTAATACTTTGATTTTAGATATCTGGCAGACTGTGTGCAGATTGTCAACTTTCATTTAATGACTTCATTCTATATACCACCTCCAAATGACATGGTAGACACTGTTTCCTGGGTAAAAGTCCCAGGGGGACAAAGCAAAGAAGGCATCGGTGAGAAATGATGAACGCTAAACAGTGGCTTTTGGTGTATTTAAACACAGGCATTATGTATAGCTATTATTAATTCTCATCTCTAAAACAATTAGCTGGAAAGAAAAACTCCCTACAACAGCCAACACACACACACACCAGACAGACTATGGAGTATCTGATCACACACACACACAGAGGTCATACACACTGATCACACACACACACACAGCCCTATAGAGTATCTTTAACTAGACGTGTGACCCTGATCTCACACACACACACTGATCACACACACAGCCTCTGGAGCATCTTTAACTAGATGTGTGATCCTGATCCCAGGTAAGCAACTGAACCTTCTGTGCCTCAAGTTTTATCTTCTGTGAAAATGAGGATGACAGTAACAGCAGCTTACCAGTATGTCAGGAAAATTAAATAACTTAATATTTGTAAATACTCAGAAGAACACCTGGGACATAACAAGCATTATAAGTGTGTGGGTTTTTTTGTTTTTGTTTTTATAAGGTAAGCATATCTTTAAAGCCCCAGGTGGCACAGTGGTAAAGAATTCCAATGCCAATGCAGGAGATGCAAGAGACATGGGTTCAATTCCTGGTTCAGGAAGATTCTCCTGGAGTAGGAAATAGCAACCCATTTCAGTACTCTTGCCTGGAAAATTCTAAGGAATGAGGAGCCTGGAGGGCTTCAGTCTATGGGTTGCAAAGAGCTGGACACGACTGAGCGACAATGAATGAACTATGAACATACCTTTAAAGGCACAACTGAGCTCACATATAAATAAATACTCAAGGGCCTCAAGTCAAGAAGAAATTAAAAACAAAAATAAGATTTGAAAATAGGGATACCCTAGGGACTAGAGTGGGGTGCTAAACTGAATATTAAAGTTTCCATTTTAATGGTGACTGTGCATTGCGAATGTGGCAGAGAAGCCATGTACTTGAAGGTAGCTGCCCCCTCCTACCTCAATACAAAGGCGGGCAGGGGAAATATGCCCAATGAGAAGCTTGTCTGTTTCCGTCTGCAGTCAAGGTTAAAAGAAAAAAGTGTACCATGAAGTTCTGTAAAGAGGCACGTCTTCACTTGGGTTAAGTGTTTCAATTTAACCTGCAGAACCACTGTGGAGACATAGCCTCAATCAGACTGCACATGATTCTGTGGGGTCATTCAGTTCAGTTCAGTCGCTCAGTCGTGTCCGACTCTTTGCGACCCCATGAATTGCAGCATGCCAGGCCTCCCTGTCCATCACCAACTCCCGGAGTTCACTCAGACTCATATCTGTTACTCGGGGAATATTTGAGTACACAATCTAAAATAATTGTTTAAGGAAACAATCCACCAGGAGAAAATGTTTTCAGACAAGACACAGAAGTCTTAGTGCGCCCCCAACGCCAACGCTGGGTAAAAGAAATATCAGCCTGCAACACTGCTGCTGCTGCTCGCTCAGTCGTGTCCGACTCTGTGAGGCCCCAGGGACTGTAGCCCTCGAGGCTCCTCTGTCCATGGGATTTTCTAGACAGGAGTACTGGAGTGGGTTGCCATGCCCTCCTCCAGGGGATCTTCCCAACCCAGGGATCGAACCTGGGTTTCCTGCATTGCAGGCAGATTCTTTACCACTGAGCCACCAGGGAAGCCGTATAAAATAAGAATCTCTTGAAATAGCTAGACCTTTACAAAGTAAGACTCCCCTCCAAAATACACACAAAAAGGAGATGCAATAAAGACCATATAGATATTTTAAAGAATCAACAGAATTTTCAGAATCAACAAATGGTCCCAAATTTTAAAAATCCTTTAAATATAAGACTTTGAATGTGGACGCCTGAACACAGGAGTCGTTTACCTCGGCTCCCTCTTGGAGCTGCTATCTAATGAAGGAAAAGGGGTGGGGGGCATAAACCCAGGAGAACAAGAAGAACCAAAGCAGCGATTAAAAACAGTGGACAAAACAGCAGCTTGGAGACTGGGAAATACATAGTGACAACTGCTTCAATATCCTGGGAAGAGCGAAACCCAAAGCCTGCAGGAGATGGGAAAACCAACGAGAAGTAGGTCAGAAACCCTGGTAATCCCAGGAAGACTTAAGAAATAAGACTTTTGCTCCTTTGAAGTCAAAGATACTAGATGTCATATGAAAAATGGGAAAGGCTGAAAGTATTTAAAGAAGAAAGATTCCCAGATCCTTTTACCCTGAGCAAGTCCTTCAACTACAGTCAGCAAACCATGAAAAGACAAAAGTCTGTTCTCTGGAGAAACTGATGGCCATGGACTCAGAGACAACCGAAAACAGGTGGGTTAAAAGCAAGCCAGGCAACAGTCCAGAAATAAATGGCCAAATGATTTTTCCACAAGAGTGTAAAGACCATTTAATGAGGAAAAGACAGCTTTGCAACAAATAGTGCTGGGAAAACTTGATATCCATAAAAAGAATCAAGCTGTACCCTTGTTGTTGCTCAGTCACTAAGCTGTCTCTGACTCTTTGCGATCCCATGGACTGTAGCACGCCAGGATTCCCCATCCTCCACTATTTCCCAAAGGTTGCTCAAGTCCATGTCCATTGTGCCGATGATGACATAAAACTATCTCATCCTTTGCCAGTCTCTTCTCCTTTTGCCTTCAACCCCTTTCATGGATCATACCCCTGTCATGGCGAAGGGGCTTACATAACTCAATGAAGCTAGAAGTCATGCTGTGGAGGGTCACCCAAAACAGACGGGTCATAGAGAAGAGTCCTGACAAAACACAGTCCACTGGAGGAGGGGATGGCAATCCACTCCAGTATTCTTGCCACAAGAACCCCCTGAATAGTACAAAAAGTCATACCTTCCCCTACACCATAAACAAAAATTAACTCAAAATGAATCAAAGACCTGATCTTCAGAGCTTAAACTCTAGAATCTTTAGAAGAAAACACAGAGGAAACATTTTATGACACTGGGTTTGGCAATGATTTTGCCATGACACCAAAAGCACAAGAAACAAAAGAAAAAAGAAACTGAATTGTACTAAAATTTAAAACTTCTCTACATCAAGTGACACATTCTACAGAGTGAAAAGGCAACCTACAGAAGAGGGGAAAAACCCAGCAAATCAAGTAGTATGCAAAATATATAAAGAATTCTCACAACTCAATAACAAGAAGACGATAAACAGATTTAAAAATTGGCAAAGGACTCAAGGTATTTCTCCAAAGATGCTCAATATCTCTAATCATTAAGGAAATGAAAATCAAAACTACAGTAAAATACCACCTCACACTCAGAGGCATGACCATTATTAAAAACAACAACAACAAAAACACCCCACAACAACAAAAACAGAAAATAACAAGTACTGGAGAGGCTGTAAAGCAACTGGAATTCCTGTTCACCTGACCACAGGACTAGAAAAGGTCAGTTTTCATTCCAGTCCCAAAGAAAGGCAATGCCAAAGAATGTTCAAACTACTGCACAGTTGCACTCATCTCACAAGCTAGCAAAGTAATACTCAAAATTCTCCAAGCCAGGTTTCAACAGTACATGAACCGTGAACTTCTAGATACTCAAGCTGGATTTAGAAAAGGCAGACGAACCAGAGATCAAATTGCCAACATCCACTGGATCACAGAAAAACAAAGGAATTCCAGAAAAACATCTGAGAGCCTTTGTGTGGGTTACAACAAACTGTGGAAAATTCTTACAGAGATGGGAATATCAGACAGACCATCTTACCTGCCTCCTGAGAAATCTGTATGCAGGTCAAGAAGCAACAGTTAGAACCGGACACAAAACAGACTGGTTACTGGGAAAAGAGTATGTCAAGACTGAAAACTGTCACCTTGGTTTTTAACTTACATGTAGAGCACGTCACGTAAAATACCAGGCTGGATAACTCACAGGCTGGAATCAGGATTGCCAGGAGATATACCAACAAGCTCAAACATGCAGATGATACCATTCTAACACAGAAAGCAAGGAGAACTAAAGAGCCTCTTGCTGAGGTGAAAGAGGAGAGCAAAAAAGCTGGCTTAAAACTCAACATTCAAAAAACTAAAATCATGGCACGTAGTCACATCACTTCATGGCAGATAGGGAAACAACAGAAATAGAGACAAACTTTATTTTCTTGGGCTCCAAAATCACTGCAGGCGGTGACTGCAGCCATGAAATTAAAAGATGCTTGCTCCTTGGAAGAAAAGCTATAACAAGTCTAGCTTTGCGACCCCATGGACTGTAGCACGCCAGGATTCCCTATTCTCCACTATTTCCCAGAGTTTGCGTATTAAAAAGCAGAGACATCATTCTGCTGACAAAAGTCTGAACAGTCAAAGCTATAGCTTTTCTAGTACTCGGGTACAGATGTGAGAATTGGACCAAACAGAAGGCTGAGTGCCAAAGAATTCATGCTTTTGAAGTGTGGTGTTGAGAAGATTCTTTGAGAGTCCCTCGGAGAGCAAGGAGATCAAACCAGTACATCCTAAAGAAAACCAACCCTGAATATTCACTGGAACGACTGAAGCTGAAACTCCAATACTTTGGCCACCTGATGAGCAGAGCTGACTCACTGGAAAAGACCCTGATGCCAGGAAAGATTGAGGGCAGAAGGGGACGACAGAAGGTTTAGACGGTTGGATGGCATTACCAACTCAGTGGACATGAGTGTGAACAAACTCCGGGAGATACTGAAGGACAGGGAAACCTGGTATGCTTCAGTCCATGGAGTCAAAAAGAGTTGGACACGACTTATCAACTGAACAACAAAAACGGTGAAGCCAGTGTGGAAAACAATATGGAGGGTCCTCAAAAAATTAAATGTAGATTTACCATACAATCTAGGAATTCTCCTTCTAGGTAGAAACTGAAAAGAACTGAAAGCAGGGTCTTTTTCCCCTTAACTGAAATACAGTTGATTTATAATGCTGTGATAGTCTCAGGTATACAGCAAGGTGATTTCGTTTTATATGTATTTCAAAGTGATTCTACATATATACATATATTCACACACACATATACTTTTTCAGATTCTTCTCCAGTATAGGTTATTATAAGACATGAAATATAGCTCCCTGTGCTGCTATACAGTAGGTAGGTCCTTACTGTTATTTAGTGTACAGTAGTGAGAGGAGGGTCCTGAAGAGATATTTGCACACCTGTGACCAGAGCAGCATTATCCTAACAGCCAAAGTGAAAGCAACACAGATACCGACTGATGAACAAATGAACAAATGTGGCACATTTGAATACACAGCGGAATGTTATTCAGCCTTTAAGGGAAGGAAAATTTAGCACATGCTACAACATGCATGAACCTCGAAGACGTTATGCTGAGTGGAGTAAGGTAACCACAAAGAGACAAATGTATGATTCCACTTATATGATGTACCCACAGATGTCAAATTCACAGAAGGTAAAATGGTGGCTGCCAGGAGTTGGTGGAAAGTGGAACAAAGAGTTATCTTTTCATGGGTTCAGAGTTTTAGTTTTGCAAGATGAAGGGTTCTGGAGACTGGCTGTACAACAATGTGAATGTACATAACCCTACTGAGCTGCACGCTTAAAATGGCTCAGTTCAGTTCAGTCGCTCAGTCGTATCTGACTCTTTGAGACCCCATGAATTGCAGCACGCCAGGCCTCCCTGTACACCACCATCTCCCGGAGTTCACTCAAACTCACGTCCATCAAGTCGGTGATGCCATCCAGCCATCTCATCCTCTGTCGTCCCCTTTTCCTCCTGCCCTCAATCTCTCCCAACATCAGAGTCTTTTCCAATGAGTCAACTCTTCGCATGAGGTGGCCAAAGTACTAGAGTTTCAGCTTTAGTATCATTCCTTCCAAAGAACACCCAGGGCTGATCTCCTTTAGAATGGTTAGGACACTAAATTTTATGTTATGTGTATTTTACCACAATAATAAACAAATAAAAACCAAGTGAGCAAACTGAACAACGTGACACTCCTATCTCCTGTCCCCTGCTGAGCTACCAGAAGAGCTAGCAGCCAGGATTATCTATGCCATGGCTAGAGACTGGATGTAGAATTCCCCTTTGGAAAAAAGGAATGATTTCTAAAATTTTTATCTGGTTCTTTTACAATTGTACCATGCCACTCTGGACAGCATTCCACCCCCCCACTTAAAAAAATTATTTTAAAAGTTATTTTATTGTTGTTTAGTCACTAAGTCATGTCCAGCATTAATGGCACCCCACTCCAGTACTCTTGCCTGGAAAATCCCATGGATGGAAGAGCCTGGTAGGCTAAAGTCCATAGGGTCACTGAGGGTCGGACATGGCTGAGCGACTTCCCTTTCACTTTTCACTTTCACGCACTGGAGAAGGAAATAGCAACCCACTCCAGTATTCTTGTCTGGAGAATCCCAGGGACAGCAGAGCCTGGTGGGCTGCCGTCTCTGGGATAGCAGAGTCAGACACGACTGAAGTGACTTAGCAGCAGCAGCAGACTGTAGCCCGCTAGGGTCCTGGGTCCATGGAATTTTCCATGCAAGACTACTGGAGTATGCTGCCATTTCCTTCTCCATGAGATCTTCCTGACCCAGGGATCAAACCCAGGTCTCCTGCACTGGTGCGCAATCGCTCAGTCATATCCGAATCTCTGCAACACAATGGAGTGGGTTGCCATTTCCTACTGCTGGGATCTTTCTGACCCAAGGATAGAACCCGAATCTCCTAAGCCACATGGGGAGACAGATTTGGGGAATGATAATTCCTTGGTTTTTGACTGCTTCCCCCTACCACCACCCTGTCCCGTTGTCCTATTCAACTCCTGCATTGGTAGATGGATTCATTATCACTGAGCCACCAGAGAAGCCCCAAAGTTACTCTAAACATCCTTATTTTCTAGTCTAACATTTTTATTCTCTAGGAACAACAGATTCTGACATAGAGTACCTCAACGACAAGCTGGCTCTTCCTACCTGATCACCCGATACTGAAACCCACCAAACGACAAGCTCTATTCAGGTATGAACATCCAGCTTTTTACTGTCTCATCTCGAAATATAAGCACACTTGAGAATGTGTAAAATTAGAATAAAAAACAACACACAGTAAAAAGAACATAAAGAAGACAGAGGCAATACAGTGAACAAAAGAAAACTTCAAAAATACTATGAATAATACAGCCAGTGACAAGAACAAATGTTTTGTTGAGTTTTTTAAAGATTTTTGGAGAACAAGACAATGTTTCTAATAATTAAATACATGGTATAAGGCAGGAGATCAAATGGAGAAAATGTTTTTAAAGATATCTGGAGAACAAGACAATGTTTCTCATAATTAAATACATGGTAAAAGGTAGGAGATCAAATGTGGAAAATCTCCCCCAAAGAAAAGAAAAAGCAGTGAGAAGGAAAACAGAAGATGAACAAAAACAGAAAAACAGATGGGAAATTGCTGTCAAAAATCTGAGAAAATTTCCCTGATATTATTACAGGTTTCTAGCCTAAGTACTAGAACAATGTATTGCATGTGTGCTTAGTCACGCAGTTGTGTCCAGCTCCTTGAGACCCCATAAACTGTAGCCAGCCAGCTCCTCTGACCATGGGGATTCTCCAGGCAAGAATACTGGAATGGGTAGCATGCCCTTTTCCAGGGGATCTCCCCAGCCCAAGGATGGAACCCAGGTCTCCCTCATTGCAGGTGGATTCTTTACCATCTCAGTCACCAGGGGAAGCCCAGTATAATGCATAGGACTCTATTTAACAATAAAGTATGCCTTGAAAATTCTGACAAGAAATCACTTCTGACCTAGAATTACAAGCCCAGCCAAATTATATGTAAAGAAAGAGCAAGGGTAGCATAAACATATTTCCAAGAAAAGACACATAAATGTTCTTCCCATGTACTCTGTTCTCAAGAAGCTATACCTGTTTTTGGAAAAAATGGATAGGCTTCACTGTGAACAGTAACAAAGACAGCAAATACTTACTGAGTATTTATGGCAAGCAGAGGACCGTTATGAGACTTTTATGTGTATTGGCTCAGTTAATTTTCAAAGCAGCCCTTTTAGGTGGTAAGATGATTATTCTCTCTTCAGGTCACACATTCAGCCATCTGTCAGACTTTGAACCCAGGCACGTGGGCTCCAGAACCCATGTTCTCAGTCACTAAGCTACTGCTGGCGGCCAAGAATAAACCCCAGAAGAGGAATATGTGATGGGAAGGAAAAACAAAGAAAAGGGGAAGGAAATGTCCATAAAAATGATAAAGGGAAGTCCCCAACTCACAACTGAGCCAGCAAAAATGACAAAACTTGGGTGTGCTTGAACACATCTGGAAAAGATTTTCCAGTTGTCTGAAAGTTTGGATGAAAGAGTAATCAGTACAGAGAAAAACTAAGCAAACAAATACAAATCAATTACTAACTTCAAGGAAAACACAAAGCTATACAGCAAAGAAAAAGCAATCATAGTTTTGGCTGGCTCATTTCTGAATAATGCTAAGAGTGATAATAAATCATATGGTAATTCAACCAAAAGAAAAAGTGAACTGAAGAGTGTGCATATGTGTCACTTAGCAGGATTTCTGGAAAACAATAAAATGGCATCACCATTTACTTAGAATCATGGAGGCAAAAAGCAAAAACTTAAGTTTCTGTCACTCTGCATTCCATTTCAGAATTTATAGAGCTAATGATTTTTTAAAATTTGCACACATTATGGGTCACTTTATGTTCTATGATTTTTGACAAACCCATAAACAACATCTTAGAGCTATACCAATGGGATGATCAAACCTTCAAAAATGAAACTATTTATGGGAACTAAAATATCTATTTCACATAATTTTCATGTTACGAAACATTATTCTTTGATCTTTTTTTTCCCCAACCATTTAAGGATCTTGTAGCCATACAAAAACAGGTGGCAGGCTGGATTTGGCCCATAAACTGCAGTTTGCCAACTCCTGTCCTAAAGCAACAGACCACTTGGAATACAGTCCAGAAGCTACAGATAGGAGATTTCCATCACTGAGCTTCAAAACAGTCCCTATTACCCATAAAACAAAGATGTAACACATGGAGAGCTGCTACACCCAGAGAACCAGCTAACCACAGTGCCAGTCTCTCAAGATGGTACTGACCCTTATCTTTGCTCTTTGTCTTCTCAATCCTGAAGAGACAGACACAGAGACAGCAACTTGGGAGGGGCTGGGGAGTGGGGAAGAGAATCGAAATGTAGAAATAGCAAGGGAAAGAAAAAAAAAACAACCCAGCTCACTTTTCCTCACCAGTTTTCTGGATCAAAATTTGGCCCAATCTGAGGGGAAGGAGCGGGCTTTAAACTGAAGAAGAGCTTCTCAAGTAGTCCGGCTCTTTGCGACCCTACGGGCCATAGCCCTCAGGCTATCTTCATGGGGATTCTCCAGGCAAGAATAACTGGAGTGGGTTGTCAAGCCCTCCTCCAGGGGCTCTTCCCAGCCCAGGGATCAAACCCAGGTCTCCAGCATTGCAGGTGGATTCTTTACCATCTGAACCACGGGGAATCCCGGTGATTAAACAGTGAAAGTTTAGTCTCTCAGTCGTGTCCGACTCTTTGTCACCCCATGGGCTGTAGCCTGCCAGGCTCCTACGTCCATGAGATTTTCCAGGCAAGAATACTGGCTGCTGCTACCGCTGCTAAGTCACTTCAGAACACTGGAGTGGGTTGCCATTTCCTTCTCCAGAGGATCCTCCCGACCCAGGGATCGAACCCGGGTCGCACTGCAGACAGACTCTTTACTGTCTGAGCCACCAAGGAAGCCCAGATTAAACAGTACCTGAGGCTAACTGGTGGAGAAGGCAATGGCAACCCACTCCAGTACTCTTGCCTGGAAAATCCCATGGATGGAGGAGCCTGGAAGGCTGCAGTCCATGGGGTCGATAAGAGTCGGACATGACTGAGCGACTTCACTTTCACTTTTCACTTTCATGCACTGGAGAAGGAAATGGCAACCCACTCCAGTGTTCTTGCCTGAAGAATCCTGGGGACGTGGGAGCGTGGTGGGCTGCCGTCTATCGGTCGCACAGGGTTGGACACGACTGAAGCGACTTAGCAGCAGCAGCAGCTAACTGGAAATCACTAGGATATGCCCAGATTCACTCAGGTTAATTAGCAACAATGTCTAAGGCCAGCGGTAAGAAAGAATAAAATTGCTCTCTGTATTCCATCTACTAAATACAAGCTCATTCAATAAACCACTTAGGAACCAAGGAGCCTTTATTAAAGATATGTAAAGAATGCTCATAAACCAATGAAAAGTTTCCCCTCAAAAGAAACAGAAAATAGAAAAACGGGCAAGGAATATGAAGGGTTCTTTTTCTTTTTACCAAGGTTTCTTTTAACCCAAAATCAAAAGGGTGAATGAAGTGTGACAAACTTTCAGCTTCTCAGTCAAATGTAAAGTAAAATTTCACATTAATCAGGAAAAAATGTTAAAAGTCAGATGACAGCAGGGGTCTGTTAGGAATCTCGCCAAATTAAAGTCAAAAGGCAAAAAAAACATTTTAAAGCAATGGTATTACCATTCGAATAATGAGACTGGCACAGCCATTCTCTGGCCTGAGCAAACACCCTGACAAGAAGGGATATATTTTTGCATAACAAGGCAAACTTCTTCAGGAGAATCAGGTAGGGAGAGCAAGCCCACACTCTTGAGGCAGA
>SJYA01003626.1:46789-67734 GCA_006410615.1 Neotragus moschatus | reverse complement strand
CTCTGCTGGGCTCTGTAGGGCTGTGCTCCGGGGCTTCCTGCTCTGCCATCCCGGCCGTCCCCTCGCGATCGGCTCTGTGTGTTTGGGTGGATGCAGTTTGGGGTTTGGTGGTTGTCCTAGCCTGACTGACGTTTCACCGTGTTGAGCCTGGCTCTTTCTGTGAGCCAGCTCCGGCTTTCCTGGGATCTGCAGGGCAGTCTCAGCTGGTGCCCACGTGCTCTTTGAGGTCGAGAGGGCCCTGAGGAGCCGTGAGTGCGTGGCTGTGGACGCGGCAGGGGTGCTCGTGGAGCTCGAGCGGCGACGCTGGAGGGCTGCATTTGTGGAGCACCTGGACCCAGGCCCGGGCCTCTGCACACCCAGGTGTTGTGTTCGGTGTATGTTAGCTGCAGACGCCTCACACCTGTTGGGAGCTGTTTGGAACTTGGTACCATTAGACCTTTGAGGAGCTTCTCTTCGCTTACGGGGAGATGTCCATGGTTAGGGTGCAACCTCTGACTGTCTGGTGTCTTCCCAGGGCGTCACCCTCACGGACCTTCAGGAAGCGGAGAGGACATTCAGCCGGTCGAGGGTAGAGCGTCAGGCTCAGGAGCAGCCCAGCCTGAAGCCTGTGGGTCCTGGAGCGCTCGAGGGCGGCCCCCGGAAGCACGAGCCCCTGGCGGCCCCCGTCCAGGAAGCCGGGGAGAGCCACCAGCCCTGGGGCCGGAGCCCGGAGGGAGAGGTGAGCGCCTGCGCGGAGAGTCTAGGGGGCGGCCGGGGGGCTCTTGCTCACGGGGAGTCCGTGCTCGCTGCTCTGCAGTGGACACCTCCCAGGAAGCCTGTTTACGTCCATCTGCGGTTGGCGGGCCCGCGTAACTGAAAGAGTTCGAGCATGGTGTCCTTCGGCGACCCGCTGTTCCCCCTGGGAGCTGCCGGATGTGCCTTAGGCTGCAGCGTGCTGCGATCGCCACCATGAGCTTGGCTGACGAACGCGAGCGCCTTTCAGCTCTGAAAAGAGAGCTCTCGACGCAGTAAACGCAGGTAGAGGTGGGAGCACTCACTCCCGTTTACGCCTGGCGCTGCTTTAGCTGCTTCACACGGGAGACGCTGCTCAGCCCTCAGCACAGCCCTGTGAGGTGGGTGCCAGTCCTTCTCACCCTGAGCCCGTGGGGTGTTCAGCACCTTGCTCGGCACCTCCGCGACTCAGGAGAGCCCGACGGGTTCCCTGGCAGCCCAGCAGGTAGGAGGCAGTGCTGTCCCTGCGGGGCCCGGGGCTACGATCGCACAGCCGCACGGTGCGGCCAGACACCAGTGAGGGATTTGGAAGAGGAGGTGGCGGGGCGCTGAGCCGCGGCCTGCCCCTGCCGCGCACGCCCGCGGCCTCCCCTCCTGCGCTGCGGGTGGACGTCCTGCCGTGTGCCTCAGCCCTCTAGTGCAGGCGCAGCCAGAGGTGTGGGGCCCTGTGCAGGCTGAGCGTGCTCCTGGTCACCGAAGGCTCCCAGCGACGCCTCTTGTCTCGGGGTGATTGTCAGTAACATTCCTTCTCAGGCCCAGAGATGCCCCGGTCGCGACGATAAGTTTTATGGGGACCATAGTTGCAGGAAAAGAAGTCTTCCTGCTCTTTCCTTAGGTAGCCAAGGTTCTGATGTTTCTTCCGATTGTTTTATCAGCCACTGTTTTTTGAATACTTGCTACATACAAGGTTCAGTTCTAAGCACATAGCATACGGTATCTCATCCAGTCCTCCCAGGGCTCTCTGAGGAAGAGCTTGTTTTCCCTGTTTTATGAAGGAGGAAGTGGAGACTCAGAACTCGAGTCGCCTTCTTAGGTCTCGCAGCTCATTTGTGCTGAAACGAGAGTTTGAGCCACATCCTACCAGACTCCCAAGCGGACTGTGTCTCACTGCTTCTGTCTCTGTATAATCAGAGAGTCTCTGCGTGTGGTGAGAATTTCTCTATCTCTGCATCTTCAACAAGCCACGTCAACAGGTGAATGCGAAGCTTTACTGTTGAGCTCTGTCCTAACTCTCAAGGGAAAGAAAGTTCAGAGCAGAAAAGGGGAGTTCCTTCTTTTCCTTTTATTTTGGGAGAGGGTGCACACGCAGGCGATCACACTCGCACGCCTTGCAGTGGACTCAGCCTCAGTGCCGCCTGCCAGGGGAGTCGGAGGAGGCAGCGGCGCCCACTCCAGCACTCTCGCCTGGAGAATCCGAGGGACGGAGGAGCCGGGTGGGCTGCAGCCCCTGGGGTCGCTAAGGGTCGGACACGCATGCGTGACTTGACTTTCCCTTTTCACTTTCATGCACTGGAGAAGGAAATGGCACCCCACTCCAGTGTTCNGGCAGCGGCGCCCACTCCAGCACTCTCGCCTGGAGAATCCGAGGGACGGAGGAGCCGGGTGGGCTGCAGCCCCTGGGGTCGCTAAGGGTCGGACACGCATGCGTGACTTGACTTTCCCTTTTCACTTTCATGCACTGGAGAAGGAAATGGCACCCCACTCCAGTGTTCCTGCCTGGAGAATCCCAGGGACGGGGGAGCCCGGTGGGCTGCCGCCTCTGGGGTCGCACAGAGTCGGACACGCCTGAGGCGACTCAGCAGCAGCAGCAGCAGCAGCAGGGACGTCCCAGAGAGTGGGAGCGCCCAGTGTCCGTAGCCTGCTTCCGTCAGGTTGACGGAAGCCTCAGAAACTGGCAGAAGGTCCAGGCTTGATCTGGTTTTAGATGACTCTTGCATCGTTTTTCCTGTCCTGGGCTTATGTTCCCACATACAGCCTGCCTTTCCGTGCCCCGTCCTGAACGGCCAGCGCCCTTCCTGTCTGCTGTGTGGCGTCACAGGAGCTGTGCTCCGAGCCGGTGCCGCCCTGGCCTCACCCATCGGTTTCGGAGGAACTTGGGGCTGCTGTCACCCTGGCCCTGTCGTCAGAGCGGGAGCTCAGACCTGCTTCCTTTCTGGCTGGTTAACTGCTTATAAGCCTCTTGATGTAGAAAAGCCCATTTTTAATAAACGTGCTATCCCTACACTTCCGCTGGACTTGACCCCTGACGTCTCATCCCGTGGGTGGTTCTAGCCTGTGTGTCATCCCCTGCAGCGTCCGGGTCAGCCCGAGCAGCCCTCAGCGCCAGCGTCCCCTTCTGCCCTGAGACCCTCGCTCTACACCAGCTCCTACCTGCTCCGGACGGGTGGGTCCTCCGCCCCTGACTCGCAGAGCTCAGAGCCCCCCACAGGCACTGCCAGGACGCGGGCCATGGACAAAAACGGTACGTCGGGCTTCAGAAAGCGCGGGCCTCCAGTGCGCGCACCACGGGCTCCTGAGCTCCGTGCCCCGTCTCCTCCCTGAACAGAGGGTGAAGAAGCAGAGCCGGGCGACCAGCCCTCTGGCAGGCTGACCGTCCGCGAGAGGAGGCGGCCCCGGGAGCGCCGGCGGGGCACGGGCATCAACTTCTGGACGAAGGACGTAAGTGGCCATTGGTGCCGGGCGTCCTGTGTGGGTGCAAGAGACAGTCCCACCCGGCGCCGCGAACGCTGCGTGTCAGGACGTGTCATAAGAAAGACAGACTGCAGGGCGCAGGCTCGTCTGGGAGGCTCTGGCTTGGCACCCAGGGCAGTGCCAAGCGCACGGGCAGGGGGTGAGGGCACGGCGAGCACAGACAAACAGCAAGCGTGCAGGCCGTGCGACGGAGCCGCCCTCGGGGCTCTCAGGGCGCACAGGGAGTCGGCACCGCGCCGTCCCGTGCGCACGGGGTTGGCCAAGGACCCAGGGCTCTCAGAGCCGCCCTTCCGAAGGAGGACGAGGAGCAGGGGGCGCGGCGCAGCTTGCCGTGGGCCCCGCGTGAGGCCAGCGCTCCGTGCGTCCTCTCCCTGCTGGCCTCCGCCTGCCGGCTCAGCCCGCCGCTGACGCCCGCAGACCAGCGGCCAGAGTCGGGTCCCCGTGAGCACGTCCCGTTGGGAACAGATGGCCACTGCAGTGAGGCGGGAAGAGAGGGAAGAGGTGGTCGCTGTTGGAAGCGGCGGCGTGAGTGTCCGGGCGACATGGGAGCGGACAGGTCCATCGGCCGCAGCGCCCAGGGAGGCCGGCTCTCTCCCCGCCAGGGCGCTCTGCTCGGGCACAGGGGGCGCTCCGCGGCGCTGCTGAGGCCGCGTGCCAATGGGGCTGACGGGTGCCGGCGGGGCCGTCTGCGACCGTGACCGCTTGTTCTTCCTCCTCCTGCCTTTCCAGGAAGATGAAACGGAAGTCCCGGAAGAGGTGAAGAAAGCGTGGGTAAGTGGCCGGTGGCGAGGCTGCCCGCGGGGCCGCCCTGCCTGCTCTGCCCGCCTAACAGAGGAGCAGGCTGCGTACAGGCTGGGGCCTGGGGGTCCTGCTCGCCCGCGTCCCGTGTCCCTGCTCGAGGCTTCCTGCGCCTCCGGCCGGGCTCTAACTCATTTCCGACTGTCTCCTCTCTCTCCTGCTGTCGGAGTGTGTAAAGTCCTTTGGAATCTTGGGAAGAAAAGTGCAGTGATGCTGCTTCTCACGGATCAGCGTCCTCTCCAGGCTGGCAGAGAGGAGCGGGGGGCGGGGTGGGGACGGTCGGAAGCCACCTACACTCCCTCTGGAAGGAGGTCTCCCTCTGGCCTGTGCAGCTCACAGGCCTGCATGCCTGACGCCCGCTCCTGCGTGAGGGCGGCTCTCCCGAAGCCCCAGGCTCACGATCGGCAGCTCCATGCTCCTGAGCAGCGCCGTGCGTCTCTCCCTGTTCTTCCTGTGGGCTTTCTGTTTGTTTTCTTGGCCGTGCTCTGGGGCTCCTGGGGTTAGAGCTGGGGGGGGTCTTCGCTGCCTGACCAGGGCTGGAACCCCGGCCACCAGGCGGCGCGCTGAGTCCTGACCACTGCACGGTGGGGACGTCCTGCTGTTTCTCCAGAAGGAAGGGCTTTGTCTGGCTTTGACCAAATGAACTGAGAGAATAGGCGCATTTCTATTGGAAATTACGTGAATAGATGGCCTTTTTTCCACCCTAAGTTATGTGATAGTATATTACCAGAATATATGTAATAACTCATCCTGAAAGTCAACACCTCGTTCATGCATAGAGAGGAAGTAGGAATGCTCTGCTGTCGCGGACCTCCTGGATTGGGGTCGCGACCCAGAACCACCAGGAGTGGTCTCTAGAGGCGGTGCCGTCCGGACCACTGAGGAGGGTGCAGCCCCCTTGTGGGGGCAGGGCTGCAGCTGGCTCACAGGGGAGGGCTGGGGGGCCAGTGTGGGCACAGATGCCCGAGGAGGCCCCCGGGGCAAGGTGTGTGTGCGTGACCGCGACCTCGTTGCTGGGGGTCGGCAGGGCTTCGGGAGACAGTAAGCTGTGACTGACTGCCATACCTAAAGGGAGAGCCCAAGTGTGACCGCAGAGCTCGGACACGGCCACCGTGTATGGAGGGGCGTTGAGGCGGGCAGCTCCACAAAGGAGCCCAGCGAGGAGGCCTAGGCAGCGTCCCTGTGGGGAGGCCGCAGTCTCCGCGTTTCTGAGCTCCTTGGTGCTGGGGCACCAGGCAGGGACGCCGGGTGTGGGCTTAGGAGGGCAGGGTGTGCAGAGAGCCCGTGCCCTGCCTCCAGCCCGGCCCTGCTGGGCTCCTCCCCAGCACCTGTGCAGCAGGCAGGTGTGGTGCCGGGGTCCACACCGGCGCCCGGGTCAGCAGGCCTGGTCCCCACGGACCCTGGGAGTCCATCCCCGGTCAGGTGGGAGCTAGCGGATCCCAAATGTGTGTGGATGGCTCTCCTCCTCTCGGAGACCAGAGCCTGGTTAGAAAACGCTTGCTGTCCAGACCTGGTTTGTGTTGGCACCGTGGGCATCTGTTTGCTGTCGTGCAACTCAGCTGGAGAAGTGGCGCTGACGTGCGTATCCGGGCACGATTTACGACTGGAACGGTCCTGGGTGCCCTCATTTCTGGGTGAGAGGAGAGACCCCGCGCGCTTCCGTGGTGGTGACAGGAATGCTCCAGGCCCCACGTGGTGCACCTGTTGAGGCAAACCCCGGCCCCCCTGGAAAAGCCACGAGGCGGTGAGACCCCCGTGACACAGGGCTCACGTCTCAGCAGCCCCTTGGCGCCGTGCTGGGAGCAGGTCTGCGCGGCTGTCCGCGGGAGGTGGGTGCCCTCCCAGAAGTCCTCGCCTGTCTGCATCTTGCTAAGTGAGGCCGAACCGAGTCAGGGTTTGACACGACAGCGGCGGCTGCTCCCGTCCGAAGTGCTGCCTGCCGCTGGCCCGGGCGGGCTGCGTGCTCAGGGCCCTGCAGGCGCTGTGTCTTCTCTCGCCTGCGCCTTTGGTCTGCCTTCATTCTGTTTACACTGTTTCGGTCTCCCAGTTCTTGTTTCCCGATTCCCAGGCCAGTTCCGATGTGTGGTTGAATTGATCACTAGAGGGCACACGTGTCTCGGAGCCATGGTGAGTGAGAAGAGCTGTGCCTGAGGAGGCTGGGCGGGAGGCAGGTGACTTGGCAAGGCTTCCACATCCGTGCAGGGAAGCTGCCTGCCTCCCAGACGTGAGCACCTTGGAGCTGGGAGGGAGTTAGAGAAAGCCCAGGTGAGAGGCCGCGCCTCACAGGGGGAGCTCTGAGCCCTGGGCCAGTGGAGCATCCGGGGAGCGAGCGCTCTCCAGGGGGCCCCCGGCCCACTTCAGGGGACTCTGTGACTGTGCTGGGGCCGACCTCGCATCCCCTGCGGTTCCCCGTCCCTATTTAGGGACGCAGATGAAGCCCGATGAGGAGGCCCAGCCGTGGGGTGTGGAGGGCTTTCAGGCTCAGAAGCTTTGCCACGTGGAGGTGGGCCTGCCATCACCTGGCATGCGTCTCACACCCACCCCGAGGCTCTCCAGACCCCACGGTCTTCAGGATTTTCTGGAGGCTTCATCAAGCGTGCCGTTTGCCATTAACTAACTGTGCAGCACGGCGGTTCACAGTTTCAAAGGCTGTGCCCCACGTATGGCTCTTGCAGGACGCCGGCTGCACTCTGCGTGTCGGGAAGCCGTCCTTCCAGCTTCCAGCCCCGTAGGAGGCGCACCTCTCACTCCTCCATCGTCATCTGTTGTTACTGAGCAGGTTCCGTGTTTGAGTTGAGTTGCTGGTGGCGTTGCGCCTCCTCGCATGGAGGAAGGTTCCCCTGAAGGGCGGCTCGGAGGCCGCGTGAGAGTCTGATCCGTGTCCTGGGGAGCGCCCCCCTGCTGACCCGACCTGGGCGCCTGTCTGTCTGTCAGGATGTGGTATTCCCGTCCTCCACTTAAAAGGTGCTTCTCCCCTGCATCCCTTTTGCTTTCCGGCAAATCATGTCCCATCTTCTGAACAAATCATGACCCTTGACCTTCAAAGTCGGCAGCATAGCATCCCGTCCAGAGTGGACCATTGGTCTGATGACGCCTCCTCCTGGTGAGGCCTGCCCAGCAGACGTGCTGAGGAAGTGCTGGTCGGAGGGCGCTGAGATCCCTGCCGCAGACAGCTGGTGAGCTCGTCCAGGGGCACGTTGGTCCAGTGCTCCAGAAGGCATAAGCAGTTAGGTGTAAGACTTTCAAACTGAATCAGAGAGAGGCCCAACTGAGGTCTTTCTAGCAAAGCTTGGTTTTGAACTAAGCTGTAACAGGAAATGAAACTTGCTCTGGGAGCTGCTTGGCCACGGGAATGTCTCTTATACCTGAAGCCGCTGCAGGCATCTCCCCTCCTGTCCTTGTCTTCTGTAGCCCCTCCTCCGCTCGTGGAACGAGCACTCAGGTGCCTGCTGTGGGCAGGCTGTGCTCAGGGTCGCCCTGTCCCAAGTTCTCAGCTGGAGTGGGGGCATCCCCATGGGAAGGCCCTGCGGTGGTGGAGAGCTGGTTCCTGGGGCTCCCCTGACGGCCTCTGAGAAGGAGACGCGGCCTGTCTCTTTGACGGCCGGGAGTGTCATGGACAAGGAAGCCTGGTGTGTTGCAGTCTGTGGGGTCTCACGGAGTTGGATGTGACTTAGTAACTGAACAAGTGTTACTGTAGCCATCCAAGCGCTAAATCGGAGTTTCATACGGAAGAGCTCCCAGAAATACGTTTTCCAAAGAAAGCCCCTCCTTGAGGAACGCAGAGAACACTCCAAGATGCAGAAACACTGAGCGAAGTCGGGCCAGGCAGAGGGAGCCGGAGCTGAGCCAGCCTCTGAGACCCCCTGCAGCCGGCCAGCTCCTCAGCAGAGCTCCTCTCTCCTGCCAGAGTCTCACGGCTCTTACGCAGTGTTGGCCATGCCCCGCGGGGTTTGCGGTGGTCCTTATGGGTTTGTGAGTTGGAGCTCTGGCCAGTCTAAAACGACAGTCATAGGCTTGGGATTTTAGAGCCAAGGGAAGCTTTAAACTTTTTGTTTCCCTTATTCACTGGCCACACCGCAGGGACTATAGGATCTTGGTGCCCAGGCCAGGAATTGGAGCGGGTCCCAGCAGTGAACGCCCGAGCCCCTGGAGCTCGGGGGTCCCTGAGCGCCTCCCTTCAGAGCTCACGGCGAGCCCCAGGGAACGCGCACACAGCTGTGTGTGGACTCTGCCCCTGACTGTGCGCCCGTCGCATGCCATGACGCACCGTCGCGGCGGGAGGAGCGCAGGCCTGGCCCAGCTGCTCTGCAGGGGTTGATAGTGTCGACCTCTTAGAGTCGTGAAATGAGAACCACTTAAACACACTGAAATAGCTAGAGATGAGTCACGCCACTCAGACTGTTTTCCGAATTTTGGAATACTCTCACTGACCTGAGGATACTCTGATTTTGAGGTTGGCTGTTAAGCTATCCATAAAGGATGGATTTTTCGGGGTCAGAGAAGTAGCCAGGCTCCAGCACGCACCTGTGCTCTGACAGCGGGCCTGACGGGTTTTGAGAAGTAAACGTTAGAGGGAGTGCCGAGGCGCGGGGGAGCCAGGCAGGGCCGGGAGGAGGGCGAGCTCCGGAGCCCTGCGCATGCCGTGAGCTCTGCCGGCCGCCCTCCCGCTCCTGCGCCTGCCCGCCTTCCTGCTCGTCTGTACATACCACCCCCGCTCGCGTGGAGTCGGTGGCAGCCTCCCCTCCTGTTTGCTCGAGTCCCCTCAGCCTTGCTCCTGGCACACTGTGGGCGCTGTCCCCTCCGTCAGGCAGGACTCGGCCTTGTTACCCAGCCTCCTGAAGCCCCTTCGTCTGCTGGCAGGCGCCCAGCGGGTTCTGTCCACGCCCGCCGCTGGGTAGTGTCTTCGCTGTTCTCCTTTTAGGTAAAAGCCGAGGCCTGTTTTGCTTTCCCTTCTCCCCGGGGCCTGATTGCCTAATAAGGTAAACTATGTCCCAGCCGAGCTGAGCTGTTGAGACAGAACAGCCGTCTAAGTTTAGAGAACTGGTAGGTGAGCTCCGGACGGGACAGCTTATTTCTATGGTCAAGTAGTATTTTTCACATTCACTGGAAAACCACCATCATCTTTTTTAAGCAAGCCGGTCTCCCTTTTAATTGAGTGAAAAGATAGTGAAATATAGGCCTTCCTCCCTCAGCTTCTTTGTCTTTAGCTGGAAAAGAAGGGGAAGAAAGGGAAAAGGGAGTTAGCTTGTCCCCAGAATGAGAGGGCTTGTGAAGCCTGAGAAGTCTGATACAGTGCTCCCGGGACAGGTGGAACGGGCAGGGCTGTGTGGACAGGGGTCGGCAGGCTCTCACAGCCGCCGCCGGGACCGCGGGCCAGTGCCTCTGTCCAGGCTGCCCGCGGGGGCCTCTCCAGCCTCGCCACCACGCTCGCTGGACCGCCTCTCCCCTCGTGGGCTCCTGCTCTGCACCCGTGGTTCTCAGGGTCCCGCGGCTGCTGGGCTGTCTGTATATGGGTCACATTTGTGCCTGGGCCCAGCCAAGCTGGAGCAGCCAGTCTGAGAGCAGTTTCTCTGGCAGCTTCCTTTTAAGGACTCCATCAACTTTAGGTCACGCTGTTGCCAAGCAGAGCTCAGGAAAGTGCACACGTATTCCTCTCAGACCCTGCAATTTTGAGGCCTGCTGCCCCATCACATCAGTGAATTCTGCCTCAGCCAGGAATCTGTCAGATGGAATAAACTGACCTTCAGGGTATCTGTGTGGCCTCCACTCAGAGGTCCAGAGATGCGGCGAGTTTGTCAGCTGCTGAGGGGAGCGCGCTTAGCCTCTGAGCTTCGCACTCACTCCAGTCTCTTCCTTCCGCCTCTGGCTGCCTTCAAGGCCTCCGGTTTCGTCAGCGATCTCTGACCTTGTGTGGCGGCGTGAGAGGCTTGAACCCCTGCTGTAGCTTGTTTTCTGTGACGAGGCAGTGTGTTCCGTGACAGGGAGCACGTGGCGTGCAGACACGTGCAGAGAGGGCTTCTAGAGGAGGCTGTCCTTGCGGGGTCGCCGTGGGGGTGCTGGGCCTGCGTCTGCAGGCAGGGCCGGGGAAGCCAGGCCTCCCCGCGCCCCTGAACACAACGGTCCTGCCGCTGGGCTTCCGCCTGCCTCCCTGGACAGTCGGGTGAAAGCCTCTCTGTCATCCGAGTGCAAAGCCAGACTTGACTCTGCGTGTGAGCTCACGTTTTTCGGCGGAGGGCGCTTCTAAAAGTCCGCCACGTCGGTCGAGGAGGAGCCTCTTGCACGTGGGCTGACCGCGTCCCCGGCCGCGCCGCCTCCCGTGCAAGGCCACTGTCGCTCAGCAGCCCCGCCCCGCACGCCCGCCGCCACTGCCGTCGGCCTTCGGGACGCTCCTCGGGGTCCACCTCTGGCTGCCTCATGGCACCGCCTGGGGTTCTTGGCTCCAGATTTGCACATTGAAACACATGCTTCATTTTCAGTGATTTCCTTTGTCTCTTCTCCATGCCTTATTATTGATTTTTTGTGATTTTAGCTGAGTTGTAGCTCTTAAGAATTTCATTTCAGGGTAGTCATAGTTGGTGGGAGTAGAAAATGTTTGTTATAAGAGATGATTCCTGCCGCTGTGAAAAGTGAAGATAAAGTTGTTCACTCAGATGAGATGACTGTTTAACATTCTGGTGAATTTCATGCTGGTGTTTTCCCTAAGAGTTTTCTATCCCGAGACCAGCTAATAGCTTTCTTAAGAAGAGGATCGTTTTCAGCTTGGGCATTCCGGGCCCCTGTCATTACCGTGATGACAGTTTCGTGTGAGGCTGGCTTCAAAGCCCTCGGGTTCGGCTCTCTCGTGGACGGAGTCAGGCTGCGCTGGCTTTGATCGTGGGGAGCCCGCAGGGGTAATTGCTCCCTGTGCAGTGCAGGTGGGAGTTGCAGGAGTCCTCATCTCTTCTGGAGACCTTTAACCATGGCTTAGGCCTAGCTAATGTCAGCCTTCTAGCCCCATGATTTAGGTAACAATTTAGAGGGGGATTTGCGGCTCTTTCCCAGCAAACGAAGTGTTTATAGGTTCGCCCTGGCGGGAATGTCTAACTTGAGGCACTGGCCGATGTTATGGCTGGAGGGCCGGAGGGATGGGCTGGTGGGGGCTGCGGTCACTGTCTGCCAGGCTTTGTTTTCTCCAGCTCCATTTTCCATCAGGCAGACTCAGGAATCGGAGCAGGCATTCAGGGGCCTGACTTTCTCTCAGAAAACCGTGATGTTCTGTCCAGACGCAGTGCTCGAGGGACACAGATGTCCGCACAGGTGCGCTAGAGTGTCCCTGCTCCCTGCACTTTCAGAGGCTGCGTTTCCTGACAGCCCCAACTCACACTGCGAATTATGCCAGTTTCGACAGCTACTGAGAGGGAGGAAGGGACTTTTTAAAAGCCCTTTATCAAATTAATAGCTCAAACTAGAATACTTGGTGTTGGCTTGGAGCTTATAGGTCCCGTTATATTCCTGAAATCTTTGTCGGGCTGTAGCAGCATCTTAGAAGGAAAATACCGTTTGGATGTCCTGTACCAAGTGAAACCGCCTGCTGTGTGACGGAGCTTCGCTGGCGCTGGGGGCTCAGACTTCACCGCCTCGATGGTCGTCGGGCTGCCGTCCCTGAGCGCTAAGACCTCCCTCTGTCCAAGCTTCCGGCTTTGGAGGGTCTGCACTCTGGGCCTTGGGGGGCCCGGCAAGTGCTGGGGCCTGCCCTGCGGGAGCAGGGGGTAGCCTGGTCTTCGTCTTGGCACCGGATGCTGCCAGTCTGGGCTCAGCAGGCCTTGTGTGCAGGGTCTGGTCGTCCGTGTTGTCTGCTTGGCCAGACACTTGGTCCGTCTGAGCCACTCAGCTCCACTGTTCCAGCGAGCAAGCAGCTGTGGACAGTATGTCCTGAACGGACATAGCTGTGTGCTGACGAAACTTTTCGTACGAAGCAGGCTGGACTTGGCCTGTGGGGCAAGCGCCAGGTGACAGGCATGGACAGGCTGCCGGTGGCCGCGTGCCTCTCGGTGCCCATGTGTCTCCTGCCAAGCCCCATCTCGTCGATGCAGCGTTTTTCGGATTCTTGGTCGCCACCGGCAGTGTGTGGGCAGGGGCGTGGTGCAGGAGGCAGCGGGGTCGTCTGTCCTCACCCGGAGACACGTTGCTGCAGGGGCCGCAGCAGAGCTTCCCGGGGCAGCATCGAGGGAGCGTCTGCACGGAGCTCCCCTGGTCTCGCTTCACGGACGGCCCCCTGCCTGTCCCTTGTCAGCTCTTCCCATCTGAGCCTGTCCCTTCTCACACAGTCTGGACACGGGCAGCCACCTGCTGAGTGGCAGGTTGAGCTCCCTGCAGACTCTGACCGCACCTGAGCCAGTCTCTGCGGCTCCCAGGTTCCCAGGAGGGTGGCAGTCGTGGCAAACAGCCCTGGGGTGGTGGGTTCATCTGGAATGGTTTCCTCAAAGAACACGTCCTCCCAGCTCACCCCTCCTGCCCACCGTTGCCCCAGAAAAACGTCACAGGCGAAACGGAGCTTTCCGACGGTAAGTCCAGGGGCAGGGCAGGACCTGGGAGACCGACCCTGACTGTACCGCGAGTTACAGCATGTTGCCTGGTGGGCTGCCGTCGATGGGGTCGCACAGAGTTGGACACGACTGAAGTGACTCAGTAGTAGTAGTGACTCTGTGAATGCCCTACTTCCTGCTCTGTGTTCAACCAGTCTTCTGAGGGAAGTGTCTTCTGGAATTTACCTCCCCGAAATACACTTTTACTGCAAGCTACAGCTGAGCTTGGGCCTTCCCTGGTGGCTCGGTGGTAAAGAATACACCTGCCAATACAGGAGACTTGGGTTCAATCCCTGGGTCAGGAAGATCCCCTGGAGAGGGAAGTGGCAACCTGCTCCAACATTCTTGCCCGGGAAATCCCATGGACAGAGGAGCCTGGCAGGCTACAGTCCGTAGGGTCGCAAAGGAGTCAGAAATGTCTTAGTGACTAAACAACAATTAAGCTTAAAGGAATAAATTTGATTTAGATTGTAATATTGCTAGAAAACTACTTCACAATAGATCAGTTTACACATACATGTCTATATGAATAAAAACGTGTAACTCCGCTTGTATTCAAAACTGTCATTGCTCAGTCGCTCGGTCGTGTCTGACTCTGCAGCCCCGTGGGCGGAAGCTCCCCAGGCCTCTCTGTCCTTCCCCATCTCCCAGAGCTGGCTCAAACCCATGTCCATCGAGCCAGTGATGGCGTCCAGCCATCTCGTCCCCTGTCGTCCCCTTCTCTTCCTGCCCTCAGTGTTTCCCAGCATCAGGGTCTTTTCCAGGGAGTCAGTTCTTCATATCAGGTGGCCAAAGTATTGGAGTTTCAGCTTCAACATCAGTCCTTCCAAAGAACACCCAGGACTGATCTCCTTTAGGATAGACTGGTTGGATCTTGTTTATTCAGGAAATGCTCGCATGCCTGTTACACGGGAGGCGTTTATTTGGTGCTTTTGAACATTGCAAAGTCCACTTAGCAATTGTGTTAGTGGGAAAATGGAGACCACTGAAACGTCCCTTGTCCCGGCGGCAGTTAGGCAAGCAGTGCCTCACCCTCACAGTGGACACCGTGAATCACAGCTTGCGTTCCATCCCCGACGGCCAGCCCTGGGGGTTTCCTAGGAAGAGACTGGAGTCGAGGCTGCTGAGCTGCAGAGACCACACAGAGCCCTGGATGAGCGCCTGTGGGGCGCCGCCACGTGGGCCAGTGCACAGCCCCGCCGGCAACGTGAGCATGTGCACGCGGGCCGCGGACTGAGTCGCGAGTGCTGGTGGTCATGCTCCCGTGGCGGGACTCCGGGGGCCCGCTTGCTCCTGCTCTAATGAGCCCCTGTCGCCAAGGGCTGGTGGCCGTGCTCCCGTGGCGGGACTCCGGGGGCCTGCTTGCTCCTGCTCTAGTGAGCCCCTGTCGCCGCTGTCATTTTTTCCTAAGACCGTGGGCGGAACAGATGCTGGGAAATCAGAGGCTTGAAGTAAAGTGCAGGCTGCTGTCTCGGCCACGCCCCGCCCTCCGACGCTGCCGGTTTCTGCTGTGTGGAGGGATCTGCACGCTCGCCCCGGCCCTTAGAGGCCCCAGACACTGGGGGTCACAGAGTTATTTCTGGAAGGTGCTGTGGAAACCATTCCACCTCAACTTCCTTATTTTACAGGTTGAAAGTCCAGAGCCCCAGAGTGGGCGCAGCTTCTGAGCCGTCCAGGAGCTGCAGGGGCCGCCCACCCTCAGCTCCAGGCCGCTGTCCTCGCGAGGGGAGGTGCCGCAGCCTGGCTCCGGGGACAGCAGCCTCAGGGTTTACGCACAGGCTCTACAGTCAGGGCTGCTGCTGTCCAAGCTTATCACCATGTCAGAGTCATCTGCCCTCTGTATCTCATTTCGCAGTATACCCAAGGTTTCAATCCATACGACTTCCAAACAGTAGGAATAGTCCTCCACTACAGTTGATTTTGAGTTTGAGCTTTGGATATATTTGCTGATGTTTTTTCTGACTTGTGGCGTTAGGGGAACCAAACTGCCGTTATTTCAGAAGTAAAAGCCATTAATGATACAAGTAACACCCAGAAGAATGGTGGTCAGATTGGCGGCAGCAGACCCCAGGAGAGCGTGGCGCCTCCACCGTGCTGAGGGGGAGCGGCCGCGAGCCCGCCGCTCTGCGCAGCCACGCAGCAGGCACAGAGTGAGGCGCTGTCAGGCACGCGGGGCTGACTCAGCCCACAGGCCCTGCTGGCGCGAGGACCAAGTGTTTCTCAGCAGAAGGAAAACAAACACGGAAGGAAAGGGGCAGAAGAGAGAAGGCGCTGGGACATGGCGACAGCCAGTGTTCCTTCATGTTTACGCCCTGGATCTGGAATCTAAAGGCATAAAAGTGCCCTGCAGTTCTGGTTTTGAGCAGAAAGAGGCTGGTTAGCTGTGTACGCTTCTTAAGGGAAAAAATGCCTTTTGAGCAGAAAGAGGCTGGTTAACTGTATACTCTTCTTAAGGGAAAAAATGCCGTAACCATTAAACCATAACAAGAATAGCCACTGAAATAACATAGAAATAGAAGGTACAGCTCCCATCAGTAGGGGAAAAATAGAAAAATTTTCAAATTAATTCACTCCATCCAGTGGAAGACAGGAAAGGAGATGAAAAGAGGCAAAGGGGAAAAGAGTAAATAGGAGATTCAAAACAAAGTGTGTTTGCAGTCTTGATGAGCATGAGTTTACCCGTAAAGCCAGGCAGACACTCAGGTTGAATTATTCCACTGCGTGCTGTCCTCAAAACAGTGGCGGAGGGTTAAAGATGAAAGCGTGGGGGGATGAATGCAGATGTTCACCGAGAGGAAGCTGATAAGGCAGCGTTCATGTCCATCCAAAGGTGATTTTACGCCAAAGACATCAAATGACAGGAAGATATTTCTTCATTGTGAAAAGCAGTCCACAAAGAAGTTTCAAAATAATGGACTGTAGACACCGAAAATACAGTCTCAAGTCTTATAAAGCAAAAGCTGTCAGAATAGCAAATCGTATGTCCACAATCAGAGCTGCAGACTTTTACACACCTCTCTCAGAAACTAGTATGTCAAACACACACAGTCACCTGAAGGACGTAACAGATTTGGAGAACATAAATAGCTTGTTCCAGTAGCTACACCAGGCACACGTGAGATTGTATCATGAGGACCACAGCGAATTAAAAATCAGCTTCATGCTTTCAGTCACCAAATATTTATTGAGTGTGTGATGCTTACCATCCATTGTCCTGGGCACTTGGAATGCAGCAGTCAACAGAGAGCCGGGGCTCGTGGAGCTGACCTTCTAGCAGGGAGAGGGTGGAGGAGGCAGGCGGGAGAGAGCACGCACGCACAGTGAGCTGTGTCATGTGTCAGACACGGCGTGAGGAAGAGCGGGGCATGAGGAGGGCTGGGTGGGGAGGGCGTGCTCTGCTGCCAGGTGGGGTGTCTGAGTGAATCTCGTTGACTGAGATCAGAACAAAGAGCTAAGGGCAGCGAGTCAGCACAAAGATGTCTGGACGGAGAGTACTGCAGACAGACGTGCCAGCTGGAGCCAGGCCTTGGGGACTGGAGGAGAGAGCGTCCCTGCTGGTCTGGGGGCTAGGAATCCACCTGCCAGTGCAGGAGACTCGGATTGGCTCCGCGGTCGGGGCATAAGCCCCACAGCACAGCTGCTGAGGCCCAGGCACCCTAAGCAGGGAACACCCATGCACAGCACAGCCAGAAATAAGTAAATACAACTCTTGTAAAAAGAATGGCTCTTTGAAAAGATAAACAGAATTGGCAAACCTTTAGCCAGACTTAAGCAGCAGGCCCAAATCAGTAAAAAAAAATGAGAAAGAAACTACAGTTGACACCACAGAAATACATAGGATCATAAGAGACTGTATCGAACATCTATGTGCTAATAACATAGCCTAGAAGAAGTGGACAAGTTCCTGGAAACGTTCCGTCTTCTAAGACTGAACTCAGAAGAAATAGGAAGTGGGAGCAGATGAGTTATCAATAATGAAATTGAGTCAGTTACTTCAAAAATTCCCAACAAATGAAAGTCCAAGACCAGATGGCTCCACGCACATGCTTGTGTGTGTGTCTATGTGTGTGTGCGCTGTGCTCTGGGGCCTCCATCGTGTCTGACTTCTCTGTGCTCCTGTGGACTGTAGCCTACCAAACTCTTCTGTCCGCAGGATTTTCCTGGGAAGAATACTGGAGTAGGTTGCCAGGCCCTTCTCCAGGGGATCTTCCCAACCCAGGGATTGAATCTACTATATCGATTGGCAGGCGGATTAGTTCTGCCAACATTTAGAGAAGAGTTAACACCTGTTCTTCAGTTCAGTCGCTCAGTCGTGTCCAAGTCTTTGCGACCCCATGGATTACAGCGTGCCAGGCCTCCCTGTCCATCACCATCTCCCCAAGCTTACTTAAACTCATGTCCATCGAGTCGGTGATGCCATCCAACCATCTCATCCTCTGTCGTCCCCTTCTCCTCCCACCTTCAATCTTTCCCAGCTTCAGGGTCTGTTCCAGTGAGTCAGTTCTTCGCGTCAGGTGGCCAGAGTATTGGAGCTTCAGCTTCAGCATCAGTCCTTCCAGTGAATATTCAGGACTGGTTTCCTCTTGAGAAACTCTTCCAAAAAGTTGCAGGAGGAGGATTTCCAACTCACTCTGTGAGGCCAGCATCACCCTGATACCAAAGCCAGACTGAGCTATCACACACACACGTTTACAGGCCAGTGTCACGGATGAACACAGAACAGAGCCTCTCAGTTAAATACGAGAAAAGCAGGTGTGACCGTACATTTAGGGAATCGTGTACCGTGATCGAGTGGGGCTTCTCCCAGGCACGCAAGGGTGGTTTAGTGTCCACAGACGATACGATACGCACATCAACACCTCGAAGAATAAAAACCATATGATCTTCTCAGCAGAGGCACAAAAAGCTTTTGAAAAGATTAAACATTCATTTTTTATTAACAAAAAAAAAAAAGCCTCCAGAAAATGAGAGAGAAAACTTACTTCAACATGATAAAGGCCGCATATGAGAAGCCCACGGCTGATATCCTACTTGATGGTGAAAACTGAAAGTTACTCTGAGAACAGGAAGAAGGCAAGAGTGTCCACTCTCTCTGATCACTCCACGTAGCCTTGGGAGCCCAAGCTACAGCAGAAGAGCAGGCAGTGGAAGGAGGTGCCTGTCGCAGGTGGCCTCCCCCTCTACCAGAAGGTCCTGACGGTGCTGCCGGGTAACCGCTGAGCTCGGTGACACTGATAACCTTGCAGGATACAAAATTCATACACGAAATCTCTTGCATTCCTATACACTATCGATAAAAGACCATAAAGAGAAATTCAGGGAACAACCCCATTAATCGTCAGGAAAACCTAAACTGGAACCACAGTGAGGTGCCACCTGTGTGAGGTATCTGCACGCTTAGTTGCCCAGTCACGTCTGACTCTTTGCAGCCCCGTGGACTGTAGCCCGCCAGGGGAATTCTCCAGGCAAGGATACTGGAGTGGGTTGCCATGCCCTCCTCCAGGGGATCTTCCCAACCCAGAGATCAAACCCAGGTCTCCCACATCGCAGGCAGATTCTTTACCAGCTGAGCCACCAGGGAAGCCCATGAATGCTGGAGTGGGGAGCCTGTCCCTTCTCCAGTGGATCTTCCCTACTCAGGAGCTGAACCAGGGTCTTCTGCATTGCAGGCGGATTCTTTGCCAGCTGAGCCACCAGGGATGCCCATAAAACCAAACAACTCAATTAAAAACAAGCAGAAGACCTGAGTAGATGTTTTTCCAGAGAAGATGCAGAGATGGCCAGCATCTCTAACCACCAGGAAAAGGCAACAGAAGACCGCAGTGAGGCACCACCACACACCTCTCAGCACTGCTGTCCTCACAGAGGACGCAGACCGCACGGTGAGGACGCGGAGAGGAGGCCCCACACGCAGCCTGTCGGCGGGAGTGCAGCCACCGCGGAGAGCAAGACGCTCGCCATAGCGCCGCCGTGTGACCTGGCAGCTTTGCTCCTGGATATGCACCCAAAGGAAGCAAGACACTGACCTGAAAAGATAGTGCGCCCGTGTCGTGACAGCGCTATTCGCAGTTACCAAGGCGCAGGAGCAGCCTCGGTGTCTGTCAGCGGATGAGTGGGTGAAGGGGTGTGTGTGTGTGTGTGTGTGTGTGTAACCCAACCTAGGCATCTATCAGCAGAGGAATAGCTAAAGGGGTGTGTGTGTGTGTGTATGTGTAGTGGAATATTCAGTTCAGTCGCTCAGTCGTGTCCAACTCTTTGCGACCCCATGAATTGCAGCACGCCAGGCCTCCCTGTCCATCACCACCTCCCAGAGTTCACTCAGACTCACGCCCATCAAGTCGGTGATGCCATCCAGCCATCTCATCCTCGGTCGTCCCCTTCTCCTCCTGCCCCCAATCCCTCCCAGCATCAGGGTCTCTTCCAATGAGTTAACTCCTCACATGAGGTGGCCAAAGTACTGGAGTTTCAGCTTCAGCATCAGTCCTTCTAGGACTGACTTCCTTCAGAATGGACTGGTTGGATCTCCTTGCAGTCCAGGGGACTCTCAAGAGTCTTCTCCAACACCACAGTTCAAAAGCATCAATTCTTCGGTGCTCAGCTTTCTTCACAGTCCAACTCTCATATCCATACGTGACCATGGGAAAAGCCATAGCCTTGACTAGACGGACCTTAGTCAGCAAAGTAATGTCTCTGCTTTTGAATATGCTATCTAGGTTGGTCATAACTTTCCTTCCAAGGAGTGTCTTTTAATTTTGTGGCTGCAGTCACCATCTGCAGTGATTTTGGAGCCCCCCCAAAATAAAGCGTGACACTGTTTCCACTGTTTCCCCATCTCTATTTGGAGAATATTACTCAGTCACAGAAAAGAATGAAATTCTGCTATTTACAGCAATGTGGATGGANGTTGGTCATAACTTTCCTTCCAAGGAGTGTCTTTTAATTTTGTGGCTGCAGTCACCATCTGCAGTGATTTTGGAGCCCCCCCAAAATAAAGCGTGACACTGTTTCCACTGTTTCCCCATCTCTATTTGGAGAATATTACTCAGTCACAGAAAAGAATGAAATTCTGCTATTTACAGCAATGTGGATGGACTTGGAAGGCATTAAACTACGTGAAATGTCAGAGGAAGAAAAGTATGATATCACTTATGTGTGGAATCCAAAGAATAAAAAGCAGCAGATTCCCAGGTATAGAGAACGAACTAGTGGTTACTGGTAGGAGAGGGAAGGGGAAGGAAATACTGGAGTAGGGGATTGAGAAGTTAAACTACTCTCTGTAAAGTAAGCAAGCTACAAGGGTATGTTGTACAGCACCGGGAATACAGTTTTTTATTAAAACCATAAATGGAATATTACTTCTAGAAATTTAAATCATTATGTTATACACTTGAAACATATAACATTGTACTTGAACTGTGTACCTCAATGGAAAAAAGTATTCTGGACATATGGGATGTGAGGAAATGAGGGGTCTGGGCAGCCCCGAGGTTTCTGGTCTGAGCACCTGCAAAGTCCGAGTCGCTAGCAGCTCGAGGCCGCAGGCCAGGAGGGATGCAGGGCCCGGGTGGGGGCTGTTGAGCTCGAGGTCTCTGCGGGTGCCCGGCCGTCAGGCCTATGGCCCATCTGGGTGATGCTTAAATCCGTGAGGCTCTGTGAAGGGGTGGAAGGGGAGTTGAGACAAGAGAGGGTGACGGACTGAGCTGGGTTCACTGCGCACTGCGGGAAGGGCCTCGGGCCCAGGGGCCGGAGGGGCCCCGGGAAGTGGTGGTGTCCCGTCCCCTGTGAGTGGGAGGAGCGCTCCACAGACAGCAGCCGTGGCACTGAGGGCTGCCGAGGGCCGGGTCATGAAGGCCGAGGGCTGCCCGGTGACGTCCGTGTGGGGGCCCGCGGGGACCTTGGCGGGGCCAGCTCTGGTGGAGCCAGGGGGCAGAAAGGCTGGCACCAGAGGTTTCAAGACACAGCTGGGGAGAGGAGTTAGATACATGGGAAACAGCCATTTTTTGCAAACAAGTTTCTCAGCAGAGCGGGGCAGGGAAATGGGATGATAGCTCACAGGAGAGATGGGGTTGAGACGAGGGCGCTTCTTGAGGTGCAGAAGTTGGCCGATGGGCCTGGGGGAGG
>SJYA01003626.1:33076-44339 GCA_006410615.1 Neotragus moschatus | reverse complement strand
CGGGGGCGGGCCGCAGGTGACCCGGGGTGGGGTGGGGGCGGGCCGGGGCCATGAGTGCCCGGAAGAGGGCTGTCCACCGCCGGGATGTGGCCTGCCTGCTGCCGTTCCCCAGTGAAGCAGTAAGCAGACCAGCAGCTGGAGAACAACCTGTGGAAGGGGTGCGATTGCAGCGCTGGAAGGCGAGTGCCAGCCTGGGGCCCGCCCCGGCTCTCGGGGGTGTGTTTAAATCGAGGCCAGTGAGCCTGGTGGTGTACTTTTCTGCCAGCCCTTTGCAGTGGCAGAGTCGGCAGGGAGGTGAGTTTACACGAGGCAGTGGTTCTGCCAGAGTCCAGTGCAGGGGGCGGGGGAGGGGGGGCGCTTCACGCTGGACGGCACGGGCGCGAGGGACTCAGTGCCGGGCACAGCGGCATGGCCCTCAGCCGGCAGCGGCTCAGGGCGTCCTGAGAGCAGGAGAGACGCAGGGGAGGCATCGAGACCACAGAGGCTGCAGCGGTGCGGGCGGGGCACAAGGGCGCTGAGAGCCCCTCATAGAGACACCAGGTGGGTCAGGGCGGCTACCGTCCCGTTAGAAAACATTAGGATGAGGTTATGGCAGCCCACTCCAGCACTCTTGCCTGGAAAATCCCGTGGATGGGGGAACCTGGAAGGCTGCAGTCCACGGGGTCGCTAAGAGTCGGACACGACTGGGCGACTTCACCTTCGCTTTTCACTTCATGCATCGGAAAAGGAAATGGCAGCCCAGTCCGGTGTTCTCACCTGCAGAGTCCAGGGACAGGGGAGCCCGGCGGGCTGCCGTCGGTGGGGCCGCACGGAGTCGGACGCGACTGAGCCACGCAGCAGGGGCAGCTGAAGAGGAGAAGCAGTGGCAGCGCCAGATGCCGGAGGGGCAGCTGAAGAGGAGAAGCTGCAGCCGTCAGTGCAGAGGCGCAGCTGAAAACCCTCGAGACTAAGAAGGAACGGAAACCAGTGAGCCAGGCTTTCAAGCTCGAGATGCCGGGAAGAGAGCAGAGAATGTCCAGACGCAGCAGAGGCTGAGAGAGAGAGAGGGGCGGAAACCCACAGACTGGTGACGGAGCGGCCATGGAGGCGATCGTGAGGCCGGAAGCTGGCTCTGTGAAGAGACTTAAGCTACGGTGAGCCTTTGACACGTGAGGGCACTGGGGCCGGGGCACAGTCAGAGTGAACAGTACCAGAAGGGAGGGGCCAGAAAAGAGAAAACAGGCGTGAATCATAAGACGTGTCTCTGAGCAGCGTTATGGCCGTAAGCATGAAGACTGGGGAAATATAAAACACCAAAATTGCTCAAGAAGTAATAGGAAAATAGAAAAGCCCCATAACCACTAGGGGAAATCGAGTAATACTCTAACCACCGCCTTCCAACCCTGGGCCAGAGGCGCCAGGCCTGAGCCAGTCTGCGGAGGGTTTACCAGGCCCTGGGGGGCTCGGTTAGAGGGGGTCTGCCCCTACCGCTGTTCAGAGACGGGGAAGGAAACCAGAGTCCACCCGCGTGTGGGGTGAGGACCGGCTCTTCTCGGGAGGGCTCCTCCCGGAGGCAGGGAAGGTAGGAGGCTGCTTTGTGGTGAAGCTCCTGCTGGATCCTCGCTCAGGACTCTGTGCCCGGCCCCCAGAGGGCACCTCCCCTCACACAGACCAAGAATGCAGGTGGAGACGGGGAATGGGCAGAGATGCCTGGCAAAGCTCCTCTTCCCTCTCCTGCTGCGAAGCTGGTGGCCCCTCCAGGCACNTCCTGCTGGATCCTCGCTCAGGACTCTGTGCCCGGCCCCCAGAGGGCACCTCCCCTCACACAGACCAAGAATGCAGGTGGAGACGGGGAATGGGCAGAGATGCCTGGCAAAGCTCCTCTTCCCTCTCCTGCTGCGAAGCTGGTGGCCCCTCCAGGCACCCAGTAATGAAAACAGCAGTGTAAATCCGTGGGGCTCCTAGGACCCCAGACTCTTCTGAGTGTGTGCGGGCGTGTGCTGGCCCCCTCTCAGTGGGGAGACCTGTTCATTTAGGAAGTCCGTTGCACCAGCACTCAGTGGTGTTCGGTGGTTTGATGGGAGAAAATCAAGTCGATGGTTAAAAGTAGCAAATACTTTGTTTGGCCCTACATTCATAAACACGCCTGAAACTTACTGTTGTGTTCCGAATTCTTGGTTACAAAAGGAGGAGCGGAGATCTGAACTATTACCGTTAGTGACTGTTAATAACTTGACTCGTTGCCTCCTTCCCTAGATCTGAACTAAAATATTGTATATTATGGTGTCTCAGAAGTTCTTACACTAAGCTGTCCCCCAGCGTCTATTTGCAGGAGAGCAGCAGCAGGATTTCTGAGACTGGATACCGGCTGCCAGACTGCGAGCAGACCCCCTGGGGCCAGGAGAGCCCACTGAGAGTCTTCCTCACCTCCCCGAAGCAGCAGCCCACCCGTAACCCTGTCCCCACTGCTCTTCTGAAGAGGCCGCAGTTCAGGATGAGTGGATTTCAGGGTGGGATCTTCAGAGAAGTCTAGACCTCACGTTTCTGGCTAAATTCCTACAGTGTTTATTTGTTAACTTAAACATTTCATCCCGGGGTTCAGCTGTGACCCTCAAAAGTGCAGACAGAGGCCCTCTTCTGACCCCCTTGGCCAGAAGCACTCCAGAATTCTGTGCGGCAGCCCCGTGTTTGCTTTTGTGACTGATTCCAGGGGGTTGTGTATCATCGCTCAGTCGTGTCCAACTCTTTGCAACCCCATGAACTGCCAGACGCCAGGCTCCCCTTTCCTTCACTGTCTCCTGGAGTTTACCCAAACTCATGTCCACTGAGTCAGTGATGCTGTCCAACCATCTCATCCTGTCGCCTCTCCCCTCTTCAATCTTTCCAAGCGTCAGGGTCTTTTATAATGAGTCAGCTCTTTGCATCACATGACCAAAGTATTAGAGCTTCAGCATCAGTCCTTCCAATGAATATTCAGGGCTAATCTCCTTTAGGATAGACTGGTTGGATCTCCTTGCAGTCCAAGGGACTCTCAAGAGTTTTCTCCAACACCAGAGTGCAAAAGCATCAATTCTTCAGCGCTCAGCTTTCTTTATAGTCCAACTCTCACATCCATACATGACCACTGGAAAAACCGTAGCTTTGACTAGATGGATATTTGTTGGCAAAGTTGTGTCTCTGCTTTTTAACATGCTGTCTAGGTTGGTCATAACTTTTTTCCAAGGAGTAAGCGTCTTTTAATTTTGTGGCTGCAGTCATTGTCCACAGTGATTTTGGAGCCCAAGAAAATAAAGTCTGCCACTGTTTCCATTGTTTCCCCATCTATTTCCCATGGAGTGATGGGACCAGATGCCATGATCTTAGTTTTCTGAATGTTGAGCTTTAAGCCAACTTTCTCACTCTCCTCTTTCACTTTCATCAAGAGGCTCTTTAGTTCCTCTTCACTTTCTGCCATAAGGGTGGTGTCATCTGCATATCTGAGGTTATTGATATTTCTCCTGGCAATCTTGATTCCAGCTTGTGCTTCATCCAGCCCAGCGTTTCTCATGATGTATTCTGCATATAAGTTAAATAAGCAGGGTGACCGTATACAGCCTTGACGTACTCTCTTACCTCTAAACCAGTCCCTTATTCAGTGTCCAGCTCCGACCGTTGCTTCCTGACCTTCGCAGGGTATATGTAGCATGATAAAATACACCCTCTTTGGGTTCACAGTCTGACTATGAGACTGTTTTCAGCAGTTGCTTGTATTTGGCAGCAGTTCTGTGGGTATATCCACTCCATTTCTGGGTGCATACATTTATGTTTGTATATCCTACCCTCAGGAATTAAAAAAATCAGTTTGACTATGAACCAGAGTAAATGGCACATAGACATATAGAAGTACACGTGGGCTTCCTGGGGACTCGGCGGTAGAGAGTCCGCCTGCAGTGCAGGAAGTGTGTTCCGTCCCTGGATCGGAAAGATCCCCTGGAGGAGGAAGTGGCCGTCCGCCCAGTGTTCCTGCCTGGAGAATCCCACGGAGGGAGGGGCCTGGTGGGCTACAGTCTCTGCGCCCACATCTGTTCGGGTAAACGCGAGTCCCCTGCTGCAGGCGGTCTGTGTGGCGTGGCAGCAGCTACAGCAGCAGCCGAGACGCTCCCGTGAGTGTGATAATGCGCCCGTGCTTGCCGCCTGCTCGTGCAGGCTGAACGTGGAAGCAGCTGCCGTCTGCGCTTCCCGGGGTGTGAGCACAGCCCGGAGTTGTCCGTTCACGGGGGAGCGCGGGAAGCAAGCTTCTCATGGAGGGAGGAGGCGCTGGGACTGCACGTGCTCCTCCTTGAGGCGGCGCGCAGGCGGCCTGGCCTCAGTGCACACGCCCTTCCTGAGGGGCAGCTGCGTCCATGCTTTGGGGCACGCTTCACCAGGCGTCATCACTCCTGAACCATGGCGTTTAGTGTTCTTGGTTTAAGACATTAGAGGAGGCATTAGAAGTGACTCACGGGGTCGTCAGTTCTGAACTGAAAGCTACTGGGGGAAGCTGGGCAAGCCCTCGGGGAGCGGGCGGGCAGGACACACAGCTCCCTGCTGTGTGCGGGTGCCTGCGGGTGCAGGGGGGCACACGGGCCTGCTGTTGGTCCCACATTGTCGGAGGTTCTGCTGAGCTGATGCCCTGGGACTCTGGTTCAGTTATAAACAGGGAACCTCCTATCATTGCTGAGCTGACGGCCTGGGACTCTGGTTCGGTTATAACACAACCTCTTATCGTTGCTGAGCTTCTTCCCTTTGTCTCCCTGGAAGAAATGGAGCACAGACCTGACATCTCTCCTGCCTGCCTGCGTGGAAATACCTCGTGTAGGGGTCTGTCTGGAGGGCGCCTTTCCCGGGCGCTTCAGTGACTAGGCTGGGAGATGAGAGGCCGAGAGGGCCGCCCTGGCCGTGCTGTTGCTCCCCGCTGCTCGTCTGACCAAGCAGCTGCCCCGCGGGGACGTGTGCCCAGATCAGAAGGTCGCGCTGCGTGACGGGGCAGCGTGGAGAGACACGGGGTGCTTCCGTCTCTGGCCGCCCAGTGCGGCAGTGGCGCTGCAGCGCGGCGCACCCTGAAGAGCAGGCCGGGCTCCACCCAAAGGCGCAGGGCTGGGGCACCGGGCGGGAAGCGCGTGCGACACCCTCGGGGGCTGGCGCCTTGTCAGGAGGAGGGAGACAAGAAGTGCTTGTTGCCAGCTTGAAGAAAGAGGCAAACATGTTAAAGGACCAGAGCATAAAGAGCTGAGCTTTACCTTTCCGGAGAATTCATCTCTGTCTCTGCACTCCTGGCGCTTCGCGTGAGCGTCTCGGACAGCCAGCGTCTGCGTGAACCACTGGAGCTGTCCGCCCTTCGCTGAAGTCAGGGCTCCCCGCCGGGTCACGGCATCTCTCCTGCCACGTCGTCAGCCTGCGAGGGCTTGTCTGTAGGGTGGTCGTCCTTTTCCTTGTTGGGGAGAGGGCCGGGCGAGATGATGGGTGTTAGAGACAGACACGGAGGGCTTGAGGGTCGTCGGTGCTGCCGAGACACAGACGCTAGACCCACAGGGACGGCGGGGAGCAGCTGCCTGGGAGGAAGGGGTTGCTGCGCCCGGGGCAGGGCCGGCCCCCAGGGTCTCTCAGGCCAGACAGCGCCTGACCCCCCAGCCTGTCACGCTGCGGAGTGTCTCCTCGGTGGCTCTCTTCTAAGTGCGAAGGTCTTGCAGAGGAAGACCCCTAGAGATGGGAGTGGCCGTGCAAGTAGGACACAGACGGTCAGCCCCAAGATCACTGCCTTCTGGACGCGTGTAACTGGTTCATGGTAGAAATGGTCAGTCCTCCTAGGGGGTTTTAGATTGGGAATGGATCTACACAGGGCCCCCGTGTAGACATTTCAGCCTGTGTTCCTCAGAGCAGCCCCGGTTCCCTTGATTCAGCTTCAGAAGTTGCTCAGAAGGGTGGGGAAGATACCAGGGCACTGGAGGGAAGGGGACTTGCTGGGGATGAGTGGAGGGAAAGTGTCCATTTCACCCGGGGTGGGCGGCGGGACTGCTGCTGAGAGCCCCACGCGGGCCGCCTTGTTACTTCAGGGACGGAGCCGCTGGCTGAGAAACTGCTTGGCCTGGAAATGTTGGCTACCGTGGTGATGACACGGGGCGCAAGAGATCGAACTTGAGATGTTTCAAGGCCAAACGCAGAGCTCTTCCACCCCAAGCGGAGGAGTTCCTCTGCTTAACTCTGGACTCCCCGCGGCCCTGGCCTCTGCCTGCCCCCCCGCTCTCTCAGCCTGTCCTGATCCTCCAGGGATGGCATCTTGTGAAACCCCGCCGAGCTGTGTTCTCAGAGGCTCCGCTGGCGGGGGTCTCGTGTGTGGAGAGCTTCCTCCGCCGTGGCCGGAGTTTCAACTCGCGGCTTCCTCACGGGCTTTCAGAAGTGACGTGTGGTTACACTTGGACATGAAAGGCCTCCCTTGCTTTGCTGCCTGTCTGGGCTTTGTCGCTCGCGGGCCCAGATGTGGAAGAGTCCCCGCTCCCCCCGAGTCGCCTCTGAGAAGCGGGGCCGGGAGGCGGGGGCCGTGGCTTTGCCCCCAAGCCCCCAGGGCCCCGCTGCGTTCCCAGGAGCCACGGGCTTTCTTCTCCTCCTGCAAGTGGCAACCCGAATTCCGAGTGGAAAGTGCATCTTGGCCCTGGGCCCTGGGCCAGCATTCCTCGCTGAGCGAATAGGATTTGGAATGTCAGAGTGGAGGGCGGGAACAAGTGGGGCCGCGTGTTTATATGTGAGAGCAGCCTCCTCGGGCTGCCCCAGGCCGCTTCCTTCTCCTGAGCCCTGGCTGCCTTACTTGCCTTTGGTGTCTGTGTGTTCCAGTCCTCTAAGCTGTGTTTGTTGTGGCTGACGGTCACAGGGCCCAGTGCAGCCCCGGCGCTCGGCTCCGGGAGGCGGCCTGGTGTCCAGGGAGCTGCTGTGTCCTCCCCGCAGATGAATACAGGGCGGCTGTTCGCCGGTGCGACCTCCCGGGCGTGACCTGTGGCCCCGGAGCCTGGACCTCGCTCTGCGGGCGCGGGCGTCTGTGACAAGCTCCTTGGGGAGAAGCAGGCTGGGCTGGACTGGACGTGCTCAGACCCGCGTGGGCTCACCGACGGGGCCTCCCCTGTGGCCCGCCCAGCTCTGAGGCGTGGCCGGGGGCTTTCTGTGGCTCTGCCCCCCCACCGCACCTCCTGGGACCATGTCCTCCCCGCGCGGCCGGGGCAAGGACCTCGCTCGGAGCAGGACGGCCCAGTCGGACTCACCCCCAGCCTCACCCTCCCCGACAGCCAAGACTCTCCGAGTAAGCAGACCCCCTCCATCCGTGCTCGGTCGGGGTGGGGCTGTGGGCTGGGCCCTGGGGTCTGGGGTCTCTGGGGTTGGGGCCGGGCTGTGGACTGGTCCTGGGGTACGTTAGAGTTGGGCTGGGTCCTGGGTTGTGTGGGGTCAGGCTGGGCCATGGGGTCGGGCTGGCCCCTGGGCTGTGTCGGAGCCAGGCTGGGCCCTGGGGTCTGGGCTCAGGGGTAGGCTGTGGGCTGGGCCCTGGGGTCTGTGGGGCCAGGCTGACTGGGGTCTGGGCTCAGAGGTAGGCTGTGGGCTGTCCCCTGAGGTCTGTGGGGTTGGGGCCGGGCTGTGTACTGGCCCTGGGGCGTGTTAGGGTCAGGCTGGGCCCTGGGGTCAGGCTGGGCCCTGGGGTCTGCTGGGGTTGGGCTGGGCCCTAGGGTCTGGGCTCGAGGGTAGGCTGTGGGCTGGCCCTTGGGGTCTGTGCAGTCAAGGCCAGGCTGGGGCCTGGGATCTGTAGGGTCGGGGCCGGGCTGTGGGCTGGCCCTGGGTTGTGATGGAGTCAGGCTGGGCCCTGGGGTCTGGTTGTGGGGGTAGGCTGTGGGCTGGGCCCTAGGGTCTGTGGGGCTGAGCTGGGCTGAGGTCTCGGGTCTGTGGGGCCAGGCTGGGCCCTGGGGTCTGTGGGGCCGGGCTGGCCCTGGGATTGGGCCGGGCAGAGGTGCTGCGGGGCGTGTGGAACCAGCTGGCCAGGAGCTGCTCAGCAGGAGGTTTCTGCCCTGAAAACGGCCTTGGAAAGCTCAGGTGGAGCTCCTCCCCGACGGCAGAGTGGAGGCCGGCTGTGTTCAGTGACCCCTTCCTGTGAGGTACGGGTCGGCGCTGTGTCCCTGGGGCAGCCCCCAGGGCTGTGGAAGCGCCTGCGGTGACCTCAGGCATGTTCAGGCTCTGTATGTGTATGTGTGTGTGCGGGGTATCTCTGAGTGACGGACAGCAGAGGGCAGGCGTTCTGGACGTGGGGTCCCTGTTCTCGGTGGCCGTCAGGAAGTTCTGTGCTGGAGAAGCCGAAGGCGCCCCTGCCGGCTGCGACAGCCGGGCAGCTCCCGCTCCAGGGCGCGTGTCTGCACGTGGCCGCGAGCACCCTGCTGGGGGGGTCGGGGGTCGGGGCGGCTCCTCCTGGGCAGAGGGTCGCGGCTCCCTTATTTGGAGGGGACCCTGAAGGAGTCTCGCGTGTCTCCTGAGTGGTTCTGTATCCATTCAGTGTCTTTCTCACGGTGCGAATGAGCGCAGGGCATCTCCTGTGTGTGTCCTGGGAATGTGGGGGCCTCTTTGCACGTGGCCTGGCTACTGTCATCCCCAAGGAGCTGGGGAGCCCGCGCCCCACAGCTGCCGGGTGGGGGCGGCCGGGCCGTCCTGTGGTGAGAGGAGCCCCGGTCAGCATCGCTCAGCCCCGGGGCCACTCCCAGAACAGTGCCTCCCGGCGGCACCCCGCTCGCATCTCCAGGGATGCCCCTTTTCCGTGCCGGGGAGCCCATGTCCTCTCTGTGCAGGCTGCGGCTTGCTTCCTGTCTCGGTCCCCAACGGCCACCTGCCCCCCAACTTTTGGGCCAAGGCCATGGTGGAGAGAGTCGAGGCTCTGGGGTAGAGAGGCCAAAACCCGGCTTGGGTGCTGCTTCCCGGCTCAGGGGGTGGCCAGGCTCCCACTGCCAGCTGCAGCCCCGGGGACCTAGGCAGCCTGGGCCTTCGCTGCAGAAAGCATTCACGCTCCGCTTGGGTGTCAGACACGCAGACTCACCCAGGGCTGTCGACAGTCAGAACGGGCGGGGAAGCCCTGACTTCACCTCCCAGTGGGCCTCGGCTCCTGTCCTGTGGGGTCCATGCTGGCATCTCCTCTGCCTTCCAATGCTGCTTCTGGGCACATGTGCAGCACAGACGCCCCAGGACAGGCCGGGCCATGGTCACGAGCCCTGGGCGCCTGCCGAGGGTGCTGCCCCCGCATCCTCCCCAGGGAGCACAAACCCGGCCTAGCCCCTGTTCAGCAAGCACTCAGCAAACACTCGCGAGGGTCGAGGACCCCCAGCTCACTGACGGCTGTTATGAGCTTGGGTGGCTCTGGGGCGTGGTGGGGCCACAGGAGACTGGGATGGCGGGCCCTGGAGCCAGGCCCCCAGGCCCCCGAGCCCCCTCTGGGGCAGAACTGCTGGCTTGCCGGCAGAGGACCTGGGGCACCCTGCTGGGAACGGCCATCCTGCCGGAGGCCCCACACTGCAAGAGCCGGTTCTGCAGGCCCGAGGCTCGAAGCCCCCACTAAGAAAAACTGTGTCGTCCAAAGGGCTAAACAGCAAATGCTTCCATTTTCCTGTAAGGAAAGCATCCTCAGAGGACTTGTGAAGTTACGCCTGTTCTCCTGGGGGAGCTTAGGGCACGTTGCCCTTCAGTGTTCAGGAAGCCTGTAGACTGCAGCTCGAGCGGGTTGTTTCTGACTCCAGAAAACAAATGACAGGGTGAGTTTTCAGCAGTTGGAACCTGAAACTGTCTCATCATGCTTCTCAGCCCCCAGCAGCTTCTGGCACTCTTAATATTATGTAATTCAGTGTTTCTGTACTTGGTGAAACGACCTTTTTAAGATGATGCAGTAAGCTACTGTTTGCCTAGAGACCCTGCAGGTGACATCCTCCTTAACGCTCACGTCCGTGCGAAGGCCAGTACACGTCCTCCCCAGCCAAGGGTCTTGTTTACTTTCTCTAGTTTGTAGTTTTAAAATAATAAACACTTTTCATTCTCTGAGCCCCTGATTATACTGCTACACATGGCCTTAAATCCAGCCCCATAAGGAAGGCGCCCACCGCCCGCCCTCCTGACCCGCAGTGCTGGTCTCCGCTGCCCCTTTCGCCGGACTCGCAGTAGCTCGGCGTCTCTGTCTGAAACTGAGGGGTGCTCCCCGAGCGACAGGCCTGCTGTCTCTGACCTCTTGCTCAGGAAAAGCCAGACAGCTTCCAGAGTCCTGCGTGAGTCTGGCGGGCGCCTGCTCCCGTGCTGATCGAAGCTCGGCCTCTCTTCGCGCCCTGGGCAGCTCTGCCAGGGGCCCGGCTCACACGCTGCCTGTGGGCCAGTCGCTCGGGCGTGTCCGACTCTTCGCGACCCCATGGGGGCAGCACGCTAGGCCTCCCTGCCCGTCACCAACTCCCAGAGTTTGCTCAAACTCATGTCCATTGAATCAGTGATGCCATACAAACTGCTTTTTGATGTAATTTTCCAATATTAAAAAAGATAATTCTGAGCTACTAATATATTAGATGCCTCCAGCTTTTTTGCTCTTTAATCACTGTGACTGTTTATTGGGTTTCAAGTTTATAAATTCTCTTATCTTAAAAAGTAGATGGTTTAGTATTTTTAAGTCATCTTGAAAGTAAGAACCGGGTAACCTCTGGTTAATATTCTCAAAATATTATTTGCTAATTTACCAAAATATTCCTCAGTACAGGGCACACCCAGAGATCACAGACGCCTGAGAAAGTCTAATGTCTACGGTGCTTAGTTGACACTGTTGTACCAAATAGTCTTGAAGTAAGTGGGACATCAGCTGAACCCTGGGAGTCTTTTAATTAGACAGAGTTCTTTGAATTGGTTGGTATTTATGATAATAGGATTTGACCTGCATCTATAAACCAAGATCAGTAGCATTTTCCCCATGTAACCTGGATTGTTGCTCCTTCAGGACTTACATCTCAACAGAAAATACACAGATTTTACATAATATTTTTCACCCTAGCTCTTAGTGTGAATAAAGGGAACATTTTACCAGCTAAAATTGTAACCAGCTTTACAAACTAACGAAGGTACGTTTGGTATTGGGTCCTGCGGCAGCAGGGAGTGCTCGCCCACCCCGTGAGGCATTTTCCTCCCAGACAGAGGGGAGCGACCACCCCACAAAGCACCTGTCTCCCTGCCCCCACCCCCGCTGAGCCTGGTGTCTCCAGCCCTGCCCACCCCCCACCCCCACTGA
>SJYA01003626.1:11490-30785 GCA_006410615.1 Neotragus moschatus | reverse complement strand
TGTCTCCAGCCCTGCCCCCCCCCCCACTGAGCCTGGTGTCTCCAGCCCTGCCCCCGCCCTGCTGGCCCCTGTGACGGACGGTGAGCAGCCCCCTAGGTGTCGCTTTCTCCTGCTCCCACCATCCTGACCCGGCGCTTCCAGTCTGGGATGCAGTCTTGACTCCACTTTAGAACCTGTTGTCCCAGGATTAGAACCTGTTGTCCCAGGATGAGAAGTGTCGTCTGGGTAAATGATACAGACTGAGGGGCGGGCGGCTCCACGAGTGTTCAGGGTTGGGTTTGGTCTTTAAATCCATTGAATAACAGCTAGTCAGCAGTAAGTCTTCAGCACAAGGCTCCTCAGGAGAACAGGAGGACCTGTCAGCAAGGAAGCAGGTCCCACCACCCCCGGAGCAGCGCCCCGAGTCCTGGGTGGACTGGGCTGGGTCAGCCACAGAGGGGAGGCCTGCAGACCGGAGACTGGTTCCGGGACTCCCGCCACTGTGGTGGATCCTCCCTGGGGACCGTTCCACGTGCGACGGGCCGATTCTAGACCCGGGAGTGAGACAGAAGGACTCCCTGCCCGGAGGCCTGCCAGCTCACAGGGGAGACAAGGGGAAACACAGGGGTCACCGCAGGGCAGAGGGAGCCTTGTGGTCAAGGTGCAGGTGTGGCGCTGGGCGCAGGAGGCCCGTCGGGCAGTAGGCGCGTCCGCCTGGAGAGCGGGCGGGCGGGGGTGCCCAGCGTGACCCGCAGACCCTGGTATGGGCAGCTCTGCAGAGGGTGGCAGACACAGCTCCACGGCAGGGCAGGCCAGGCGCCCCAGATGGCGGCGTGTTCCCAGAGGGCGGCGTGTCCAGTGAGAAGTGCTTTGGGAGGCTCAGGAGTGATGGGGGTGATTTGTCTGAAGCTCAGGAGAAAATCACGGGCAGAGAGTCCTGAGATGTGTGACCTAAACTGCGGCAGATATCGCGTGGGGAGCAGCGGGGAGCACAGCCCGGGGAGGAGCAGCAGCGGTCAGGGCTCCTCCCGAGCCGCCCCTGCGGGGAGCCAGGGCCCACACCTGGCTGTTATAGTGACAAGCTTCTGTCCCGAAGAGCCCAGGAGTGGAGGGTCGCGAGGGCAGAGGGGTTGAGAGGCAGGGGCTCCGGTCCGCCTTCAGCATGGCCCGTGTCTCCCGTCTGAGATGGTTCCAGGCCCAGCACAGCTCTCGCTGTCTCTCGGCCTCGTCCCCGATGGGCGGGCCGACGGTTACAGTCATGAGACGGGAGAGACTCAAGCCGGCCTCTCGTTCCTCTGGTGTCTGGTCTCGAGTTGTGGGTCCCGCAGGGGCCAGTGCGGCCCCAGCCCGGAGCCCCGCCACCTTCTCGGACCGCAGAGCAGGCACCCTCCCCAGGAGGCCTGGACTTGAGCGCTGTCCCCTTCCCAGTGAGAGCAGCATCTTTGTGTCAGAGCGTCGGCCTCTTGAGTGATTATCAGAGAGAGAGTGTAACTGTTTGGACAGTCAAATGATAACCCGAGGTGCCCATGGGTTAGAGAGGGTAAGTAGGGATTAGCCTGGATAATCAAAATCTGCAAATAATCAAAACCCTGGCTTGGGCCTGTTCCTCTGGCGGCCTGCAGCCTGGCAGCCCAAGGGGCCAAGTGAGTGGGCAGTGGACGCTGACGCTGACGGAGCCCCTTCGGTGCCTGCGCCATGCCAGTCTGCTCCATGCGCGTGCCATGCAGACCCAGGACCCGAGCGCGTGCGTGTTCCTTGTGGCCCGAGCACCCCTGACCAGACCACAAGAGCTTGTGGCCCCTGGTGCTTGTCCCCTGGCCCGTGAGGGCCGCCTGGAGAAGACGCTCTGCTCCTGGGCTCGTGACAGTGTGCGGGTGGTGTTCAAGTGCAGAGGGCTTGCCCCGGGTTCTCCAGGGAAACTTCACTATGTTCGTATATTTCCTTCTACTATCAGCACATTTTGTGAGCTCCCAAAGGATTTGTGTGGCTTTCCTGGTGGCTCAGACGGTAAGGAACCTGCCTGCAATGCGGGAGACCCGTGTTCGGTCCCTGCGTCGGGAAGCTCCCATGGCAGCCCACTCCAGTGTTCTTGCCTGGAGAGTCCTCATGGCCTGGCGGGCTACAGTCACGGGGTCGCAGAGTCAGACACGACTGAGTGACTAAGCTCAGCACAAGAGGGAACTTGGGAAAATGGGAATGTCCACAAGGGAACAGTGCCGGCCTGGATGGAATGAAGACGGGGCCAGCGTGACCAGAGGGGCAACAGGGCTAGACCTCTGCCGATGGGGGGACACACCAGCGCTCGCGCAACGAGAGCTGGTCACCTCGTTCCCACGAGCCTCCCACACGGCTCGGCACGATCTGGCAGTGAGAGTTCTCAGGAATAGCTCCAGGAACTGAATGTGATTCCTGTGTTTCTTGACTCCCTTGGTTTACTTTCCATATGCAGTAAGTACTTGATAAAGACAAACGGGATAAAATGCGATGAAGTCAGGTGTGATTGAATACTTTTAAAAGCCGGGTTTTGCCTGCAAGTGTTGCCTGGAGGACACCCACCTGCCCGTGTGTTGTGCTGCTGGCATGGTTGGCTCAGGCTGAGCCGCCAGCCGGCCGCCGCTGCAGGGCCGTGTGCTGTGGACACTTCCTGCCTTGGGGTATGGGGTGAGCTCGGCCGAGTCTCTCACCAGGGGCTTTCCAGAACGTCCCGAGCTGGTGTCCTGGCCTGGGCTGGGGCCTGCGACCGTGCTCATGTGTTTCTCCCTGGACTGTGTCGTGGGCACACAGCCCTCGGCAGGGTGGGCCTGACCCAGCCACCAGCCCTGGGCACAGAGCGTCCCGGGCTGACGGCTGGGGAGCAGAGGGGTGTGGCAGACGGCCGCGTCCCTGTCGGATGCGGGGGCTGCTGGACCAGCCCAGGGGCACAGCCCAGGGCAGGACCTGGCCCACACGGACGGCAGACGTGCAAGAGGAGACAGTCCAGCGGAGGCCTGGTGACACCCCTCCCCAGATTCGGGACNAGAGGGGTGTGGCAGACGGCCGCGTCCCTGTCGGATGCGGGGGCTGCTGGACCAGCCCAGGGGCACAGCCCAGGGCAGGACCTGGCCCACACGGACGGCAGACGTGCAAGAGGAGACAGTCCAGCGGAGGCCTGGTGACACCCCTCCCCAGATTCGGGACGCGCCCGGCCCCGCCTGGACACCGCCGCACTCTCCACAGAGAGGGCAGAGAGTGGTTTCCTTCCCCGCCCCCGCGTGTAGTCCCGGATGCTGGCACAGCCCGGACTCAGGAAGGCCCTGCTCAGAGCTGGAGCCCCCGGCCGTCGGTTCAGGCTTCCCAGAGCCCAAGGCCGTGTCTGTGTCAGAGGCTTCGTGTCGCGCGGACGTTCTCGGGCACGGCCAGGTGTGCAGTGGGCCCTCGTCTCGTTAGGGCGCGAGGCAGACGCTGGCCTGGCGCCCGCTGCGTCCTCTGCAGGGAGCGCGGAGACAGGCTTTCCCACGGCTCTGGGGTCAGCCCACTGGTCTCAGCCTGGGCACGTGATGCGGTCTGTCTCTCCCTTGGGTACGGCCTCTAGAGCCACGATTTTATTTTAAACTTGGTCAGAGGAGTTTGGTTTTAATTATCTACCTTCCTGAACTCCCAGTAACTCCAAGCTAAAAGCTTTTGTGGGGATTTTTCTAAGCCAGCCGCTGGTGTTTCAAGAGCCTCTACATTTCACAAATGAGAACCAGCCTGGCCCCGTCCCGTTCCAGGACGGCCTTGTGAATTCCCGGCGCCCTCAGCCCTGCTCTCTTATTAGAAACAGGCCCCATCAGTGAGGTCGTCACGGGAGAGTTCGGGAGGCTTGGGAGGGGAGCCGGCTTCTTGGTTTGGGAGCGTTTCTAGCCCGTGGTCTGTCTGGTCCTCCTCCTTTTTACTTTCTGTTTTCTGTGTGCAAGCTGCTTTCTGAGCAGCTTGTCGCCTCTGCTGCTGAGGCCCCAGGTAGGGCCATAAAGGCTGGGAGAGCGACTGAGCAGTTTCCCTCCAGCCCAGAGGCAGCACGGAGTCCCATCTCGCAGCCAACGGCACTGGTCTTCAGTGCCAGCAGAGCAATGATGTCTCTAACCGGGAGTCCTTCCTGAGACGTGCTGACTCGAGCACGGGCCGCCAGACGCCTGTCCTCACCTGCGGCTCCGGAGGGCGGGGGACTCGGGCCCTGCCCAAAGTACAGGTGCAGGGATGCCTTGCCTGTGCTCTGAGGGTGCAGTCTGGTCGGGCCTGGGCCCTTGCTGCCCCTGGGCGGCCCTGGCTCCTCCCCGGGGGCCCTAGACCCTTCCCCGACTCTCGTCCTTGGCGGGCCCGCCACCCACTCTCCTGGCCCACTCGGAGCGCTCCCCACAGGGACGGGCCCACGCTTCCGGATGAGGTGCAGCGTCCGGATGACAGGGGGCTGGGCTTAGTGAGTGACAGCTCCTTTGATCAAGAAACCCACACTTCTCTCTCCCTAAATGTAGCTGGCGTTTTTCTGTTAGACACCAGATTATCTAGGGCATTAAGAAGCCAGGCACAACAGTGGTTTCTGGAATAAGATCTCAGCACCAGCACCGTGCCGTCCGAGGCCGGGGCTGCATCCCGAGGCCTCTACCCGTCCAGGCCCACTTGCCCTCATGGCGCTCAGAAGCCTCCTGGGCTCATTGTTGCCGCAGGGACGGCGCCGTCTTTGGAAACCCCAGGGGTCCTCCTCTGAAGTGGTGTGTGTGTAGCCGAGCTGCCTCGCCTGCACCCAGATCGTGTCTCCTAAGACTCATGCTCTCCTCTGAGGGGCCGGTCACCTTCTCCAGACGTGGCTGAGGCTCGTCCTTGAAAGCGGTGGTAAAAAGCCGAGGGTCCCAGAGGGCTCCAGTGGTCAGTAGTTGGGAGGAGCGGAGGACAGGGGGGGGGGGGGAGGCCCGTTTCTTCTGACCCCGGCTTCGGGTGACTCCTGCTCATCCCCACCTCCTGGTGGAAGTCCGCCCCAGGTGGATCTTGCACCGTGAGAAGCACGGCCCCTTGGGGGAAGCAGGCGTGTATCCCCCCGGCCCCCAGGCAGCCCCTCAGGGGGAGCAGGCGTGTATCCCCCCTGGCCCCCAGGCGGCCCCTCTGGAGGAGAAGGCATGTATCCCCCCAGCCCCCCAGGCGGTCCCTGGGGGGAGCAGGCCTGTATCCCCCCGGCCCCCAGGCGGCCCCTCGGGGGGAACAGGCGTGTATCCCCCCCGGCCCCCAGGTGGCCCCTCGGGGGGAACAGGCGTGTATCCCCCCGGCCCCCCAGGCGGTCCCTGGGGGGAGCAGGCCTGTATCTCCCCGGCCCCCAGGCGGCCCCTCAGGGGGAGCAGGCGTGTATGCCCCCCAGCCCCCAGGCGGCCCCTCGGGGGGAGCAGCCGTGTATCCCTCCGGCCCCTAGGCGGCCCCTTGGGGGGAGCAAGCGTGTATCCCCCCGGCCCCCAGGCGGCCCCTCGGGGGGAGCAGGCGTGTATCCCCCCGGCCCCCAGGCGGCCCCTCAGGGGGAGCAGGCGTGTATCCAGGCGGCCCCTCGGGGGGAGCAGGCCTGTATCCCCTCGGCCCCCAGGCGGCCCCTCGGGAGCCCCGGGCTGTATCCCCTGGCCCCCTAGGCAGCCCCTTGGGGGGAGCAGGCCTGTATCCCCCCGGCCCCCAGGTGGCCCCTCGGGAGAAGAAGGCGTATATCCCCCGGCCCCCAGGCGGCCCCTCGGGAGCCCTGGGCTGTATCCCCCGGCCCCCCAGGTGGCCCCTTGGGGGGAGCAGGCCTATATCCCCCCAGCCCCCAGGCGGCCCCTCGGGGGGAGCAGGCGTGTATCCCCCGGCCCCCAGGCGGCCCCTCGGGGGGCCCTGGGCTGTCCTGAGGGCGGCGTGGCAGGGCTGGCCCACTGTCTGTGTAGCTTCCTCAGTGGAGGCCACGCTATGTGTCCCCCGCGTGCGCCCTGCCCCACCGGAGGACCGCAGGGGCGTGACGGCGGGAACCCACCCCAGTAGGGAGGTCACCACCCCTGCCCTGTGAGGAGTGAGTCCTGGACGTGACGCGTGAGCTCTGATGGAGACAGGCCTGGTGAACGCTGAATTGCCTGTCTTCACCAGAGACAGTCTGCACTGCAGAATTTAAAGCTGGAGACGGAACTAAAGTCTCACCTGACAGGTCACACACTTACAGAGAGGACGTCAGGAACCCCCAAACAGTAAATCTGTGGGCCACCAAACTGGGCCCATCTGCGGACACCCTGCCCAGGGGCTTGGGTTTCTGTAGGAGAGATAGGAAGGGATGGTTTACTGCTTGCCGGGCTGGGCGTGTGCTGAGCGGCCCCGGGGGCATCATCGAGAGGGCGGGGGGCCCTGAGGCGCGGGAGCAGCACCGTCTCCCCCCCCCGCCCCACCGTCTCTCCTCACCCCGCTCCATCTGCCCCCGCTGCTCAGGCAAGCCTGCCGGCTGTACTCTCAGTGCCCCCGCTCGCGGTGCCCTCCCTCGGCCTCCCCGCAAGCCCTGCGCCGCGGTCTCTGTTCACTGGGGCCCTTGCTGTCTCCCAGCCCGGGTTTGGCCTCGCTTCTCTGGGGTCCCGGCCGTGAGCCCCCGCCCCCAGCGCAGCCCCTGAGGGCAGCCTGAGCTGGTGAAGAGGGGCGGGGCCGGGCGTTATGAGGGTGAGTCAGGAGTTAGGAGGACTCCCGAGCTGTTGCGGGCGTCTGGCCCCAGGTCAGGAGAAGGCGCACACACCTCGCAGCATCTCCTCCGTCGGTGGTGGGGTGGGTCTTCACCCCTGAACACTCACATCCAGCTGCACGCAGGTCACCTGGGGCCGCGGCACCATTCGTGGAGGAAGGCTGGCTCTCGGCCTGTCAAGGGGACACCTGCCAGCTGGAGGTCCGGGTGGAGGTCTGGTGGGGCGCTGTGGAAAGCAGAGCTGGTGGGCATGAGCCCAGGTCAGACCAGTGTCCCGGGGATGGCGCCTGCAGCCGGGTCGCCGGGTCGGGGCCCGCCGTGTGGGGCACCATCCCTGGGAAGGCCCCGCCCGGCGGGGCGCTGTGGAAAGCAGAGCTGGTGGGCGTGAGCCCAGGTCAGACAAGGGTCTCGGGGATGGCGCCTTGCAGCCGGGTCGCCGGGTTGGGGCCCACAGCCCGTGGTGTGGGGCGCTGTTCCCAGGAAGGCCCCGCCCGGCGGGGCCCTGTGGAAAGCAGAGCTGGTGGGCATGAGCCCAGGTCAGACCAGGGTCCCGGGCATGGCGCCTTGCAGCCGGGTCGCTGGGTCGGGGCCCGCTATGTGGGGCGCTGTCCCCGGGAAGGCCCCGCCTGTGGAAAACAGAGCTGGTGGACGTGAGCCCAGGTCAGACAAGGGTCTCAGGGATGGCGCCTGGCAGCTGGGTCACCGGGTCGGGGCCGCGGTGTGGGGTGCGTCCCCGGGAAGGCCCCGCCCGGCGGGAACCTGTGCGTCCTGTTCCACATCCTCCTGCATCTCTCTCCCGTCATCGATATTGTTATTAACTCCTCAGAAGAGAAAAATAAATATGTCTCCGTTGATGGAGGTTTTTTTGGGTTTTTGCCTGAGTTCTTTCGTTAGAAAAGTGGAGATAAAGGGTAAAGGTCATATGTGATCAAAAATAAACGTGAAGCAGCCACACTGCCTGCTCACGAGGGCCCCGGGGAGTGGGGCCGGTCCTGGGCCTTCACGGAGTAGATGAGGACATCCCCGCGAGCAGGGCTGGGTGTGGATGGAAGGAGGTGGGTAGGCGGGACACAGATGCAGAGGGGCAGCCTGTCATAGGCCCGCGTGGTCCTGGGGGCTGGCGGTCCCACCCCAGGCCCGCGTGGTCCTGGGGACCACAGGCCCGCGTGGTCCTGGGGGCTGGCGGTCCCGCCCCAGGCTGCTGAACCCCAGCTTAACGCGATGCGCTCCCCCCCACCCCGGCCAGCCGCAAGCCTTGAGAGCCCTGGGCACGTGGGGCGGTGCTTTGCTGGGCAGCCTTTCCTTGCCTGCGAAGCTGCACCCCGTCTGCAGCCGTGGAGCTGGGGTGTCTGGTTGGAAGGTGCACTTGGGAGTGGAAACGGCCGCCGTCGGCCCCCGGCTGACTGATTTCTCGTTTGTCTCCTTTCTGCAGCATGAGCGCCTCTCCAGGTAAGGCCCTCGCTGCGCCACGCCGTGAGTTACACGCGCTTGCCCGTGTCGCCGCCCGCCTCAGCGTCTCTGCGCCCTCTCTTCTCCTCTCCTCACCCCCCGCACAGCCCCTCCATCCACATCACACTGCAGCCTGCCTCCACCTCGCTTCCCCTGGGCTCGGGGGGCGTGAGCATCCCAACAGACAGACGGCTGGACAGACAGTCGCAGCGGGAAGCAGCCGGGCCCCGGGGGAGGTGCTGATNCTCCTCACCCCCCGCACAGCCCCTCCATCCACATCACACTGCAGCCTGCCTCCACCTCGCTTCCCCTGGGCTCGGGGGGCGTGAGCATCCCAACAGACAGACGGCTGGACAGACAGTCGCAGCGGGAAGCAGCCGGGCCCCGGGGGAGGTGCTGATGGCGCTTGGGGCCGAGGGGTGGCCAGCTGGACCCGTGGTTCTGGGTCAGGGGCCCAGCCCACTCCCTGTACCCAGGTGGGCCCAGGGGAAGTTTGTCCAGTGAGCTACAGCCCTGAAAACTCGAAGAAGCATGTCAGAGTTCGGGGAGGGGTCCTCTGTAACTTTTTACCGAGTACCTAAGGGCGGACTGGGTCTTCCTGAAGAACGAAGTAAAAGAGTGGAGCCCGTCGGTCCCCAGGTTTGTGACCCCTCCGATGAAGAACCTGAGAGGACAGGGGTGCGTGGTTGCAGGAGGTGTGGGGCGGATCTGTCTCGGGACGGAGCCGCTGCTTCCTTGTTGACCCTAAAGTTTACACACTGGCGCGTGTCCTCTCGCCAGCACCAGCTGAGGGCAACTCTAATTTCCCTCTAACCCAGAAGGAAATTAATTTTGCAGGTTGGTGGAGAGAAGCGCTTTGCTCCAGTTAACTTCTTGTGAGCTCTGTTACTTTGTAATGCCATTTATGAAAATAAATCTCCCTGCCAACCTCAAAATATGCTGTAAAACCAGCGAGTAGAACAGTGAGGTACTCAAAACCGGTGGAACCAGCCAACAGCCCCCAGTCACACGTGGCTTTCTAGCTTCGTAGGGGAAGAATCCGTCTCATCACGTAAGATTCAAATCTCTGCTAGTCAAGAGACAAGGGAAAGTGGGGAAAACGTTTCTTGCCGCTTACATTAGTTCTAAGGCTTCCCTGGTGGCTCAGCTGGTAAGGAGTCCGCCTGCAACGCAGGAGACCCTGCTTTGATTCCTGGGTTGGGAAGATCTGCTGGAGAAAGGCATGGCTACCCACGGTAGTATTCTGGCCTGGAGAATTCCCCAGACTGCATCGTCCGTGGGGTCGCAAAGAGTTGGCTACAACCGAGCGACTTTCACGTCAGTTTTACAAGCCCTGCTATATGTANTTCCTGGGTTGGGAAGATCTGCTGGAGAAAGGCATGGCTACCCACGGTAGTATTCTGGCCTGGAGAATTCCCCAGACTGCATCGTCCGTGGGGTCGCAAAGAGTTGGCTACAACCGAGCGACTTTCACGTCAGTTTTACAAGCCCTGCTATATGTAGGGTTACGCTAAGAAAGTAACTGAACAGGCCGACTAAGACTTATAGATAGCTCAGTGTGCGCCTTGGAGAAGGGAATGTCATCCCACTCCAGTCTTCTTGCTTGTAGAATCTCATGGCTAGAGGAGCCTGGCGAGCTACCATCCCTGGGGTCGCAAAGTCAGACACGACCTAAGTGCCTTAGCACGGACGGTGTGGGCCTTTCAGTAGCGGATTAAGCGCTCATGCAGCCATGCAGTGGACGTCTCCACAGTCATCTTCTTTTTATTGAGGGAGACCTGTCCTTACGTACGTGTGGGGTGCGCGTGGTCGTCGTGAGCAGGTGTAGGGGAGAAGAGGGGCAGACACGGAAAGTGTTCTCCGAATTTGTTTACAGAAGTGTCTGTTCCTACCTCTGCGTCTGACATCCTGCAGGAACGCAGGCTAAGCTGTTGACAGACTGTCCTGGGGCAGGGCTTGGGGTGACTTTCACTTTCTGTTTAGGCACCTGGATACCCGTGCTTAAGTTGTTCAGCAAGCAGTGCGTGAGTGAGTGAAGTCGCTCAGTCGTGCCTGACTCTCTGCGGCCCCATGGACTGTAGCAGCCCACCACGCTCCTCTGTCCATGGGATTCTCCAGGCAAGAGTACTGGCGTGGGTTGCCATTTCCTTCTCCAGAGGATCTTCCCGACCCAGAGACTGAACCCAGGTCTTCTGCATTGTAGGCAGACGTTTTACCATCTGAGCTACCACTTTTATAATCAGGAAACTCAGTGAAGNGCTCCTCTGTCCATGGGATTCTCCAGGCAAGAGTACTGGCGTGGGTTGCCATTTCCTTCTCCAGAGGATCTTCCCGACCCAGAGACTGAACCCAGGTCTTCTGCATTGTAGGCAGACGTTTTACCATCTGAGCTACCACTTTTATAATCAGGAAACTCAGTGAAGGGGTTTCTGTTCATAAAAGGTATTTTTCTTAAGTGTAAGAAGAAAAATAACGCTGCTGCAGGACGCAGCCTCCCTCTGTGGACAGGGCGGCCCTCGGTGTCCTGGGCGCCACGCCCCGCCCAGCTCTGCCTCTTCTGGCACCTGGATCCCTCCCACCTCCGAGCAATGCCCACAGGACAGGGCCACAGGCAGACTCTCTGGAGCCGGGCCTTCAAGCGTCCTGGTTCAGGGTGGAGCCCGGCAGGGCCAGTCCCTCTGTGGCCGTTCATGGGCTGCATTTTAGCTTGGAAACAGCAAGGCCCCAGACAAACAGGAACACTGTTAGGGACCCACTGAGTCTGTGATCCACTCTCAGGCCAGCCGGTTCTGAAACGAAGCCACCGTCCGCCCCAAACATGCAGCCCCTACACGCTGTGAAGTCCCATCCCAGGCATGGCTGCCCCCCTGTGGTGTCCAGAGGAGGGGGTGGACGGTGAGCTCACCTGCCCCGTGCCTTCCTCGCCCACCCCAGCTTTGAGCGCCAGGTCCACGTGTTTCTGCTTCATTGGAATCATTTTGTAAGAGTCCCTGAGATCCAAGAAACTTGCTTTTAAAAGCACTCTCTCGAGGGAAGGTATTCACCCCGAAGCTAGTGTGAAAAGCTCTGAGATTTCAGCCAGCACAAGCGTGTAAATTGCCAACTTGAAGCCCATTATGTGTTGGGTGCGGGCTGGCCCCCTGCCCAGGAGGGCGGGCGTGCCCTCTGGCGCTCAGCGCCTCTGGGGAGAGCGTCTGCTGCCCTTCAGCATCTCCCCCTACACCTTGCTATTCTCGGAACCAGCTTCCCCTTCCCTGTGTCTCCTGCAGGCTGGAATCTGGAGGCAGCGATGCATCCACCGAGCGGGCCTCAGCCAGAGCCCGCCGGGAGGCCCGTGAGGCCCGCCTGGCCACCCTGAGCAGCCGCGCAGAGGAGGATGGCAGCAGGGACTACAGGAAGGTGGGCTCCGACCCTGGCCCGCCCCGCTCGGGACAGCCCCGCAGGGCGCCGCGGTCGCCCCTCTCCACAGGCTGCTGTTTCTTGTACAGTAAAAATGTCCCTGTATCGGATGCTTAGAGGTGTGGGAAGCAGCAAGGACCGAGAGTTGTGGAAGGGAGAGCAAAGCCGTTTGCTTTCAGTGAGCCCTGTGAGCCCCACACACACGCTGCTCGGTCGCGATCAGTAACATAGCAGTAGTCTGGTTTGAGGGTTTATGTTATTTCTTGGCTCGTTTCCTTCACTCTTTGCAGAAGAGAACCTAGCTCGAGGGGCCGGCTCGAAACCGTTCCCGTGCGTGCGGTGCCAGGAAGAACTTTTTTGTTACCAAAACGTTTGTCTTGTTAGGCAGACCTTGACTAAGATGGGTACACGGGCAAGGGCGGCCCCAGCGTCAAGCATCTTCCGTGTGGGAACCAGACTTTTATACCACGATGCACAGTGTTTGCGTCCGCTCTGTCCCCTGCCCTGGAGAGCAGCGTTACTGACAGCAGGGGAGCGCCATCTTTGTGTTCGGTCCCTTGGACCTCACGGTTCCAGCAGCAGGGGGCCTTTCCCCAGCTGCCCACTCGGTGGGGGTCTGACTCCTCTCTCCCTCCTCAGCTCTACGAGAGCGCCCTGACCGAGAACCAGAAGCTGAAGACAAAACTTCAGGAAGCCCAGCTCGAGCTGGCGGACGTGAAGTCCAGGCTTGAGAAGATGGCCCAGGTGAGGTGGGGAGAGGAGAACCAGGCTTGGGAGTGGCAGCGAGGTGGTCAGGACAGCCCTCCCCAGAGATGAGAAGTGGGCTTCACCTGCCACGGGTCATTGCCGGGTCGGTGGGAAGCGGCCTGGGGGTGAGAGTTTTGAGTCTGCCAGGGCGGCCCAGGTGGGGACCAGAGCTGCCTGTCAGCTCTGCCCCACTGTGGGGTCCGAAAGCAGAGATGGAAGTGCTGGACCTGAGCAGTGAGCATGTGGAGGGGGACAGTGTCCTCCTAACCCCCAGGCGAGCAGAGGTGCCAGCGCCCACGGGGCCGGGCTGGGGGCATGCCCCCGGAGGGCCTGCCCCGAAAGCTTTCTGGGTGGCTCTTCAGTGCAGAGCCGCCTGTCCTGGGAACTGCCCTTCATCCTCACCCTGGAAGGGCCCCGCCTGCTCATGGCAGCCTAAACCAACTTTGTCCTGAAGGGGCTGCCGGGCTGGCCGCGTGGGCCTGGGCTGCACGGTTCAGAGGCTGGGGGCGTCCTGTGAGGAGCCCCGCCCTCACTCCCTCTGCTGAAGCTCCGACAGCGCTTCCTTTGACCTCCGGGTCTTGCCTTCATGGCACAAAGCTCCCACGAGCTGGGATGCTGATTGCGTGGTGGCTGTGGAAGATAAGCTCAGCTTCTGTGTCCCTGGGGAAGTGTGTGGACTTTTTAGCCAACTGCTTTGCTGGGTGTGTCGGAATATGCTTTGTTTTGCCAAATACGAGTTACTGAAAGTCAGAAGAAATGCTGGTGCTGCAAGCCAAGCCTCTGCTCTTTACCAAAAATGGACTGTTCGACGGACAGTGAGGGGGAGGCCTGTCGGCCCCACACATCTGTGTGCAGACAGTTACCNGTGTGTCGGAATATGCTTTGTTTTGCCAAATACGAGTTACTGAAAGTCAGAAGAAATGCTGGTGCTGCAAGCCAAGCCTCTGCTCTTTACCAAAAATGGACTGTTCGACGGACAGTGAGGGGGAGGCCTGTCGGCCCCACACATCTGTGTGCAGACAGTTACCACATGGACACACGGCGTGTCTGCAGGGAAGGCCCACCCGAACTCGGAGGGCTTAGAGTTAACCAAGGCAAAACAGAATGAGTTCTTTGCCCGAGTAAGCTAGTTAAGTTCTCCCAGTGCAGGTGAAGTAGCCGTGAAATGGCTCCCGCTACAGCTGCCCTGCCCCTTCTCTCCTCCTGCTTCTCGGCGGAGGGAGTGGCCGATAGCCGTGCGCTTCAGGGAGGCCGGCAAGAGCCCCGGACAGGAGCCTGAAATCCCGAGTCTCTGCCGGTTCTGGCCAGTCCTTCACTGTTGGAGAAAAGAAGCCTCCTCAAGAACACCAGCATGCTTTCTGTGTTTATTCAGTGTTTCTGTGCCGGGTACTCAGCATAAGCAGTCGCTTTGTCATCAGCGGTCTGTTGGTCATAAGAAATTCTGCCTGGTTCTGAAGTGCTGAGAGCAGAAGGGGCCTGGGGTGTCCCCATGCCCCATCGAGGAGTCTGGCCTTGAAGCTGCTCTGCTTTTTATCTCCTCTCCAAGTTATATACTGAAAGTAGAGGCTCCCCTGGTGGCTCGGAGGCAAAGGATCTGCCTCCCAGGGCAGGAGACACGGGCTTGACCCCTGGTCCTCAGAGACCCCACATGCGAGGAGCAGCTGAGCCCGCACCCCACGAGCTGGAGCCCGCACTCCCCAGTGAGAGAGGCCACCGCAGCGTGGCACCCGAGCCCCGCAGCTGGAGAGCAGCCCACACAGCAGCGAAGACGCGGCGCGGCCAGAATAAAGAAGGAAGTAGACATGGCCCCCAAGAGAGTGCCAGCCTCTCACTCGAGCAGAGTCTTGCCTGGTGCGGAGCCCGGTGCACAAAACGGGAAGGTGCTGCGCACAGCAGGCAGGTCTGCGGGTGGATCCAGACCCGCGGGCCTCCAGCCCACCCCCCTGAGCAGCACCGCCTCTCCCCCCAGGACAGAGGGGCAGAGCAGCAGCCAGTGCTCAGGAAGAAGGCCCCTCCGTTCCCTCCGGCCTGAGATTCCAGAGAGAGAAGGGGGGCGGCGCGGGGCGAGATGGGCAGCCTTGAAGCGAGTGTGTATCTCCGTGTGTGTGTGTGTGTGTGTGTTTGTGTATGATGAAGGTGTGTATATGTATGTGTGTGTATACGATGATGCGTATTGTGTGGGAGTGTGTGGTGAATGTGTGTATGTAATTGTGTGTTGTGGGTGTGTGTGTAGTGAACGTGTTTACATTTAGTGTGTGTTGTGTATGTGGTGAATGTGTGTGTATACAGGTAGTGTGTTTGTTTCTCTGTTGTTTTGTGTGTACATGTCATGTGTGTCCAGTGTGTGTGTGGTGAATGTGTATATGTGTAGCCTGTTTTGTGGGTGTGTAGTGGATGTGTGTGGTGGTTGTGTGTGGTGGTGTCTGTACGTGTGTGTGTGGTGTGTGCGTGTATGTGTAGTGTGTGTGTTGTGTGTGATAAATGTGTGCGATATGTTCTCTGTGGATGTCTTCCCTGTGTGTACATGTAGTGTGTTGTGTGTATACATGTAGTACTGTGTAGCATACGTATACGTGTAGTACGTATATGGTGTGTGTGCTGTGTAGGCGTGGTGTGTGTGGTGAATGTATCTGTACACATAGTGTGTATTGTGTGGGGGTGTTTGTGTGTAGTATGTATAGTGTGTGTGGTGAAACTGTGTGTACATGTGGGTGTGTGTTATGTGTGGGTGTGTCGTGTGTGTACATGTATGTTGTGTGGGGGTGTTGTGTGTGTATACATGTAGTGGTTGTGGAGTGTATTTGGATGCATATGTGTGTACACATGTGCATGTGTGGTGAACGTGTGTGTACATGTAGTGTGTATTGTAAGGGGTTTGTGTGTGTGATATGTATGTAGTGTGTGCTGAATGTGTGTGTATACATGTATGTGTACATTTGGGTGGGTTGTGTGTGTATGTGTGGTGTGTGTGGTGTGTGTATACATGTATGTGTAGTGTGTGATGGGTGGGTGTGTACATGTAGTCTCTGGGTGTGTGGTATGTGTATATACATGTATGTGTGTACATGTGTGTGTTGGGGAGTGTTGTGTATGTGATGTGGGTGTCATGTGGGTGTGTGTTGTGTATGCATGTAGTGTGCATGTTTGTATGTTGTGTATGTGTACATGTGTGTGTTGTGTGGGCGTGTAGTGTGTTGTGTGGGTGTATGTTATGTGGGTTTGTGTGTGGTGTGTGTGTGCGTATGTGGTGTGGGTGTGTGTTGTGTAGCATGTAATGTGTGTTGTGTGTGTGTACGTGTGTGTGTTGTGTGGGTATGATGTGTGCGTGTGGTGTGTATGTGGTGTGGGTGTGTGTTGTGTAGCATGTAGTGTGCGTGTCGTGTATGTGTACGTGTGTACATGTAGTATTGGCATGTAGTGTGCGTGTGGTACGTGTGTATGTGGTGTGAGTGTGTGGTGTGTAGCATGTAGTGTGTGGTGTGTGTGTGCATGTGTGCAGGTAGTGTGTGTGTGGTACGTGTGTGCATATGTGGTGTGAGTGTGTTGTGTAGCATGTAGTGTGTGGTGTGTGTGTGCATGTGTGCAGGTAGTGTGTGTGTGGTACGTGTGTGCATATGTGGTGTGGGTGTGTGGTGTGTACCATGTAGTGTGTGGTGTGTGTGTACATGTGTGCATGTAGTGTGCGTGTGGTATGTATGTACGTGTGTATGTGGTGTGTGTTGTGTAGCATGTAGTGTGTGGTGTGTGTGTGCATGTGTGCAGGTAGTGTGCGTGTGGTACGTGTGTGCATGTGTATGTGGTGTGGGTGTGTGTTGTGTAGCATGTAATGTGTGTTGTGTGTGTGTACGTGTGTGTGTTGTGTGGGTATGATGTGTGCGTGTGGTGTGTATGTGGTGTGGGTGTGTGTTGTGTAGCATGTAGTGTGCGTGTCGTGTATGTGTACGTGTGTACATGTAGTATTGGCATGTAGTGTGCGTGTGGTACGTGTGTATGTGGTGTGAGTGTGTGGTGTGTAGCATGTAGTGTGTGGTGTGTGTGTGCATGTGTGCAGGTAGTGTGTGTGTGGTACGTGTGTGCATATGTGGTGTGAGTGTGTTGTGTAGCATGTAGTGTGTGGTGTGTGTGTGCATGTGTGCAGGTAGTGTGTGTGTGGTACGTGTGTGCATATGTGGTGTGGGTGTGTGGTGTGTACCATGTAGTGTGTGGTGTGTGTGTACATGTGTGCATGTAGTGTGCGTGTGGTATGTATGTACGTGTGTATGTGGTGTGTGTTGTGTAGCATGTAGTGTGTGGTGTGTGTGTGCATGTGTGCAGGTAGTGTGCGTGTGGTACGTGTGTGCATGTGTATGTGGTGTGGGTGTGTGTTGGGTAGCATGTAGTGTGTGGTGTGTGTATACATGTGTGCATGTAGTGTGTGTGTGGTACGTGTGTGCGTATGTGGTGTGGGTGTGTGCTGTGTAGCATGTAGTGTGCGTGTTGTGTGTGGGTGTGTATTTTGTTTGGTGTGTGTGTTGTGTGGGTGTGGTGACTATGCATTCGTGTCCCTGCCATGTCATGTTTCTGGGGGCCCGGCCCGGCCCCGCAGTGGGGCTTCTGTGAAAGCAGGAGGGGCGGTGAAGTGCATCTCAGTCGCGTCAGGGCCCGCGTGCAGGGCCTGCTGTGTGACCGCCTGGAGCCCCGGCCCTGAGACCTCCAGTAACAACTGTGTTCCTTCCCTCCTTTCGCACCGACAGAAGCAAGACAAGACCGCTGACCGGTCGTCGGCACTGGAGACGGAGAAGCGGGTGCGTGTGCGTCAGGGCGGGGCTTTGGCGCGGCCGTCTTGGGCTGCGGTTCTCTCTGCCTCCGGGCGGCAGTTTGGTTGCTGGTCCCAGGGCAGCCTCTGAGCTCAGAGCAGGGGTCCAGGGGCCGCTGGCATTGCTGGGGCAGGTGAAGCTGTGCAGACTCACCTGCCCGCAGAGTGCTTGCCCAGCGCATGCACCCTCCCTCCCTCTGAGCAGAAGGGGCGCTTTCGGCAGCACCCCGGATTGAGGTCTAAGGACCGAACGTGAGCGGACAGCCTGCTCTTGCTAACCGAGGGGAGGGGCTTCTCAGTCAGCTGCTGAGTTTGCTCAGGATCTTTCTGGGTTAGGTCGACTTTCTCGGGTTGGGAGAAGTCAGATGTACTGATGAACTCCAACGTCGCCTTGACCTGGAGTATAAAATACGTTCTCATCTCTCCTGTTACCATGTCTAATTTGGAAAGCAGCTCAGTTTTACATTCGATTCCCACTGCATGGGGTTCTGGCTAAGCGGGGCCTGGGGGACGGCTTCTTGACTGCCTGGGAGTCCTCAGTACTCAGCATCTTGCTCTGTTGAACAGGAGAGGCGGGCCCTGGAGCGGAAGATGTCGGAGATGGAAGAGGAAGTGAAGGTATGGGGAGGTGCGCCTGCGGGCGCCGCGCGGGCTCCTGAGGGCTGTGCACAGTGTGGGTGAGGGGAGCCTGGGCTCGACTCTCGGCCCCTTGGAATGGACATGGCCAAGGGGACGTCTAACTGGCCGGGGCAAACCTGAGCTGACCCTGGAGGGTTTCCTCTGAGGGCTTCACCCCAGGGGCTGGATGAGAGGACAAAGCTGGCCTTCCAGCTCCAGCCCTGAGGACGGGTCACAGGTGGGGCCGCTCCAGGGTCTAGGGACCTGCAGCAACCATCCCCACCCTCAGCCCTCAGGCCCTGGGAGTTGCACTCACGGGCACAGGATGGAGCGGGCGGGGCAGAGCAGGGCGGCGTCAGATCTGGGCGTCGGGCGATAGTGAGGGGGCTGCACACTCATGTGAAACACAGGCGAAACACGCGGGCTTCCTCCCTGGGAGCCAGAGGCATCAGGCTGTGAGCTGAGCCCTTTGCGGGAGACTGCTCCTTGTTCCCAGGGCCTAAAAAGGTTGGTTATTTGCTGAAAAGGTTGCCCGGGGCCTGACCGTGTCAAAACCGACGTGCAGTCCGGTGCCAGGCGTCACGCGGGTCTGCATCGCCCCGGCACTGGAGGCACGTGCGCTGCAGGCTTGGCGTCCCAGGGTGGGCGGGCCACGCAGGCGGGCAGTTTCAGGCAGGGCCCACCTGTGTCTGCAGCAGGGCCGCGCCTCCCGAGGGCGTGGGACCCTCGCTCCCGAGCTGCTGGCTTCTCTGGACGCACTGCCCGGTGCTCCAAGCGTGCCCCCCACACGGGATCTGCAGGGTGGGCCTTGCATCCTCGGGGCTCCTCTGTTTTTTCCGCTCTTGAGCTGCACTGTCTGGCTGCTGTCAGGGTGCTCCTCAGGAAACGGGCCAGCCCTGCAGAGAGCGTGGACACGCGCTGAGCTGGGACCCTGTAAACAGGGCCCTCAGGAGCCCGGGCCTCCCCCGCTCCAGGCCAGGCTGCCGTCTGGTCTGCTTGGCCTGCATGGGAGGGTGCACGCTCGTCCAGAGGGGAGCCGCCGGGCCGCTCCTGCCCGCGTGGGAGCCCTCAGGCCACGGCTCAGGCAGGTGCCTCTGTCCCCTCCTCTGGGCCTGCGGTTCCCGCAGCAGGCCGTCGAGGCCTTCTCCGCATCGAGGTCAGGCACACGGGGCGGTGCCCCACGAGCCCCGGGTTCTGTGCTGGCCCGGCTGGCACCGGGTGGGGCCTGTGCGTGCGTGTCTGCGCCCCGGGCAGCAGGCATGCTGATCGGAACCTGGCTTTTCCTGCAGCCACCCTGTTCGCCCAGGCCAGCTGCAGAACCCAGTCACACCTGCGCCCAGGGGACTATTTCGTGTATATAGAAGTTCAGGCCCTGCAGGCATGGTCGCAGGGACCTCCAGGGAGCCCCAGGAAGTGGGAGGGGCTCAAGGATGGATAGGGCTGGGGCCCGTCTCCTAACTCCAGACCCTGAGGTGGGCTGGCCTACCTCACCCCTCACCCCCTCACACTTCCCCCATCTCACCCCTCCCCTCCGCACCTCCTCACCCATCACCACTCCCCACCTCCTCACCCATCACCACTCCCCACCTCCTCACCCCTCCCCTCCGCACCTCCTCACCCATCACCACT
>SJYA01003626.1:0-10055 GCA_006410615.1 Neotragus moschatus | reverse complement strand
CCTTCCTCCCCTCCCCTCACCCCCTCACTCCCTTTGCTCCCCTCTCCTCTCCTCCCCCAGGCACTGGCCTGGGAGGTCCTGCAGCCCATCCATGTGGACACTGCTCCTAGAGTTTTGTTTTCCTGCTCTGGAAGCGTCCCTGGCTGACCCTGGCCCCCTGCTTGGCTGCTCCCTGCCACGCCTGTTCACAGCCCTGCCCCTGTGGACCGCTCTGCCCCCACAGCCACATTCTTCCCCTCGACCCGCTTGTGCTCCCAGGTTCTGAGAGTCGTTCTCCTAGTTGAACGCCACTCTGGGAGGCTGGACCCGTCAGCCCCAGGGAAGGGGCAGCACTGTGGACTGTCCACGGGTCCTTGCGCCTGGCCCCACGTGCTGCACCATGACCCCACTCACTCACTCTCCGAGAGGACCCCCTGGCCCGGCCCTTCAGGGCCGCTGGGGGCTGTGGGCCACGCCCCCACCTTCCAGTGGCGGGTCTCCGCCTGTGGGTCAGGGTCAGCGTCTGTCTGCGTGTCTCCTTTTCACCGTATCCCCTTCCTGCTGCTTCTCATGTCCTTCTCTCTCTCCGGGAAACTGCAGCCCACCTCACCTTCCGCTTCCACCCTTCCCTTCTGCGTGGGCAGAAGAGACCCTCCTCTGGTGCCTGGTGACCTGTCTCTAGTCACGTAACCCGCAGGTCACCGTCTCCATCTGTGGAGTCCATCCTCTCCCTCCCAGAGCTGATGGTCCCAGCTTCAGGCTCAGAGGCCTGGCGGGAAGGACTGGGCTGGGCAGGAGCCTGTTTATCGCTGGCTATAGTCCCTGGTCCGTCCACCGCGGCCGCTCGTCCACTTTCTGAGACAACGCCCCGGCCTCAGGCACAGCCATGCTCCCAGCCCTCCCCTGGGGCAGGGAGCAGGTCTCCACCCTGGCTTCCAGGCAGCAGAGCAGGCCTTGCTGGGGCCGCGTGTCCACAGGAGGGCGGGCTGCCACAGGTGCGCCTCCCTCAGGCCTTGTTCCATTGAAAATGAAACATAAGTGAGACAGTAAAGACTCAGAGAGGAGGTGAATGGGAGTCAGGAGCCAAGTTCAGGGCAGGACGTGAGGAGCGGGAAGCAGGGCAGCCCCAGACTCCGGCCCCCAGACTCGCCCCTGCCACAGCCAGCCCCCAGCCCACCCGCCACCTTCCGCCTCACCTTTCCTTGCAGAAACAGAAAGTCACGTGACTTCCTTGTCCCACTTTTCTCTTCTCTGGCCTGTCCTGTCTGTCTGTCCGTCCCTGTCTCACCCTCTGCAGAACCTTCACCAGCTAAAACAGATTCAGACCTTGAAGCACATGAACGAGCAGCTGCAGGCTGAGAACCGGGCTCTGACCCGGGTTGTGGCCAGACTCTCAGAGGCCGTCGAGGGCTCGGACCCCCAGGGGCTCTAGTCCTCCCCTCCTCCACTCCAGGCACGTTCCCTCTGTTGTCGGCCTTGGGCTCTGCACTCGCCCCCAGAGCCTACGTGTGTGGGGGCCGTGAAGGGTGGTGGTCTGCAGGTGCAGGGCCNCCGGGTTGTGGCCAGACTCTCAGAGGCCGTCGAGGGCTCGGACCCCCAGGGGCTCTAGTCCTCCCCTCCTCCACTCCAGGCACGTTCCCTCTGTTGTCGGCCTTGGGCTCTGCACTCGCCCCCAGAGCCTACGTGTGTGGGGGCCGTGAAGGGTGGTGGTCTGCAGGTGCAGGGCCAGGGGCCTGGCCTGGGCCCTGTTGAGACACTTCCCTCACGGTGGCCGCGCAGGTCCTGGCCCATGTGTGAACACCACGCATTTCCAGGGGAGGGCGGGCTCTCGGTCAGCTGTGACCCCAGTGCAGCCTGTTCCCTGGAGCAGTCAGGTTGGGCCTGGGGTGCTGTGACCAAAGGCAGGGGCTGCGGGCTCCAGACACCCAGGGGCTGGATCCCATGTGCTGCTCAGCCTCCGAGTCAGGTCCAGGGTGTCTAGAGCTCCCCGCGTGTTCTGTGTGCAGCCAGGTGAGAACCAGGCCCCGGGCCCTGGCCCGAGCAAGCGCTGGGCTGAGGCTCTGAGCCTGTTCCTCTCCGCCACCTCCCGCGCTGGGTCTTGCCTTCTCCCTTCATGGGGGCCATGCCCTCCTGCCTGTCAGAGATCTGGGTCTGGGGCAGGGCCCTTCCCATGGCCAGGCCCTCCCTGACGGGGCCACAGGTAGGTGGCTGTGAGTGGTCACTGGNCGCCACCTCCCGCGCTGGGTCTTGCCTTCTCCCTTCATGGGGGCCATGCCCTCCTGCCTGTCAGAGATCTGGGTCTGGGGCAGGGCCCTTCCCATGGCCAGGCCCTCCCTGACGGGGCCACAGGTAGGTGGCTGTGAGTGGTCACTGGAGGACCAGGAAGCGCGTTCCCTGGACTCGGAGACTCTCCCTCACGCGGCCTGAAGCCCGACTCAGAGTTGGCGCATTTCCCACCAAGGTGGCCTGAGCCGTCCTCTCTGCTGTGCAGTTTTGCTCTCTGACATGAGTTTTTAATTTCCAGCAACAATCTAATCAGTCCCGGCCGAGCCTTGCTCTTCTTTCTGCCTTGTCTGCTGTGCCTCTGGGTCTGTGCTGGCATCTCGTTCCCGCCGGGTCTGAACCCCTTCCCCGCCCTGTTCCTGTCAGGCACGCGGGGGTCCCCCTGCCAGCCAAGCAGCCCCCGGCCTCCTGGGAAGGTGCGTGAGTCCACGCTCCACTCAGGGAGATCAGCCCTTGACTCGGGGTGAACTGGGGGCCCCAAAAGATGGCCCAGTTTTCTCATTCCCCCTCTGGTGCGGAAGATCCCGACCTGGTTGGGGCTGGGGACCGCGGAGCCGGTGGTGGTCTGTGCAAGGGACCGCGGAGCCGGGGGTGGTCTGTGCAGGGGACCGCGGAGCCGGTGGTGGTCTGTGCAGGCCCACGCCAAGCTCTGTGCTTACACGTTCTCATTCAGTAAGAAACCAGCCACTGTTCTTGTGGGAAGAACCAAGTCAGAAGTGACCCACCCCAGGTCACGAGGAGAGTGTGGGGCAGGCGGCCTCTGCCGTCTGATTGCCAGCCTCTCCCGGTCCTTTCCAACGGTCCCAGGCTGTCAGCAGAAGCTGGGGTGGCGGAGAAAGGGCCTCGACCTGATTTCCCCAAAGAATCGAGTTTTAATCGGGAAGTGAGTCTCCCGAGAGTTGAGGCCGTGTTTGGACGTGTTTTCAAAGGCAGCAGTTCAGACTCAGTCTGAGAGCCCCCGGTGGCAACACGGCCACACACACGTGGAGCTGCTTCCCGTCTAGAGCTGCTGGGGAAACGCGGCCTGGGCGTCTGCTGGCAGCCTGGGAGGGCACGTCAAAGGGCCTCTCCCAGCCCCTCGGCCCGGGCGTCTGAGCAGTTGAGGCTGAGGGTAGGCAGGGAGGCGGTCCAGGCTCTGATGGGACCGCAAGGGCATCACAGGGGCCCAGAGGACCGCCTTGCTCTGGTGTTTCTGGATCAGCGCCCTCCTACACGCCACACCACAGCTGTGGGCCCCTCGGAGTCCCTGCTTTGTGAGGGACCAAGGCAGGGATGGGCCTTTCTAGATACAAAGTGGTAAACCCAGGGAAAAGAGCCAGGTACCTGAGGTGGCCCGGCTTCTGGACCCGCACCTGCAGCGTCAGTGGCGGCCTTCCCGTGAGGGGCTGTGCGTGGACAGTGATGCTGGGCTCCTGTCCACGTCTGTGGCCGTGAGGTTGGCTGCGTCCCAGCCCCCGAGGCCGTCCTGACGCTCCAAATACCCTCTGTCCTCTGGGTACCAGTGCTTCTGTCTGTGGTCCTCGCACATCTGTTTGCAGCTTAACCTGCTTCGTCTGTAAGGGGCTGAGGGGACAGTTCCATTCTTTTGGGGAATCTGACTGGCCCCCTACTAGCAGAGCCAGACCTGGGATTAGCCCCAGGATCATGGCCCGATGGGGGCTGTAGGCCTGAACGACTGAGCAGAGGACGTTGGCCCGGAACAGATGGGAGTAGAGATTTGGTTGCATTCGAGGTGAATGAGTTCTCTCGGACCAGCGCTTGCAGCCAGGTCGCGCGCCAGCTGTGTCCCCATGGGGCCATCAGGGTGCTTGGACCCCATGCCTCCCTTGGGAGCCCCGCCTGGGCTGGGGGCCGCGGCCCTCTTTGTCCCACAGGTCGAGCAGCGGGGTGTGAGGGTCCAGGGCTGACGGAACAGTTCGCCCACCTCTACGGCAGTCCCGGCCTGGTGCTGGGGCTGACGAGGCCACGTGCGCCGCGGCCCCAGGGGCCTCAGCGGTCCCGTCTCCGGGCTGCAGCAGCGGGATCCACACGTCATCCTGTGGGTGTGAGCGGAGGCCTGGGCTGTGCCCCCGCCTCCCCCGTCACCCTCCGAACGTCCCTGTGTCCCCAGCATGGGCGCTGCCCCAGGTTCTCCAACCGGAGTGCTCCCGGGGAGGACACAGGAAGCAGTCATTCGCCCAGGATGGGGGAGGGCATCCCTGCCGCAGGGCCGGGAGCTGGCGCTGGTCACCCTCACAAAGCGGCCTGGCGCGGGCCACACCAGGCCTCACACCTCTTCCTCCGCCCTGCAGGTCCTGACGGAGCTGAAGTCCGACAACCAGAGGCTGAAAGACGAGAACGGCGCCCTCATCAGAGTCATCAGCAAACTGTCCAAGTAGGCCCAAGCCGGGCGGCAGAGACGGCGAGTCCGCGCCCACCGGCGAGCCAGGACCTGCCTCTGGCCGCCAGCCGCTGTCAGCCGCCGCCAGCCGCCGTGCCCTCAGCAGCCCCCCAGCGCCCCCACCCCGCCTCAGACAATTCCCATCAAGGCACCATGGCGACCCTCAGCCGGCTGGGCGTCTGGAGGCGGCTTGGGGTTGCCAGGCCCGCCTCGGACCCGGCCTCCCGCTGCCCAGCCACTTGCCCCTGCCACCCAGGAGCTGACTCTTCTCTGAGCCCACCTGGCGATGCTGGTGGCGGCAGCTTTTCTGCCGACCGCCTGGTGGCGCCTGGCTGTGGCGGCGCCTGCCCCAAGCGCGGGCGGCCTGGCTCGCCCCCGTGTCTGAGCTGTTACCGTCCGTCCTTGGTGCGCCCGCTGCCCGTGCCCGGGGCGTGGACGCTGGACAGGCCCCACGCCCCGCAGTCCGTCCACGCGCTCTCGCCGCGAAGCCTGTCCCCCCGTCACGGCCTCTTCACCAGAAAACCTGGGCTCTGAGCACCCCACCTGCCTCGCTCCCTTGACCCAGTTTCCTGTCCTGAGAGAAGCGACAGCTTAGTGAGGGCTCCCGAGGCGCGTGGGGCGGGCTGCTGGAGAGGGCCCCGCTGGAGGCGGGAGTGGGTGGGGCCCACGAGGAGACCAGCCTCAAGGACACGACTTGGTGACTCTGGGCGTGTGTGGGGAGAGGCAGGGCCCCTCCACAGCCGTGTCCAGGGATCCCGCCCCGGGTCAGGGAGCTTCGGGGCTAGGGTTCGATCGCTCGCAAACTGGGAGACACCGATCACCAGAAAGGTTCCGGCTGGGAGCAGAGGTCTTCCTGAGGGCCCCCTGTGACGTGCCAGCCCCGCTGTGCGTGGTTGGGGATCCCAAGGCACCGGTGGCTCCCTGGCCCAGAGCTCAGTCTCCGCGTGGCCTGCTCTCTCTGCTTGTCCCGCTGTGGCCTCCTCCCCGGACAGAAGCCTGGATGGACCGCCCCCTCGGTCCAGTGCAGAGTTCGGTCCTGAGTCCTTGGTGATGCCTTGGTGGTAATGCTGAGGTGTGTGCTTTCTGTCCGAGTTCTGTCCCTCGGCTGGCGTGAGCGTGCAGGTCAGCTTTGGGGCTGCTGTCAACGCGTGGTGTGCAGCTGTCAGCAAACACTGCCTCTGTCTGAGAAAATGAGAGTGCTCCAGCTCCTCCGTGGCCCTCAGAAGCGCCCCGTGCTCCTTAACCCAGAGCTGTGATCAGTCCCAGTCCCAGTTCCAGACAGGAGGCCTGTCTCCTGGGGCAAAACCGCTTTCTCAGGGCGTGCAGACCCTTCCCCATGCACGATCGCCGGGCGGGGGGGTCTGACAGCGGGGACAGGCAGGCCAGGGGCGACGCCACGTCAGAGGAAGCTCCAGGCTTCACTGCACCACCCCTTTGTTCTGGGGGACCCGCATGGTCCCTTGACCCTGACCCCCAGCACCGGGCTGGCACGGCCCTGCCTTTCTCAGGAGGAGGAGGCTGAGTGGGAGGGGTCACCCCAGCCTTCTCCCAGCAGGCAGAGCGGGCAGAGGAGCTCCGGCTGTGCCTTCTGGGCTGCGGGCACCTCCCACAGCCCTCGCATGTCAGGCCCCAGCTCAGGAGGGCAGGCTCTGTGGCCGGAGCCCGTGGTGTGCGCTGCCGCAGTCTCAGGCACGGCCTCACGCAGCTCGTTTTGTGGGGGACCCTGAATCTGGTCTCTTTCCGGGCCGCGTGGATTGTAATGGGGTGGCCAGGGCCTCTTCGCTGCCCGTGGGACTCCGCCCCCTCACCACGGCGCCTGAGTGGGAGGTCGGCGCCTGGGAGGGTCCTTGTCAGCGGCGGTTTGCAGTTTTCCAGGGAGGCCGCTCATCTGGGCCTGACGACCAGGCCTCCAGCTGTAGCCTGGCCACTTCACCACCCTGTCCCCGATTCCCCTCCTTCTGCAGGACGTTGGCTTCCCCTGGCCCCCGCCCCCCGCTCAGGGAGGGGTCAGGGCTTTCAGAGTGGCCCCGCCCCCGCCTGACTGTGTGATCTGCCCAGACGGACAAACAGACGTCAAGGTTTCAGCCAGGCTGCTGGTGCAGGAGCCTGACCGGCTGGGCACTGCTGTGGGTGCAAGGCAGTAGAGACAGCACGGGGGCGCTTCCTGGGGCCCCAGCCTGCGTGCCTCCAAGGGCACTTGAGACTTCACAGCTGAGCCAGCAGGGAGGCCCGGCTCCAGCCGGCAGGGGAGCCCCTGGTACCCCACCTCTGGACGGGGCGGGCGCAGGCGGTCCTCCCGGGCAGGGCTGCCCCCGTGCTGAGCTTCATGGCTGGTGTCAGCACCTCAGGGTGAGTCCTTGGGCACCATGAGAAGGCAGGGGTGCAGCAGGAGGAAGCAGCGAGAAGGACAGAGTCGGGCGTCGGGCCCCGGGGCTGTGCCTGCCCCGGGCCCCGTACTGGGGTCGGGTCTCTAGACTGAGAGTCTGTGGGTTTTTTTATTTTTAAGGAGACCAGGTAGTTCTCACACTCAGATTTTGCTTATTCTAACTTCATAAATTCTTGTTTTCTTCTCCATTCAAACTGTTTAAGCATGTGTTTAAGCAGGAGAGTGAGTTCAGCGTGGAGGGCAGGCCGCCCTGGTGGCCGGGTGGGCCTCTGGACGAGCTGCCCTCCCAGGAGGTGGTGCGGCCCCTGGTGGCCTTGAGCTGTGTTTCTCCGCAGCGGCTGCCCCATCTTAGCTCTGCCTTAGGCCGGCAGAGGACTGTCCTGGATGGGAACCAGTCTCAGCCCTGGGGGGCTGTCGGGGCTGTCCCGGGCTGAGGTAGGTCCCTGCCCCGAGCAGGGCTGAGGACGGAGCTTGCGGCCCCTCAAGGACTGGGCCTGTCGCCTGTGCTCACTCCCTGGGGCCCGGGAGCTGTCACTGTCGCGGCTCCTGGGGAGTGAGCAGGCTCTGGGGCCAGGAAAGGCCAGACAGAGGCGGCGCCACCTCTCGGGAGGCCGGGCCGGACAGCAGCCTGGGGAGAAGACTGCAGACAGAACCGCTGAGTCTGCTGCCCCTGAGGGGTGCTGCGCTCGGGGTTCACTCTTGCTTCCAGCCTGCCTGCAGTGTGTTTGCTGCTTGGAGACATCACAGCCTCACCCCAGCTTCATCCGGGGGCTCTGTTAACTCACGTCTTTGCCACCCGCCGCCCTGTTCCTCTCGGGCCACTCTGGTTCTTCTGCTCACTGTCCTGACGGGGCTCCAGAGTGATCTCTGCCTTGGGTGGCCTCTTAAGGTGGCTTCGGGATGTGCCGGTGTCCTTCCAGAACAGACACGCCTTCCACCCTCCCGTGCCCTCATTTTCCTAACCCTCAGTCTTTGCTTTTCTCACTTGGAGCCCGTGGTGCTCAGAGGAGGGGGTTTTTCCACGAGTCGCCCCAGCTTGCAAAGCTCCGTGCTGTGCACATGCCTGGCAAGGGCCTGGGGGCGGCCCTGCTTGCAGCTGGAGGCCTCGGTGGTCTCGGCAGCTCCACTCTGCCCCTTGCCTCCACCCCACCTGCCTCATGGGCTGGAGGACTGGCCTCGACTGTCTGGTCGAGAGGGGAGACTGTCCCCCAGCCCGCCGTGAGGGGCTCAGCCTCAGGCTGACCCTGGTCCCTGTCCCCACCCCATCACCTGCTGCAGCCTTGGCTGGCTGGGTGGAGCGCACGCGTGAGAAGCTCCCCGGGGTCCCCGCGCCCCCGCCCATCACCCCACCCCCCCACGCCCCCGNGCCCCTTGCCTCCACCCCACCTGCCTCATGGGCTGGAGGACTGGCCTCGACTGTCTGGTCGAGAGGGGAGACTGTCCCCCAGCCCGCCGTGAGGGGCTCAGCCTCAGGCTGACCCTGGTCCCTGTCCCCACCCCATCACCTGCTGCAGCCTTGGCTGGCTGGGTGGAGCGCACGCGTGAGAAGCTCCCCGGGGTCCCCGCGCCCCCGCCCATCACCCCACCCCCCCACGCCCCCGACTCCCCTTCGAGACAGCACCTCTGTGTACACACCGGGGGGCGGGGTTCAGGGAGGAGCCCAGGTGCACTTCGTGAGCTGAATGTATTTTTATGCAACTTTTGAGTGGCCTTTCAACCCTGAGGTGAATGGTTTTGTTTTACTGGTTGTTACATAGTATTATGAAGTATTCTGTGTTTGGAAGTTTGGGAATAATATTCACGTCTGTATGATGCCTGTAAACACAACAGTATTTATAAATGAGTAAATTAAATTGTGTTTTAACTTTGTGATTGTCTCTGAGCTTTAGGAAATGGGGCTCATAGAACCTCACGTCTGGGCCAGCCTGTGGTATTTCTCCCACTCGGCCTGACGCTGCTTGGTATCTAAGCTCAGACGCCGTCGGCATGTTCGGGGTGGCGTGGCTGTGGGCCAGCCTGCGGCATCCCCACGTCACCATCCCGGCCGTCGGGGCCTGCATCCCAGGGCTGGCCGCGTGGCCCAGGGGCTTGGGGCATGACTATGGGGCTGCCCGGCGTCCGGCAGTGACCCTGACGCTTGCGGCCGGGTCCTGCTCTCTGCCCTCCACAGCGGGGTCTCGGGGCCACTGCTTGGGTCTGGGGAGCCAGAGACCCTCCAGAGCTCCAGACCACAGAGCCAGCGGACAGGCTCACCAGAGATGGTGGCGTTCAGCATGGGCAGCTGTCCAGGCCTGGCCCTGCACCCACCCAATGCCCCCCATATTGTTCACACCCTGTGGAGGCCCCGTCACCACGCTGGGGGCCGGGGAGGGGCCAGGTGCCTTGTCCCCCACGGTCGCCCGGCTGCAGTCCAGGGCTCAGGAGCAGGTGTGGAGCCGGGGTTCTTTGTGATCGGTGGAGATGCGTCCCCTAGCGACCCAGGGACTGCTGAGGCCTGGCCACTCCCTCCTGAAACCCCCGGCCAACCTGAGGGGTGCTCTGCCTCTCGTTCCGGAGTCGGGACCAGATAGCCACGGTGCTCAGGGCCTGCCAGGACCCCCGAGGAGACCGCCACGGGCTGAGGTGAAGGGGAGTGTTGGGGGGGTCACACTTTCCGGGGTGAGGGGTGCTGGCCTCAGAGGCCAGACATCTCGGGTTTCTCCATGAGCTAACTCAGCGCTTGTAGGCGGCGTCATTCCACAGACCCCGTGGGGCTCGGGCTGCGGCCGTGCCCCAGGCCTGCTCTGCTGGCTGGTGGGGGGGCTCTGAGGGTCTGATCCACCCCTCCTCCCTGAAGGCCCCCCAGAAGCTGCCCTGAGGGCCCCGCGTGCCCACCACCCCCCTGAGTGTGGGGCCAGGTTCTCAGAACCGTGCCCTCACCCCGCCCAGCAGGAACAAGTAGAGACCTCCACTCCCAGCTTGCTTTCAGCTCTTTTCTTTAATAAGGAGATGCTGTTCGTTACAAAAGAACAAATTGACGGGAGACCA
>SJYA01003625.1:0-68731 GCA_006410615.1 Neotragus moschatus | reverse complement strand
GTTGAAGAAGACTCTTGAGAGTCCCTTGGACTTCAAGGAGATCAAACCAGTCAATCCTAAAGGAAATCAACCTTGAATATTCATTGCAAGGGCTGATGCTGAAGCTCCAATACTTCAGTCATCTGACGTGAAGAGCCAACGCATTGGAAAAGACCCTGATGCTGGGAAAGATAGAAGGCAGGAGGAGAAGGGAGCAGCAGAGGATGAGATGGTTAGGTAGCCCACCGACTCAACGGACATGAGTTTGAGCAAATTCTGGGAGATAGTAGAGGACAGACAAGCCTTGCCAGAGGTTACAAACAGTTGGACACAACTTAGTCTGAGCAACAACAACACAGGGAATTCTAGCCATTATCTTATAATAATCTATAGTGAAGTATAACCTGCAAAAATACTGAATCACTATGCTATAGATCTGAATCTAATATATTACCACAAATCAACTATACTTCGATTAAAAACAGAAAAAAAAAACAATTCCTGAATTGGCTGCTTCTTCAATTCCCAATCGCCTCACAAAATTCTCCCTTCAGTCAGTCAGTTCAGTTCAGTCTCTCAGTCCTGTCCGACTCTTTGCAACCCCATGAATCGCAGCACGCCAAGCCTCCCTGTCCATCATCAACTCCCAGAGTTCACCCAGACTCCTGTGCATCGAGTCAGTGATGCCATCCAGCCATCTCATCCTCTGTCGTCCCCTTCTCCTCCTGCCCCCAATCCCTCCCAGCATCAGAGTCTTCTTAGCTCTCTTCTTTATTCGAAGTATGCCAGTTTCCCAAAACCTGTCAGTGTTAGTTGCTCAGTTGTGTCTGACTCTTTGAGACCCCATGGACTGTAGCCCACCAGGCTCCTCTGTCCATGGGATTCTCCAGGCAAGAATACTGGAGTGGGTTGCCATGCCTTCCTCCAGGGGATCCTCCCAATCCAGGGACTGAACCCAGGTCTCCTGCATTGCAAGTGGATTCTTTGCCGTCTGAGCCACCAACCAGGGAAGCTCCCCTAAAACCTATATGTGGATCAAATTATGCCTTCTCATTCAGGAAAAACAAGAACAGTACTCACTTCAAAGAGCTATTGTGAGAACTAGATGAGTTAATCCAGGTTAAACCCTGGCAGAAGCCTTCCTCACACCAGATACTGAATAAATGTCAGCTTTAATATGACATCTATCTGATGTACGGCCCTGGACACATATCGACCAAGGCAGCTGCCCCAAACTCATCCCTTTTCATTTGTAAGAAATCAAAGGTGTTGACTTAAGACCAAGCCAGGGAACTTCTGAAGTTAATTAAGCCATCCCCACGGAGCCACTTCTGAGTGCAGCCTTGGGACCTCAGCAATGTAGCTTGAGAATGTGCTGAATGACAGAAGCACTGGTCCATCTAAGGACACTGACAAGCATGACATCTTGCATCTGCTGAGTCCATCACCTGGCCGGCCCAAAGGCCCTTTCAGATCTTTTTACGTTAGCATCCCGAGAGTTCAGTCTGTTGGAATGCTGCCCGATGCAAGCGTCATACAAACGTGCTTGTCAATAGGTTACCCTGTTCCTCAAGATCAGGATGCTAGTGGTTTGAGGGGCTTCCCAGGTGGCGCCAGTGGTAAAGACCCCGCCTGCCAGTGCAGGAGACTTAGAGACGTGGATTCGATCCCTGGGTTGGGAAGATCCCCTGGAGAAGGGCATGGCAGCCCACTCCAGGATTCTTGCCTGGAGAATAGCTATGGACAGAGGAGCCTGGAGGCTACAGTCCCTGGGGTTGCAAAGAGTTCGACATGACTGAAGACGCTTAGCACACACATTGGCTTGAAACTCTCAATCCCCTTGAGAGACTTCTGAGAATTTCTTCAGTATGAAGGGATGGTCATCTCTGGTCCCAGCTGCCTGCCTCTGCAGAATTCTTACTCCCCCTATATCAGGGCTTTTCATTAATTTCCGCCCTGATGTTGAACCTCAAATGGAACTCATCCCTTTTCTTTAACCCAAAAGAAGGGCTCCCCTGGTGGCTCAGTGGTAAATAATCTGCCTCCCAATGCAGGAGATGCAGGTTCAATGCCTGGGTTGGGAAGATTCCTTGGAGAAGGGCATGGCAACCCACTCCAGTATTCTTGCTGGAGAATTCCATGGATAGAGGAGTCTGGTGGGCTACAGTCCATGGGGTCGAAAAAGAGTAGCACATGACTTAGCAACTGAAGAACAACAGTCCAAAAGAGGCCATATAAAGGGACCTGTTTTGGAGAAGATTTTATTGAAGGCTTGACGAGATGAAAAGAATTTATAATGCAGCAATGTAAGCCACTGAGAATTGCTTTCTGGTCTTTTCTAAAAGCTTCTCAGCTACTCTGTCATAACGCTTGGAGAATTATCTTTCTGTGTTCTTTTCTCTCCTGTCTGCCTCTCAGGTGTAAACCTCCATTCTGGTCCTAAATTTCTCCTCCTCCTTTATATAGAACATTTCATCTGCCTTAGTTCCTGTGCTTGCCTAAACTGGAAAAGACGAAACTGGAGAGTAAGATCACGAAGTGAAGGAGTATGGGATGGAGAATGTGGTCCACCCCCTTGATAGAGGCATGAGTTTGCTAGCGATGGATGATAGGAGCTGGTCTGGAGTTCTCTTGAGCATCAGTTCAGTTCAGTCGCTCAGTCGCGTCTGACTCTGCAACCCCATGGACTGCAGCATTCCAGGCTTCCCTGTCCATCAGCAACTCCCAGAGCTTGCTCAAACTCATGTCCATCGAGTCAGCGCTGCCATCCAACCATCTTGAGCATATCTGTCTATCTAGAGTATCCAACTGTCTTGATCATAGTTTCCCTCAAACCCTGCCACGTACAGGAGAAGATCTCAGCAGAGGCTCTGGGGTGGGCTAAGGGAGTTAGGGTTTGAGAAAGTCAAGAGAAGCATGTCTTCATGAAGTGGTTCAGAGATATCTTTACTGTATAACAGAGCTGCCTTGGTGTTTTCTGTAGTACAAACGTGGCAGTGATTTTGGCCTTAGCGTTTTAAAGACACGTGACTGTCAAGGAAGAGAGATTATAACGATGCAGACAAGCACACCCATCAGTGTGAGCAGACATTTACAAAAGAAGGCATGGGAAATTGACAGAGCACTCACTCTGTGCTGGACTTAGAGCACACACTAATTCCATTTCATCCTCATGAGCCATCCTTCACTGTATGGGTATTTCCACTTTGATCAGAGAGGAAACCATAACCCTGAGAAGTTAGTTAACTTGGGCTGTCCTTCAAAGATTCTAAAATTGCTACCTCCACCTGACCTTTGCATCCCCTCTGCTTTGCATCACTCCCTCCAGCAATCCGGGGCTGCCTTTGTTCCCACCTCCTTGTTTCTGTTCTAACTTCAGCAGAGCAACGATGTGTTTTTGCAGTCAGTCACATACAGAAGAGCACCCTCCTTCCACGTGGCTTTCTCTATTTCCTTTATTCTGCTCTTTCTTCTCTATAACACCCACCATCATCTGACACATTCTGAATCTACTCGTTTTAATCTAGCTGTTGAAATTCTCCCCTTCCCTCCAACAAAGATGTACGTTCCTTGAGGGCAAGGACTGTGCCTGCCATATTCACTAGAGTGTCCTTGGCACCTAGAAGAGGGTCTGGCTCAGGGTAAACATTAATACTTATTAAATATTTATTAAATAAGTTAATCAATGAACGAACTACAAGCAGCAGAGACCGACTCTTTCTGCTCTATGACAATTTACTTTCAAATAATGTCCCTACAATCTGTGAATAAGGTATATCTTCAATATATACAAGACATATATATATATACACCTATATATATATACGAATATACTGAACTTATAGAAGATCACAAGTGATAAGAACCCCATCTTTTTCTACAGGGCTGATTTCGTGGAGGAGGAGGAATTTTACAAGGTTAGTTATTATCTATCTACATGTCTATTTCAGCATTTCATATTGTCACGCTGGTGTGCTTTTCCTAACACTCTAATTTAAAATGAAATAATTCTAGTGGCAGAAGCATATATTTCTGTGCCTTAGATATTTCTATATTTTGATGTGCTGGTGCTTTTTTTAAACATGCACTCCACCAACTCTTCGCTAAAAACAACACAGCAAACATCTACCCCACTGTTGCTGCTTAGCTGGTAAGTTGTGCCTGAATTTTTCGGACCATACGGCCTCCAGCACGTCAGGCTTCTCTGTCCTTCGCTATCTCCTGGAGTTTGCTCAAATTCGTTTCCACTGAGTTGGTGATACTATCTAATGATCGCATCCTCTACCTCCCCAGTTTCCTCTTGCCTTCAATCTTTCCCAGCACCAGATTCTTTCTCAGTGAGTCAGCTCTTTGCATCAGGTGGCCAAAGTATTGGAGCTTCAGCTTCAGCATCAACTCTGCCAATGAATATTCAGGGTTGATTTCCTTTAGGATGGACTCGTTTGAGTTCCTTGCAGTCCAAGGGACTCTCAAGAGTCTTCTTCAGCACCACAGTTCAAAACATCAACTGTTTGGCACTCAGCCTTCTTTATGGTCCAACTCTCACACCTATACATCCTTCACTGTAAACAGAGGTCTTCACTTCTCATGTACTGTGTGTCTCTTGGGCTACAGAATACTCAATGCATAATGTTAAGAAAAAGAATGGTGCTAACTTAAAGCTTTGGAAATATGCCTATTTCCCCAAAGTACCTGTTAAAATGAAGAAACAATGAGTGTATTCTGAAGTGAATCTACTATGTGAGATAGCTAATCTTACACATGGCTCTTTCAGAACACTTACTTATAAAGGAGTACATTTTCTCCTTTATAATTAAGACTCAAGGAAAACAAATATGAATTTAAAGAAACAGTTTTCGCAACATTAGGTATCTTGAGTAGGGATCAAAAATGTTTTAAGTTTAATAGAAATACTGCATTTAGAAGACTTTATTATTAAACTGCTATGTATTCTGTAATAAAATAAATCCTTTCCAGAGATCATAAAATATAGAATAAACATTAATTTTCATTATAAAATTTTGTGAGCAATACCTCGTCCCTGCCCTGCTTCCAAACATGTACAAATTATTTATAGTGGAAGGACACTATCATAAGTGCATCTGATTAAGATCTGACTTTTATCCACAAGTAACTGGTGTAAAAATATAACTATCTCAGTAAGATTACCCATTGCTAATATTTCTCCTCCTATTATTATTATTTATGCTACTACTTCTTGCTGTTACGGCTACTGACAACCCACATCTCCCCCTCACCCACCAGCACTTTACAGTTTACAAAGAGCTTTCAATACAGACTCATTAAATCCTTAAAACAGATCTATGAGATTTCCATACATATCTCACGCTTCCTATTACAGATGAGAAAACTGGGCAGAGAGAATTGTAACTCGACCAAGGTTAAAAAGTAGCAGAGTCATTATCTGAAGCTGAGTCTATTTGATGCCAAGTGACCTTATTTAAAATGAGGATACCACAATAAAACTATTCTACATTCCAAAGCCATGCATTGTCATATATGATTATTCTGCATTTTCCCTAATATGCTAACCACCCCCTTTCCCCCCAGTCTTTATCTTTTCACTATGAAAAGCACTCCTTTATTGCATTAGCTAAAATGCAATGTGGCCACAAGCCATCAGTTTCTGTCTTTGGAGACTCAGAAACTTTATCAAGTTCTCCACCACCATGAATGTTAGAATTTGAGAAATAGGTAGCTTATCAGATTAGCCTGCTAAATTAAGTAGCAGTGAGCAAAGACATGCAGCCAATTTGTTATGTGTAACATTTACCCATCAAGATAAAAATGTTCTCTGCCCTTCTAGGTTAACATAAATGAGAGAAAAATGTCATTGACAGCACGTGATAAGAAAACATACCAGACTGCTAATATCTCACCAAGAGGGACTTCAGAAGTGGTCTAAGTTAAGCACACTTAAAGAAAGCTTCAGGAAGAAAAGGGGTACCTGAGTGCTGACAAGTAAAACTCCTTTCACTAGAGCAGATGGAAACGATAAACCATAGTTCATGCATGCAACGTATGCATCCACCCACCAAAATGATGTTATATGGTCGATGTTTTTAAGGTGAAAAGATAGTACCTTTACATTACTAAAAAAAAAAGGATGTGTGTCATGGCATATATGTGTTATAAATATATTAGTGGTTATGGTGGTGGTTTAGTCACTAAGTCATGTCTGACTCTTGTGATCCTATGGACTATAGTCCTCCAGGCTCCTCTGTCTATGGAATTCTCTAGGCAAGAATACTGGAGTGGGTAGCCATTCCCTTCTCCAGGGGATCTTCCCAACCCAGGGATCGAACCTAGATCTCCTGCATTGCAGGTGGATTCTTTACTGACTAAGCCGCTGCTGCTGCTGCTGCTGCTGCTAAGTCACTTCAGTTGTGTCCAACTCTGTGCGACCCCAGAGACGGCAGCCCACCAGACTCCCCTGCCCCTGGGATTCTCCAGGCAAGAACACTGGAGTGGGTTGCCATTTCCTTCTCCAATGCATGAAAGTGAAAAGTGAAAGTGAAGTCGCTCAGTTGTGTCTGATCCTCAGCAACTGCATGGACCACTAGGGAAGCATATCAGTGCATACTACGTATTACACACACAGACCACACCAACATGTTAGCAGTCCTGGGATGATTGGTAATTATGGTTACAAGCAAATGCTGTTTTCTGGTTTTCCCATATTTTCCATTTGTTCTAAGGACAAATGGATTGCCAACATAAAGAAAAAGTAAAATGTGATAAAAATGTTGTGTATTTTTGTTCTAATATTTTGTTGAGCCATTTAGAATGTTTCAGATATGATGACATCCACAGGCATCTCATAAAACTAGCACATTTTCCTATTAACCATAATACCATTACCACACCAAGAAAATTAATAATACTATCCCAATATTGTCTCACACCCTATCTATATGTACACATCTTTAGTTGTCCCTCAAATATCTTTCATAGCTGACTTCTTTTGGAACCAGGATTCAATAAAGTTCACATACTGAATTTGGTTGTTGTACCTTTTTAGAATCTTTTTACCTAATAAAGCCCAATTCCTCAATCTTTGCATTCCCCCATCCCACACACATACCTTTTTAAAAATGGCATTCACTTTTAATCAACCTTCTCCTTCTTGTAGAATGTTTCATATTCTGGCTATGTCAGATTTTTCACTTATGGAATCAAATGTCTTAATCTCTGCACTCTTCTCACATCATTCTCTTATTTTGAGCAGTAAGATTATCTCTTACTGCTCAAAATCTTTTAATAATAGCACTCTTTTTTGGTAGCTTTCTTCTGTTGCTTGCATATCTGTGCCCTCCAGATTATTTTTTTCTATGTGTTTTTGCCTTTGCTTTGAGTATGTTTTTTAAACACACCTCATTTAACCCGAAAACCAGCTACAGATGAAAACCCATCTTTCTGTGGTTGTCTCTCTAAACCTGGGCACGATCTTCATGCCAACTTCCCAGAGTCTATGAACATTCCAGGATCTTCTTTTTAAGAAGAACTGTTTAGCCTGTAGCTATTTGTGACTACTATTGATGCTAAGTCCAAGGAAATAATTTTCCTAACAACTTAGCTACCATTTTGGCATGTTGGTGTCCCAACCATTTCCTTTTCTTTCTCAGCATATCAGTTACGTATATGCTTGAATTCTGTTAGGTTCCTTATTTTATGGGACAGATACATTTATTCCATTAGTTTCTCCTTAACTATAGTTCCTTATAATAACTATTTTTGTTGCACAGACACCATTCTTGACTTTAATGTTTTGCTTGCCTATTAGTAACTGGAGAAACACACGGTGGCAAATTTGGAGTATATGTGGTCACATTTGATTAGCTCCTTTAACGGGGAGAAGGAATATATTATCTTTGATATTGTATACTTCAGCTAAGTTTTTTTTTAACAAAGCAAACAAACAAAAAGCTTCACTGTTTTTTAACTTTGAAACGCTATGTGGTTTTTTTTTTTTTAATTGTAGTTTTGTTTATACTTACCTTCTTATATTTTTCTTATGCTAACATTAAAAAGGGTGTGTATTCTCAAGTGACAGTATGTGGTGGCGGCTTTAGAATTCAAGCAGAGGCAAGGGGAAGTCAGGCTGGGATTTCAAAAATTTACAAGTAAAATCCACCAAGTGGATAATATTTTTGATGATATTGGCATTTGCCTCGGTGACCTTAAAGTCCCTTCCAGATCTGGGGGGTTCTTCATTCTATGGTTTCAGTATTTTATTCTATAACTTTGGTTTATTCTATGAATGGTTGCCTTCATTCTCTGCCTACATGTAGCCAAAACAACAACATAATTGTGTGCAGAAGAAAGAGAACTATTTATCAAACGATTTTATTTGTGGATATGTAACTGATTGGTTTCCAATGAGCTGTTTCATTATTTTTTATGTTCAGCCACAGTTTTAAGTAATGGAAGCCTTACGAGTCTTGCTCCTCACCCTGCTAGAAGAAATTCCTTCTTGGATGTTGATTATGGTTTGTTTGCCTTGCTTTTCCTAGTAAGGTCTATAATTTAGGAAACAAAGCTCTTGTCTGTAATTTAATATGCGCCCCCTAATACTAATACTGTACCTTACAGGAACTCTAGAAATACTTAGTGGCCATCTATGAATCTGACAAGATGTCCAACACTGTCTCATGTCTTCCCGCTGCCGAGGCTGACCGCAGTTGGTTGTTTTTGACCTGTTTTCTCTGTCTCCACCTCGTTTCTAAACCCAGACACCAAATAGCAAAGTTTGCTCGAGTCATTTCCCTTTTTCTCTATTCCAAGACAAGCAGGCAATTACTACTGGCAATTAAAGAAGACAATTATCAGTGGCGAAAATCTCTTGTGTTCCACTGTAAAGAAAATAGACTGCGTTAGTTTTCTAGGCAAATCTTCCACTGGCCCCAATGGTGACCCTCAGACAACTTGTGCATGAAGAAATACGTGGTTCTAAGTACTGAGTGTTTCACGTTACTTCTTTTACTGCTACCAGGCTCAAAATAAATCTAGCTAAGAATAGTGCAGGAGAAAAGGCCATGAGAGGCCACAGTCAGAGAAACTTAAAGGTGAGAGTCTCATTAACATTAACTATTTGCCCAATTTTATTCTGTGAGGTTTTAAAAAAACATGTGTTTGCTAAGTGAAAAAAATCAAAGACACACACTGCGTGACTTCACTTATATATGAAATCTAAAAAACAAAACAAATGAACAAACAAACAGTTTGTTACAGAGAGCAAACAGGTGGTTGCCAGAGGGGAGGGGGTGGGGGAGATGAGATAAAGAGATGAAGGAGATTACCAGGTGCACATTTCCAGTTATCAAGTAAATGGTTCATGGGTGTGAAATGCACAGTGTGGAAGACAGTCAACAGCACGCGCCACTTCTGTCCGGGGACAGATGGTAACTAGACTTACTGCGGCGATCATTCCGGAATGCGTAGAAATACTGAGACACTATGTTGTGTTAACAGGAACTAACACAGTATTGTAGGTCAACTATACTTCAAAACAAACACACATGCTCCTAGAAGAAGAGATCAAATTTGTGGCTACCAAAGGGGAGGGGCAGGGAACTGGATGAAGGCAGCTGAAACATACGAACTTCCAGTTGTAAGATAATTAAGTGCCAGGGGAGTAAGGAGCAACATGATTAATATAATTAACACTGCTGTATGTTGTACAGTAAAGGTGTTGAGAGAGGAAATCCTAATGCTTTTCATCGCGAGGGAAAAAATATTTTAAAATAATAAACTGTTAGAACGAAGGGGTGAAAAATTGATGACCACAGAAAACTGGCATTAGTGATGATGTCCCCCTCCTAATTCAGTAAGTTTTCTTCATTAAAAATATCTTTAATTTATTGCATTGAAGTATAGTTGATTCACAATGTTGTATTGATTTCTGCCAGACAAGTGATTCAGTTATATATATAGCTGAACACATACACATATTTTTTTACTTTTTTTTTTTTTTTTTAGTTTTTCTCTTACTTTACATCTGTATGAGATGACGGATATTCACAAACTTAACTGTGGTCAACATTTAACATTGCATGTGAGTCGTATCATTATGTTATACACCTGAAACTTATACAGTGCTCTATGTCAATTGTATATCAATAAAACTAGAAGGAAAAATAAAATGAAAACGAACAAAAAACCCAACATTTCACTACCTTTAGTGCAGTTTCATGTCACCTCCATAAGAGTAAGGATTCAAATGGTGTGTCTACTGTGCACACAAACTATAATATGCTTAAAAGATGCGTCTTTGTGCAAATGCAGGTTTTATCAAACGCTGGTGTCATTTCTAAGCTGTCAAAAAGGTTAATTCACATGAGAATCGGTTTATTTTTGCTTTACTAGTGGCAAAGATTTCCTTACAAGTCCAGAAAATGTTATGTTTCTGTACTGGATTAATCCTTTGAGTCATATCAATGTGCCTAAAGTGACTTCAGCTAAAGACGTCTGTTTCTTTTCCAGTGAGACTTTAACGTACCTGAACAAATAGCCTGACTTTGTCAGGAACAAGAGCATCCAAACAGCTTAGGCCACTGATCATGTTTGCATTATTTTTTTGTTGTGATGGCTGAAGGGATGACAACTAACATTTTATCAGAAACAGAACTACTCTCATATGAATTATCATTCTTAAGTCCTGTATGGGAGAAGGCGATGGCACCCCACTCCAGTACTCTTGCGTGGAAAATCCCATGGACAGAGAAGCCTGGTGGGCTGCAGTCCATGGGGTCGCACAGAGTTGGACACAACTGAGCGACTTCACTTTCACTTTTCACTTTCATGCATTGGAGAAGGAAATGGCAACCCACTCCAGTGTTCTTGTCTGGAGAATCCCAGGGACGGGTAGCTTGGTGGGCTGCCATCTCTGGGGTCGCACAGAGTCAGACACGACTGAAGCCACTCAGCAGCAGCAGCAGCAGCAGCAAGTCCTGTATATGAAAATCTTACCAATACAAATATCCTGACCAAGTATAAAACTTACCAATGAGGTGCTACTATAAGTCTTATTCCTCCTGAGTTATGAAAATCAGATNGTAGCTTGGTGGGCTGCCATCTCTGGGGTCGCACAGAGTCAGACACGACTGAAGCCACTCAGCAGCAGCAGCAGCAGCAGCAAGTCCTGTATATGAAAATCTTACCAATACAAATATCCTGACCAAGTATAAAACTTACCAATGAGGTGCTACTATAAGTCTTATTCCTCCTGAGTTATGAAAATCAGATATTTCAATTCTAGGCTACTGGAGTTGGAGTCAGTGGACAGGCTAAGTCATGATCGAAACCTATTACTACAATCTTGCATACATCATTTACCCTTTGAGAGGCTCGGTGTCCTCATCTAAAAACTGAAAGGGCTCATTTTTATCCTCAATGGTTTTCTATTTCTAAGACATGCACTGTAATCTTGACATTTTCTCGGGCTACAGTTCAAGTGAGGGCAAGCTTACAAACACCTTACTTAAGGATACTTCCAATACCTTCTTTCTTTTAATAAGTTTAATTAAGTTTAATAAAAACGTCAAACTTTTCCTTTTGTATTGGGGTATAGACAGTTGGTAATGTTGTGGTAGCTACAGGTGGACAGTGAAGGGACTCAGCTGTTATATATACATGTTTCCATTCTCCCCAAACGCCCCTCCCATCCAGGCTGCCACATAACGTTGCGTGGAGTTCCGAGTGCTACAGGCCCATGTGCGCAGGTCTTGCTGGTTATCCACTCTGAATACAGCAGTGTCGTATAAACACAGTAAGAGATGACCTTCCCAAATTTCCTAACTATCCCTTCCTTATTATGCCTTTAAGTAAAAAGACTTTCAACTCTACTTAGGCCTTTTCCCAGAGTAGGCACTGCCAAGCAATGGGAAGCATAAAACATCAATCCTAAGTACCACTCCCTCTCATGTTCTAAGTTCCTGATCAAGTTAATTCACGCCCCTCCCTTTCTTTTATATTAGCCATGATTTTCATCAGCTTCTCTGTTGTAAAAATATGCCACCATACTGTGTATATAATTTTCTAATACAGGTTGGAAAAAATAAAGATTTTTTTTGCCAGGTTTTATTGCTGCATTATTTTTAACATTAAAAACTGAAAGCAAGCTACATGTTCAAGCTTCATGTTTATAAAAGATGATAAAATAAGTTTAACTCCATCCCACTATGGCAATATGCAACAGGTAAGTAAACACTATGAGACAAAGCATCATGCCTTGATATGGAGGACCAATCATGATGGTAAATTGTTAAACGAAAAAATGTGAGGAATAGAACTAATGTACTATGTGACATCATCTATGTAAAAATAAACAAAATATGTATATATGAACACTGCATATAAAATTCATATTACCCTAATTACATAAAATTATTAAGAAAAAATATCTAGCGTAGGGGTCAGTAAACACTGTATGAGGCAATTAGGCTTTGTGGGTCACATGGTCTCTGCTACAAATGCATGACTGGGCTATTAGAGTGTGAAAGCAATGAACAAATGTGGGTGACTGTGTCCCAATAAAACTTTATTTACAAAAACAGGCAGGGAGCTGGATTGGCCTGTGAGCTATAGTTTGCTGACTCCTGATCTAGCACCATATATGCTAACTGATTAAAGCATTATCTACTGAAAGGAAACCGGAACAGCTAATCAGTCAAGGGGATTTTTTTTTTCTCTCTCTGCATTGTTAGATTCTGATTCTACTTTGAGAATGTATACATGAATGCTTCTATAATTTAAAAATTTAAAAGAATAAGAAAAGGAATGGCAAGATCAAACCTCTAATTTCACTTCTCTTTTGAAAATAAATCTCAGAAGTATAAAAGATTTAGATTTGTAAAAATACAGCTATGAAAACAGTAAAAGCAAACATAGGTACATATTTTAACCCATTAAAAATAGCTCATTAAAAATGTTTTAGATATGATGCAAAAACTAAACTCTAGAAAGTATAGACTAGTAGATTTGACTTTACTAAATGTAAAAAATAAAAAAGTGATCATGAAAAAGAGATGAGAATATACTTTCAACAAATGAAACTAAGAATAGTTTCAAACCAAGAAGTTTGATTAGTAAGAAAAGGTTAAAGAAACAGTGGAAAAGTAGAAAAACCACATGGATTAGCAATTCACAGGAGTATAACTTCAAATATCTTTAAACATAAGCCTGCTAAACTTTATTGATAATTAAGAAAATGCAAGTATAGCAAAACATGCAATTTTACTTATCACATTTAAAAATTAATTTTGACAGAATGTGAAAAAAGTAATTAAAAGAATAAAAAATATTTCACTCACCACTTAAAGTATCAATACTCTGATCTGACAAATTTTTCTAAGATCTTCCCAATAAAGATCCCATGAAGTCATCTTCCTGCTAAGGTTTTGTCCTCTTATCAGCTCTCCAGGGTACATTAAAGAATGGCAGCCCAGTGGGGAGGGATGGGGGGAAGGGATAGTTAGGGAGTTTGGGATGGACATGTGCATACAGCTATATTTAAAATGGATTAACCAACAAGGACCTACTGTATGGCACATGGAACTCTGCTCAATGTCATGTGGCAGCCTGGACGGGAGGGGAGTTTGGGGGAGAATGGATACGTGTGCATGCACGGCTGGGCCCCTTTGCTGTTGGCCTGAAACTACCACAACACTGTTAATTAATTATGTGTTGTTCAGTCACTGTCGTGTCCAGCTCTTTGCGACCCCATGGACTGCAGCATGCCTGTCCTTCACTATCTCCTGCAGTCTGCCCAAATTCCTGTCCGCTGAATCATGATGCCATCCAACCATTTGATCCTCTGTCACCCCCTTCTCCTCCTGCCCTTGGTCTTTCCCAGCATCAAGGTCTTTTCTAAGGAGTCAGCTCTTTGCATCAGGTGGGCACAGTATTGGCGCTTCAGCAACAGTCCTTCCAATGCATATTCAGGGTCAGTTTTCTTTAGGATTGACTGGTTACACCCCCATACAAAATCAAAAGTTAAAAAAAAACTATAAAGCTTGGCAGCCCAGAGCCAGCAGAACTGAAGGACAGGACCACTGGGGCAGAATCCCACTGTGGAGAGCTCAGGGAGCAACCAGCCTCCACAGTAAATGAAGACAAGCTGCCCTGTGTTATGTTTCCTTTTCAAATATTTTTTTTTACATCAAAAACACATTGCAGGGGAGTGAAGACTTCAGGGACATCCTACAAAAACAGGCTGCATAATTCTGATATTGAAAGCTAGCCACATTTTAATTAACTGCCAGGACTCAGCCACATCCTCGAGCTTGAGATAGCCAATAACAATCTTGTAATTTCTAAATGTGAATGCCACTCAGGTGGACACCAAATAGTGAAAGTTTCAGCTTACCTCCTAAATGTAAACATTAAATTTCAGATATCCATAGCAACCAGACCTCCCTCCACCTTAGACACTTCCTTAAAAAATAAAAAGGAAACAGCATTTCTGTGGTGGATGGCATGTAGACAGTTGCCCATTAAAACGATAACATCGAAATATAAACAGCCAAACCTTTTCATCATTTATTGACAAACGACTTGTAAGACTGCTAATGAAATCCTTCAAATACCTTTTCAGCATGTTGTGAATAAAGACACCAACAGCAAGTTAAATTGACAAGTAATTACAATTAATGCCCCGCCATCATTAGTAGAACACATTTAACCATATCCTTGTATGTCAATATTTAATAGCAAAACAGAATTCTAGGAATGCCATTCTGCCCCAAAGTGCTCTATCTGACTTTTACCAGTTTTGCAATCAGCTGGAATATAAAAGGAACTCACAGACTGGGAAACCGAGGTGTCTTGATTCTGAAAGACCTTGCCAGCTCAGGAAATCGGGAACCCTTTGTCACAGCTCTTTTTACAGGGTGAGAAATCGGGGCTGCCTTTCTAGGGTTCATGGATTCAATCTTCTGTTCTGCCACCCCTTCCACTGGGAAATGTTTCTAAAGAGGTAGGCAGTAGCATTGTTCACAAGAAAGTTACTTTCCAGTGAAACTTCAGCTGTAGAATGCATAAATAGTATTTTGCGCAGAATACGACATAGCTGTGAAAGTAAGTGAACTATAACCAAACACAACAGTGGGAATAGATCTCAAACATAACATTAAACCAAAGATACCAACCATGAATTACCATAGGATGACATTTTCAGAAAGTTCATTAACAGGCAAAACTAATTTATGCTGTTGGAAAGTGGGACAGGATTACTAGCTACCCTTTGGGGAGTAGAGGCTGAAGGTGAACTTCCAGGTTTCTCCTAACTGCCTCTGGACAGATGGTGCTAGTGGTAAAGAATCCACTCGCCAATGCAGGAGACCTAAGAGATGAGGGTTCGATCCCTGGGTTGGGAAGATCCCCTGCAAAAGGAAATGGCAGCCCACTCCAGTATTCTTGCCCAGAGAACCCCATGGACAGAGGAGCCTGGTGGGCTATAGTCCATAGGGTGGTAAAGAATTGGACACGACTGAAGGGACTTAGTACACACAGCTGTCCTAATATTTCATCTAGAGGTTGGCTGCCTGGGTATGTTCACCTTGCAAAACTATCAAACTTTTAATGTGAGTATTATTCTCTATGGTATTCTGCTTTCAAAACATTTATAACAACAACAAACAATCCCAACTCAACAGGCACTAAGAAGCATATATTGCAATTAGGATAAATAATCTTTACCTCCCAGAAATGCAGGGTCAAGTAGGGGAGACAAAGTTAAAAACCAAAACCATATGATTGTGTCAGACTTCCCTGGTGGCACAGTGGATACAAACCTGCCTGCCAATGCCGGGGACACGGGCTCGATCCCTGACCCGGGAAGACCCCCCCATGCTGCGGAATAACTAAGCCCGTGCATCACACCTACTGACTCTGTGCTCCAGAGTCCGTGAGCTGCAATAATGAGCCTATGGGCCACAACAGCTGAGGCCTGCACCCCTAGAGTCTGTGCTCCACAACAAGAGAAGCCACCACAACGGGAAGCCCGGGGACCACGTAGCTCCACTCGCTGCAACTAGACAGAGCCTGTGCAAAGACCCAGTACAGCCAAAAAGAAAGAAAGAGGAAAAAAAAACATATTACTGTGTATGACCAGGCTATTAGAGTTGGGAGAAGGGCACTACGGGAGTGATGTCCTCTGCTCTCAAGGTGAAGGTGAAGGGCATCCAGAGAAGGGGACATTGGGCCAAGGCTTGACTTATGGGTTCATTCAGCACCAAGCAAAGGGCAAGGGCATTCTTGGCTTGGGTGTCACCGGAGCTCAGGGCCTGGGACAGTGGTGGAGGAGAAGGATATACATCGTATGAGAAAATGACAATCACCCACCCAGAGTGGTCATCTTTATGTATTCACTGAGTAATTCACAGTTTTTCAGGGAGCACTTTACTCATATCCAATTGCAAGATTCTCATCTTCAAAGGAGCAATCTCTCTAAAGACAGTAAGTCAACTATGAAACAGGAGAGGAGAGTGGACAAGCTGGCTTAAAATTCAACGTTTGGAAAACTACGATTGTGGAATCCAGTCCCATCACTTTATGGCAAACAGATGGGAAAAAATGGAAACAATGACAGACTTTATTTTCCCAGGCTCCAAAATCACTGTGGATGGTGACTGCAGCTTTGAAATGAAAAGATGTTTGCTCCTTGAAAGGAAAGCTATGACAAACCTAGACAGTGTTTAGGGAACATCAGTTTCCCAAAAAAGGTCTGTTATAGTCAAAGCTATGGTTTATCCAGTGGTCATGTATGGATGTGAGAGCTGAACCATAAAGAAGGCTGAGTGCCAAAGAATTGATGCTTTTCAACTGTGATGCTAGAGAATACTCTTGAGAGTCCCTTGGACTGCAAGGAGGTCAAACCAGTCAATCCTGAAAGAAATCAACCCTGAATATTCATTGGAAGGATGGATGCTGAAGTCGAAACTCCAATACTTTGGCCACTGATGTGAAGAGCTGACTCATTTGAAAAGACCCTGATGCTGGGAAAGNCCCTTGGACTGCAAGGAGGTCAAACCAGTCAATCCTGAAAGAAATCAACCCTGAATATTCATTGGAAGGATGGATGCTGAAGTCGAAACTCCAATACTTTGGCCACTGATGTGAAGAGCTGACTCATTTGAAAAGACCCTGATGCTGGGAAAGATTGAGTGCATGAGGAGAAGCGGGCAACAGAGGATGAGATGGTGGATGGCATCACTGACTCAGTGGACATGAGTTTGAGCAAACTCCAGGAGTGAAGGATAGAGAAGCCTGGCGTGTTGCCGTCCATGGGGTTGCAAAGATTCGGACAAGATGAGAGACTAAACAATGCAACACCAGGAAGCCTGGAAAAGGAAGGGACAGAGAAAGGACAGAGCCAGGCTGTAAACACTAACACTCAAGACAAGCAGATCAACAATGGCAATAACCACCATTTATGCTTCATACTTGATATGCATAGTCTGATGCACTGAATTCTCACACCAAGTCTAGGAGCTGGGGACTATCAGTATCTCCATTTCACAGATGCCAAAACTGGGGCATAGTGAGGCTCCCTAACTGCCCGCGGCCATACAGCCTGTAAACAGCAGAGCCACTGCTGGAACCTGGTGGGTGTCACCCTTGAGGCCTGTCTGCTCCATGAAGGTCCTTGCATGGGCACCAGCCTCAGATGTCACACACCTGCTCTCTCCTTGTGGGCTGTGCAAGACAGCTGCAAACCCATCCATCAGGACCCCAGCATCCCCAGTGACCAAGTGACCACCCTGGAGCTACAGGGACTAGGAGAGACTGGTGGATGACTTCCGTTCCTCCACTCCCTCTCTTTCCATCTTTACCAGCTTGAATAAGAGCATCGACTTCAGTGCTTCTGCTTCCTGGAGCAGGAAAAGACAGGGGCTGGACACACCTCTGTCTAGCCGCCGCTCCTGTCCATCCTCAAGTTACAACAGGGCTGACTGCTTTTCTGGGAACATTTGCACTCCCACTGTCCTCATCCCTGATGTGAAAGTGTTAATTGCTCAGCCGTGTTCGATTCTTTGCAACCCTACAGGTTGTAGCCCGCCAGGCTCCTCTGTCCCCGGGATTCTCCAGGCAAGAATACTGGAGTGGGTTGCCATGCCCTCCTCCAGGGCATCTTCCCAACCCAGGNCCACTGTCCTCATCCCTGATGTGAAAGTGTTAATTGCTCAGCCGTGTTCGATTCTTTGCAACCCTACAGGTTGTAGCCCGCCAGGCTCCTCTGTCCCCGGGATTCTCCAGGCAAGAATACTGGAGTGGGTTGCCATGCCCTCCTCCAGGGCATCTTCCCAACCCAGGGATCAAAGCCAGGTCTCCTGCACTGCAGGCAAATTCTTTACCGTCTGAGCCACCAGGGAAGCCCTTTATCCCTTGCTGAGGGATTCTTAATCTCTGTAGCTCCCTGGAATATGTGTTCTTGAATAGAAGTGGCTTGAAACTGTGAAACAGATGAACAGCTTGGGTCTGAGCCACATGGAAAATTTACCTGGAGGAGGTAATCTGGAGACCAGAGATGAGGACTCGGCGTGCTTTTGCCGAAGCGCCAATTTAACCTTGATGACAGAGCCGGAGCTGGAGTGCCCTGTGCGGAATGTCTTGAAAGAAACACGTGCTATCCCAAGGGAGGAGGCAAGGCAGCGTTCAAATGGGAGGCAGCAGGCTTTGTTTTTCTAAGCCAGACTCTCCAGTTTCTTTGTCCTGGTTGTTTTATCCTCAAGGAAGAGTCTGATAGCAAACTGCTCAAAGGAGCCCAATGTGGCTGGGCGGGCGGCTCCCACCCCTTCCCAGACACAGCCCGCCTGCTATTTCAGGACTAAAACAGACGCCGCTGCCCTCCACCCTGGGTTGGGTGAAATTATGCGGTGGTTTGGTGAAGTCAACAAATAACAAGAATGAACCACACTTGGGGAAATAAAAAGGCAGCTGGCATCAGTGCTGGGCTTCAGAAGGCAGTAAATAAGGATGGCTACCTTCTGCTGCCTCTTATCTGAAAGCTGGCTTCTGTAAACTTTTTACTGGGAAATGATTGCAAATGAGCAGATATATTACAAACATAAAAACAGTACAAAGAACATCTATGTGCCCTTTCAGATTTCATCTTCTGTTAATGTTTTATGTCATTTACTTAATCCTTTGTGCGGTCTCTCCCCTGCCCCTTGTCTATTTCCTAACTGAAGGGATATACTTGCACACGCCACAGAACAGTTAGCAAATTCAATACACTGAACATTAGTATAAGCTTTTAAATGAATCTAGCCTTCATATCCAGTTTCATCAGTTACCCAATAATGTCCTTCCAGCCCAACATAAATCCTACCTCTGCCATGATCCTGTTCCTAACATTTCCCTCTCTTTCTGTGATACTTCTTTATAACTTAGATTTCCTTTTCATGAGACTATTATTATGTCCTGCCTAGAACTGTGCGGCCACTTAACCTGCTAAAACAGAGCAANCCTTCCAGCCCAACATAAATCCTACCTCTGCCATGATCCTGTTCCTAACATTTCCCTCTCTTTCTGTGATACTTCTTTATAACTTAGATTTCCTTTTCATGAGACTATTATTATGTCCTGCCTAGAACTGTGCGGCCACTTAACCTGCTAAAACAGAGCAAATATCTATCGGATGAATTGCTAAGCATATAAGTGTGTGTGTGTATACTAATATAAATGGCTGGAGAGTTAATTTGCATTAGATGTTTTAAGACTTCTACGATGTCATTCAAAAAATGAATTCATTTTTGCTTCTTAGCCTAGGAAGATTCACATATAATAATAACCTTTACACAGAACTATCAAACTACAACGGTCTTTGTTCATGAGGTGAATTTATGGAAATAGTTTTACACAAATTTCATAGTGTATTGTCTTATGTTTTAAGCATAGAAGAGGACAGATTACAATTCCGAAGCACCATAACAAATCAAAGTAGTAGTTTGATCAGCATAGTCCATTTCTGGTTCTGCATTGAGCAGTCAATGAAAGGTAGTTTGACAGGGTAATGATGTCAAGTAGCNACAAATTTCATAGTGTATTGTCTTATGTTTTAAGCATAGAAGAGGACAGATTACAATTCCGAAGCACCATAACAAATCAAAGTAGTAGTTTGATCAGCATAGTCCATTTCTGGTTCTGCATTGAGCAGTCAATGAAAGGTAGTTTGACAGGGTAATGATGTCAAGTAGCTGCCTGGAGAATCCAGGGACAGGGGAGCCTGGTGGGCTGCCGTCTATGGGGTCGCACAGAGTCGGACACGACTGAGGTGACTTAGCAGCAGCAGCAGACTCTATACTGAAAGTGTCAGGAGCAGGTGGGTGGATCTTTATGATCATAAAAGACCAAGGTCTATTAGGTGGCTACTGAAACAACTACAGACAGACACATTGGTTTGAATCACAATGTAATTTCTTATATTCCTCACTGTGTTTCATCCTTATTACAATTTTAGGTACCTTTTATTCTTTTAACCATATATACATAGAGAAGGAAAACTTGAATGCCCCCAGAAAGAGTTTTAGAAAGCTGTCCATGACCAGGGACTTCCCTGGTGGCCCAGTGGTGAAGAATCCCCCGTGCAATGCAGGGGACATGGGTTCGATCCCTGATGGACAGCTAGGCCCACGCACAACTAGAGAGAGACCCTCACGCCACAACAAAGACCCTGCATGCTGGAACGAAGACCAACTTAGTTCCACGCTGAAACTGAGACGTCGCCAAACAAATATATATTTAAAAAGAAAACTGTTCATGATGCAAAGCTGTTGTATCTGCTCAAACAGAAGGAATAAATAGATTCTTAAAACACCCTCACCAGTCTAACATCCAGAGCTAACTACCCTTAACATTTTGGTATAATCCTTTCAGCTTTCCCTCTTCCTGCGCATAAAATAGATATGATTTTATCAGTACCAAATCACATTCACATATGTTATTGTAACCTGTTTTATTTTTTTCTTCACTTTATCATAAGCTGTCACTTTTAACAGCTGAAGAATGTTTCACTGTATAGTGGCATCTTAATGTATATAGCTCCCAAGTAATAAATATTTCTAGGTTTTTAACTTTGCGATCAGGAAATTTAAAAGGCAGTTGACATCAGTTCTGGTCTTCAGAAGACAGTAAATAAAGATAACTACCCTCTGTGACCTCTTATATGAAAGCTGACTTTAAAAAAACCTTTTTATTGAAAAATTATTTCAAATGAGCATGTAAGTTGCAAAAATAAAGGTAGCACAAAGAACAGCCATGTGCCCTTTCCCCAGATTTTAAATAATGCTGCAATAAGAATTCTTGTAATTTAGTTAAACCTTTTCTCTCACTCTTGATTACTTCCCACAGGAGTAATTCCTAGAAATAAAATTGCTCAGTTTGTACATTGTTTTAAAGCTCATAATGCTAAGTATTAGCAAGCTGCCTTTCAGCAATATTGTGACAACTTTAAATCCTGCAGTAATGCCAGAGAGAGTCTCTTCAACCATACCCTTGGGAATTACCTTTGACATTCAATATGTGCAATATGGCTTCCTGTTTAAATTTGGATTTTTTTCAATTTATCCATCAAGTTAAACATTAAACAACTTAATTGGAAATTTGTACTATCTTTTTGTGAGAACAAAGTCGTACATATTTAAATAATTAAACAAGCTAAAGAAGATAAAATAATATCCAAAGCAGACTTCAAATCCAATAATTTGAATTTGAATTGAATTGAATTGAATAATACAACAAGCACAAGAAGAAACAGGGAAGTTTGTTCCAAGTTTAAGCACAAATGTCTCTTCAAACGCAGCTCTTGCTCAGCAGCTACGAAAGATCAGATCATTTGGCAAAGTGCCTGTCAAATTTTGGCCATTTTCTATTTTCCGGAGACCTGAATGTTAAAAATCAATAGAAATGTTACAGCATTCGTGTTGCCTTTAGAAGGGTTAGACAGACTCATGCCCACAACATTCAAAGCCATTTCAGTTTAGAATCTTGGGAAGAAATCTATCCCAAGCTTCCAGAGTCACAGCTGGCAGGCTATAATTTAGAGTTGCATACAGGATAATGTGTATTAGTCCATTACTAAGCTGTAAGTTGACACCAACCTTTGGAATTGCTTTCTCAGAGGAAACGCTCAAGAACCAATGCCTCAGTCATTTCCAACAGGGCTGGGAAAAACATTCAGACAAACCATTAGATTCCTTTCACCTCCCATTCTGATGATTTTCATCAAAAGGGAGGTGGAAAGGGGGTGATTAGACACCAATTTTCACTCCAGCGAAAATCCAAACGTGTGTTTTGATGCTCAAGACATTGATAACATATTGGCAAGTTCTTGTCCCCACTTACATGAACCATAGCAGCCACCCGGAATATCTTAATGGCAATGAACGTGTTTAGAAAGAGGGGGTGGGGCACTAAAGAGATCTGTCTTTGACAAGCAAAGACATTTTCTGTGAATAGCAACAGGAACCTTAAGCCACTAGGCATGAGGCTGGAGATTTTCAGCTGTCAAAGTCTAAGCTGATGGCACTCTAGCTGTGAGATCGAAGGGCTGTTCTCTGGTGATGGATAAGCTTCTGCAGTGGTCACACGGGTGTGGCTAGGGCTGCGTTAGAATCGACCACAGTGGGGGAAGGAGAGAGGTTGGGATGAATTGAGAGTAGTGCGGAAATATGTGCCACCATATGTAAGACAGACAGCCAGTTGGGATTTGCTATGCTATGCAGGGGGCTCATCCCAGGGCTCTGTGGCAACCTCGAGGGGTGGGATGCGGCGGGAGGTGGGAGGGAGGTTCAGGAGGGCAGGGACATACGAATACCTACAGCTGATCCTTGGTGCTGTAAGGCAGAAACCAACAGAATATCGTAAAGCAATGTCCCTCCAATTAAAAACATATTTTAATAAAAAAAATAGACCCCATTTCAAACACTTACTACACAAAAGTATTTCATCAGTAACTAACACTGGCTACAAGTTGCAATGATATTTTGAGTCATTGGGTTAAATATCTTGTTAAAATTAAAATTAAGTCTTCCATCAAAATGAGCTGAAGTATAATGAACACAATTTTTTCTAATATCTGACCTAATATGTTTCTTTCTCCATTTCTCATCAAAAGCAGAAAAACGATGTTACTTCCTGATCTAGCACTATCCAACAGAAATATACCGTGAGCCACAGATGTTATTTTAAGTTTTCCTGATAAAAATTTTTTAAAAATTAAAAACAAAAAAAATTAATTAAGAACAAAAGGTTTGTTGCTGTACAGCAGAAACTCACATAACATGGTAAGGCCATTATGCTCCAATTTAAGAAAACAAATAAAAAATTAAAAAACAAAAGATGAGATCAATCTTAATAATATATTCTATTTAACCAAATACATATTATAATTTCAATATGAAACCAATTTTAAAATTATTGGGATAGTTTCCACTTTTCTCACTCCAAGTCTTCAAAACCCAGTGCATATTTTATACATACTGCTGCTGCTGCTAAGCTGCTTCAGTTGTGTCTGACTTTGTGCAACCCCATAGACGGCAGCCCACCAGGCTCCCCCATCCCTGGGATTCTCCAGGCAAGAACACTGGAGTGGGTTGCCATTTCCTTCTCCAATGCATGAAAGTGAAAATTAAAAGTGAAGTCGCTCAGTTGTGTCTGTCTCTTCGTGATCCCACAGACTGCAGCCCACCAGGCTCCTCTGTCCATGGGATTTTCCAGGCAAGAATACTGGAGTGGGGTGCCATTGCCTTCTCCAATTTTATACATACAGTGTGCCTCAATCTGGGCTTGCCGTGTTCAATCTGGACTTAGTGCAACATGCCTAAGTGGCTCCTGTATCAGAAGGAACATGGATCTGGAGATTAAACTGGATCAGGACTCCGAAAGCAATACAAGGACAATCAAAAGACCCAAAATACAGAAGACTGATTTCCGACCATTATGCTCCCTACATAAACACAGCAATGCCAAGAAACTTGGGGAGATGCTCTGGAAATCATCCATTCAATGTCTATATGTCAGTCAGTCAGTTTAGTCACTCAGTCGTGTCCGACTCTTTGCGCCCCATTGATAACATTGCATGCCAGTGGGGATTTTTTCTCAATAGTAGCCTTAAAATGCAAACCAATGAGTTTCTGTTATTTTCCCTTGGGAAACATAGCTGTGAAGTGGTGCCCAATAGAGGAGGAACATATAAAATTGTTTCTATGCTATTCTGCTGGCAATTCCCAGTAGCTCTCATGCCAACATTAAATTCCTATACAGAACTGTCATGCACTGCCTGAATTTTTAAAATGTATTAGTAATACTTCATTATAATTTCCTCCTTCACTCAGATGCATTTCTACAGGGAAGTTATACAGTTTCCAAATGTGTGCATTTTGTTCAAGGCAATTTCAAAAATGATGAACAGATATGAAAGAGTTTGAACTGCTTCCCACAATGGCATGCCATTGTTTCAACTGTGCAGAGAACTTTTCACAAATAAGCTATAAAATGTTATCCCACAAAAATGATTCTTCAGGCACAGTCTTCTTCCATACAACACAACCCATAATTTAGTAATAATAATAACACTTTACAAGTGGATAGTCCTTTTCTGTTTACAAAGCAAGGTTTACACTGTCTCATTAAGCATCATAAGAAACGTTATGAGGCATAAATGGCAAAATGAACAAAATACAAGTACTTTGTCACTGGCTTTCTTCCAACATTTTACTTCCTCTGAGTACACTGACTATTTACAGTGTCAATGTGGGGGATCTCATTTTTAAAAAAATAAAATTATTATCAGCAAACTTTTCAGATTCCTTGATAAGCAGTGTCCTAGGAGTCATCTGATTTTCATACTGAATAACTCAGAGTTCTTATCCTATTCTATTCTAGTCAAATAAATTCTACCCAAATAAAGCAATTCCCTTATTATTCAGTTAACTGTAGTTTTTAAGAACTGGTGAGCTGAAGTCTTGAGCCAAACACAGATCTCCCCTGAAGTCACATTGTGTATAGTCCTGCCTAGTATAGGAACAGCTAAGCAACTGAACAATTGCCTCCTAAACCCCCTCCCTTCAATCAAGAACAAAGGTGTGACAATCAAAGGCCCCTGAAGACATTAAAACTCTGAAGCCAAGAGACTGGACAAACTTTAAGAGAAGTCTGCTATGATAGTCAGGAGAGAGGTTTGATGAGAAGAAATAAGAAACTCCAATAGGATTCTTTAGACATAATAATCTCACAACCAGATAACTCAATTCTTATCCTCTGTGGGGGTGGAAATATATATATATATATACACACACACACACACACATACAAGGAAATGAAGAAGGCATTTAAAATGATAAAATAATTAAACAGCTCCACTTTTGCTAGGTACTTAAACATTTTAAAACCTGGCATCCTGGCTTCGCTGGGTGTTGCTTTTCCACACCTAGAAATCAAGGAGGAAAACTGAAGGGAGCATGTTCATGCATGGAGTGAAAAACAGACCATCTGGTTAATTATATATCTATCGGCTACATATGTCCCAGCTCGCAGTCTTATACATAAAAGTGTAGGGAAGTCTGCATGTCCCAAAAATAGCCCCTCTCCCCCAGCACGGAAATGGGAAGCGGTGAGAAGGGCCTGAATTTCATGTGTGGCTCTCTCTTATGTTGTAAAGGCCACACATGGCGTCCAGTACAAACGACAGGCCAGGCAAGATAGGTTTTGGTTTCCTTAGTTAAACAGCTCAGTAGACTTGGAAGTTCTCTCATATGCCAAAGCAAGCTAACTGATCGGTTCCTCTCCAAAGAGCTTTGCCTCTGTGTCTTACAGCAATATAAAGATTACTCACTTTGGAGAAACATTTGAAACACATTTCCAAATAGACGGGAGCATGTTTTTGTGGCTGTTGTTTTGGGGGGGTTTTTTGGAGCATGTTTAAGGGGGTTTTAGAATCACCGAAACTACCCTTCGATCGTCTGATATGGAAAAAAAGAAAAGAAAAAAATCCTGAAGAAAAATTTGATTTGCCGTTTGATTTGAATGAAGATTAAAACTATGACATAGCAGCTGTTCAATTTTGTGCCACTGAAATTCCCATTTCATATTTTTTAATTGCTACCACGAAAAATTCTTTGATTGCACTTGATGAAATTAAGTTTTGTCTTTTTAATGATTAAACAGGAGAAAATTCAAGTGTGTTCTAGTTAAGAATTTAAATGACCGTGTGTGTTTAAAACATGAAGTAAAATCTACTGGGACATTATTTCATCTCAAGGCTACATACAATACGCAGTAATTGCAAAGCACTTGCTCACGAGCCTGGCTCTTTCAAAACGACTAAACTATTCCTTTAAAGAACAAGGCAGCACGGGTTGGCTGGGTTAAAGGGAAGGGAACTGTGGGATCACAGTGCTCATAACCACGCTGCGACAGGCTGGCTTTAGAGACAGAAGACAATGCGTCCGTCGTCAGCGCTGTGGCCGCCTGCGTGCCCGCTGGTCACTCAACACGCTCCTGAACCTGCTGTTCATTCTGTTACTGAGATCTCATTTTGGAAGATGACCAAGGTGCCTGAAGACAAGAGGACAACCAGGAAGCCCAAAATTTTTGAGGATGAAACCCAGACCATGTGTTTCTTCCTGTAGGCAGAAACATTTGTCCCAGACTGCTGCTGAACACTAAATTTAAAAAAAGTTAAAGGCAGGAGCTTCCAAATACAAAGAAAATAATGGATGTGAAAGGGGGCCCCTGGACCACAGCAATGAGCTCTCCCAGAAAACCCTCTTTATCCTACAGACATATGGCCTGTTCAGAGATCTGTAATATACCTGAAGGTTCTGCAGTTACAATCAGATGCTATTTATAATTTTGACATAGTAAAGCCTCAAGATTGTTTGACAGGTTTATCAATATCCATGATAAATCTTACATCTCTTATGAACAGCTGCAATGCACAGAAGAAAAATTCATTGCTTCATCTCAGAAAAGAATTTCTCTCCTTTAAAAACACTGTACTTCTTAATATAAGAAAATACAGTGCAGTTTTGATAAAGACTATAATAAACTTGAGTTTTTGAAGGTAGCTCTCAGATTAGCCGAGATGGTGCACAGAGAATGAGAGACCGTTTGATTATTATTATTTCTAAGCCATCCACTGAAAATTATCTAACTCTTGACTGAAGGCAAAAGTGGCTCCTTACCACCAAGTTACTTGGAATTCCCTCCCCTGTTGGTGTTTATAGTGGTCCTAACTATGGGGAGCAGACTTCCTGCTATGTGGGGTCCTTAATAAAAGCTTTTCAAAAGTAGAATATTGGGTCTATTTATAAGCAAAGGTGATCATGATGTTCACAGCTCCACAAACAGCACCTTTAACAATTATAAATACATAAAGTAGTAAGCTTGGAGAATGTGTTTTCTTTTACCCAATTTAATGTCATCTCTTAAAAATCAACCAAGCTACAAACAATGCTGGAGAGGGTGTGGAGAAAAGGGAACCCTCTTACACTGTTGGTGGGAATGCAAACCAGTACAGCCACTATGGAGAACAATGTGGAGATTCCTTAAAAAACTGGAAATAGAACTGACTTATGACCCAGCAATCCCACTGCTGGGCATACACACCGAGGAAACCAGAATTGAAAGAGACACGTGTACCCCAGTGTTCATCGCAGCACTGTTTATAATAGCCAGGACATGGAAGCAACCTAGCTGTCCATCAGCAGACGAATGGATAAGAAAGCTGCGGTACATATACACAAAGGAATATTACTCAGCTATATAAAAGAGCATATTTGAGTCAGTTCTAATGAGGTGGATGAAGCTGGAACCTATTATACAGAGTGAAGTAAATCAGAAAGAGAAACACCAATACAGTACATTAATGCATATATATGGAATTTAGAAAGACAGTAACGACAACCCTATATGCAAGTCAGCAAAAGAGACACAGATATACAGAACAGACTTTTGGACTCTGTGGGAGAAGGCAGGGGTGGGATGATCTGAGAGAACAGCATTGAAACATGTATATTACCATGTGTGAAACAGATGACCAGTGCAAGTTCGATGCATGAAGCAGGGCACTCAAAGCTGATGTTCTGGGACAACCCGGAGGGATAGGATGGGGAGGGAGGCGGGAGGGGGGAGCTCAGGATGAGGGGACACATGTTCACCCATGGCTGATTCAAGTCAATATGTGGCCAATATCGTACTGTAATATTGTAAGGTAATTAGCCTCCAATTAAAATTAATTAATTTAAAAAAATCAACCAAGAGTTAGGAAAATAATTACATTGTGATGTAGGGCTAAAATGTCAAAATAAGGATTCTTAAAAAAAAACCTTTACATTTTAGAATAGTTTTGGTTTTACAGAAAAGTTACAAAGGTAGTACAGTCTTCTTGCACACTCCTCATGTAGTTTCTCCTATGCTTAACTTCCTATATCAGTGTGTCAGTTATCACAACTAATCAACTAATCTTGACACAATACTGTTATCCAACATCCATCCTTTATTCAGATTTCCTAAGTTTTTTTTTTTACCAAGAACAACCTTTTCTGTCCCAGGACGCTATCCAGGAGACTGTGTTACATTTAGTCATCAGTAATGTACATTAGTGGAAAAGGCAGTGGCACCCCACTCCAGTACTCTTGCCTGGAAAATCCCATGGACGGAGGAGCCTGGTGGGATGCAGTCCATGGAGTCGCTAAGAGTCAGATACGACTGAGTGAGTTCACTTTCCCTTTTCACTTTCCTGCACTGGAGAAGGCAATGGCAACCCACTGCAGTGTTCTTGCCTGGAGAATCCCAGGGACGGGCGAGCCTGGTGGGCTGCCATCTATGGGGTCGCACAGAGTCGGACACGACTGAAGCGACTTAGCAGCAGCAGCAGCAGCAGCAATGTACATTAATCTCCTTAGGATCCCTCAGACCATGACCGTTTCACAGACTTTCCTTCTTTTTAATAACCTTGAAAGTTTTGAGGAATACTGATCTGGTATTTTGGAGGATGCAAAATCTGTCTGAAGTTTTTCTCATGATTACCTCGGGACTTTACCCTAGGATTTACTACTTTATGGACACGAGTTTGAGCAAACCCCAGGAGATGGTGAAGGACAGGGAAGCCTGGCACGCTGCAGTTCATGGAGTTGCAGAGTCGGACACGATCGAGGGACTGAACAACAATACCACCTCAGGATTATTGTGTTTGGGTGAGGAAGCCTGCAATAATGAAGTGACATTCCCATATTACCACAGTTAGGGTACATGCTATCAATATGATTTATCACTGTTGGTGCTGGGATATTCCACCCACCCCACCATGCACCTTCCACAGTTTACTCCTTGGAAGGAAGTTCAAGGTAACCCACAATGAATGAGGAGCTACAATCTACTTCCCTGAAGATGCAGGATCTACGTAAATTATTTGCAGTCCTTTTGTATGAGAGACTTGTCTATGCTAATTAGTTATTTCATCATTTCTTTATATCATCATGGATTTGTGAATACCTATCTTATACTTTGAGTTATAATCTAATACTCTGAGTTATGAATCCAATCCAATCCACTGATTTATTTTTTTTTTTTTTCGGTTGTTGCTCAAATTTTTCCAGGAAGCTTTGGCCATTGAGAGCTCTTTGCATTCCTAAAGGTTGCTCCTAAATATTTCTTGTTGAAAACATAACTACATCTTCCCCGTTCTCACTTAGTGCTTTTCCCCAAATTATATAAGAGAAGAACATGCCAGTTTTCATATTGATTTTGCACTGTCTTAAATGTCAAACCCAGATTCTTAACCTTGCTACCAAAGGGTCACACAAAGAGGTCATTAGTAGAGTTTGTTCCTTAGGTGGTGGACTGTTATCAGACTCTTGCCTGGAGCCCAATTCTTCCTCAGAATGAAGACAATGGGCCATTGCAGCTTTCGTAGTAGCTGTCATAATTTTTTCTTTTACTTTGTTTTACACGTTTTCCTATGAAGTGTTGGCTATGCAAAGAAGCTGTTAAATGTTTACAAGCATGAAACCAGAGACACGAATATAAAGCCTAATTAACCCTATATTTGTGGAAATTTTTATATTTATAAAAAGTTTTATAAAAATGTCTTTTTATAAAACAGAATGGAAATCACATGACATTTAGAGCTGACATTACCATGGGCTACCTATTTCTAACTAGACAACCCAGAACTAGCTCTTTCCCTTTCTTTGGGGGAAAAACTCTAGGTCGATGACACTGGGTCAGTAATCAAATTCCAAGTCTGGATTTTATTTTACGTCTTTGGGATGGTGTAACTTGTAGAAAATATCATTTAGATATTTTGATAGGATTAATTGCTAATTAAATAAGAATGTATGGCCTTATATAAACATGTAAGTATATATCATGAAATTCTAAGTTTATGATTGAGGAAAACAATCAGCCTGGTGTAATTAAATTTTCATTTCATGAATATTTCTGGGTTGCCTGCACCACGCAGGAGTAACAGCTTTCTCAGGGTCCCACCATTTGGTCTTTGAAGGTTAGAGTAAAAAGTTTCTCAAAGCAGTCTCTTTAGGATCTCACAAGATTTAAATTCTGGTGCATTGCCTGTTGAGACGGAAAAGGCCTGAACTCAAGGAATTCTTGGCTTGTCCCCTAGTTGAAAATATCTATGATATTTGCTTAAAGGAAAAAAAAAAAAAAAAGAATGGTGAGATGGCAAACAAAAACTTTGTCCTGACAATAAAGAATTTCAAATAAACAATGTGAAGGAGCGTAGAGAAAAGTCAGTGCTACATAAACGTCCCCCAAGGCCTCAGAAACCTTCGCTTCACCTCTAGGAAGTCAGTTCGTTCTTTTTCCTAAAGAATTTTTTCAGCCTGACTACTCTTAAAGGTGCCAACAGCAACAAACCATGACAAAAAAAAAAAAAAAGGCAACTGCTAGAAGACAGACGCACACATCTGCTCCTGCCTTTCTGCATCCGCACCTTCATCACTTCCCTCGTGAACCTGAAGCTGTTTAGTCCCCACCAAGAAGGGTGAGAATGCCCCAGACTGTCTTCCTGGTCAGTGGGTGAGAGAAAAGGGTGCCAAGAAAGTAAACAACGACAAGGAAAACTACAAGCCCACAGGCACAAAGGAACACCAGGGAGCTAGCACTAAGGGACTCTTCCACTGAAGGCAGAGGATAGGTACCATCATCTATAAGGTATGTGGAGGCATAATGAGAATCTGGCCGGTGAAAACCAAATTAGCCTAATGACTGCTCCCTGGGAATTAGTTTAGATTGATTCTCCTGCAAAAGAGAAAAGTAAGGGTTTTTTTTTTTGTGTGTGTGTGTGTGTTTTTTTTCCTTTGATTTGAAGAAAGGGAAATGGAGGCAGAAAGGTCAACTGACCTTCTGAAGGCCACCCAGAGAGGCTCTTGGGCCTCAGCTTCTCTTTAAAATAAAGGTTTACTTTAGATACGCAAATAGACCTTTTTAAATGTTGTGCAAATCCAAAACCTCAACCACTGGCCCCATGTTTACAGTTGAGGATTACACAAATTTCCTTTGGTCCTCCGAGGCCTCATCTAAGAGACCTGATTGATGCTCTCCACAGCCCCAGGCCAGGGTGCTTCTCGGAGAACACAGCCATTAGCTAATGGAAGACATTTTTCATCCTGTGGAAGGCTGGCCGACGCGGGGCCAGCCAAAAGTGGCACCTTCCAGCTATGAAGGACAGTGCGTCCCAGCGCCCACATGGCGAAGAAGAACCACAATGAGGAGAGTTCGGGTTCACCGAGAACTTTATCAGGGTGTTTGGACCCTCGCCGATGCCCACCATGAAGGTGGACACAGCAGAGGGGTTTACCCAGGCAGTGTGAGAGTTCCTGTTTCACCATGACGCCTCAACTTGTTCAAGTTCCTGAGTGGCTGGGGCCAGAGGAGGATCTGCAGAAGGTCCCCACGTCAGTGTGGGAGGTTCTATGATTTCTTGGTCGGAAAAGCTTAGGTAGACCGTTTTCTTTGGAAGGGGACTAGGGCGAGAGTTGGCTAGAACTTTTGACTTGAACTGTGTTTGCACAGGAGTTTATAAAATACTGAGGGGCTGTCAGTTCACCTGAAAAGATGGAGGTGGTGGAAAGGTCCCGTCCCAGATCACTTCGGAGCGTGGACAGAGTGCAGAAGGGGCGCCTGCAGAAGAAACACTAACTCGGAGTCTCTAAGATCCTGCTCGCCTCCCACGGACATCTCCCCACTGAGCCTCTGACCGCCCTCGCCTCCCCCAGTCCACACCCCCCGATGGCCAAGGTGCACGGATTATTTCCTTGTCATTGCACCAGGTCAGGGGATAACTGGCAAGGCTAGTTGGAAAGGGAAAGTGTAAACAGGTTTTTATTTTCCCCTTCTTTTGGCTCTCTATGAATAGAACGTTCACATAAGCACCTGGAGCTGATGGAAAAATTAGATAATCACACCGGTTGCCCTGCGCTCATCCTTGCCGTGTGGGTCAGCAAAGGGCTCCATAGATGCGTGAGAGAAACAAATTGCCCAGTTTTATTATTGCTTTGGGGGAGATGAGATGGCAGAAGACACGAAAAAACAAGTTTGACGACTCTAAGACGGTCTTAGAGCAATTCTGATTGCTCTGACTGAAGAAAAATAATTTCCATGTATGTTTTTAAGAGTACTGAAAACAGCCAGCCAGCAGTTTTCTTTAAAAAGTAAGCCAGCGGCGCCCTCTGCTGGTTGTTTTCTGTAGTGTGCAGGACCTAAAACGGGGCCAAGCAGTAAAACTGGGTTTAAGAGAAGCGGAGAAGTTTCACAGGAAGAATAGAGACAAGTCTCGGAAAATGATTTTGACACTTGCATGTTGAAGGTAATTGTGAAATCGTAGCTGTTTCTAAATGTTCAAGTATTAAATACTCTACCGTAAGACACAGGAAAAGTAGACTCTTAGAAAAGAAAAACAGATAACAACATATTTCAAATAGAACACAAACGTCTACTGATTATTCTATCGTTTCTACAAATAAACAGATTCAAATATTAAACAAAGGTCCCCCTTTAGAGGAAACTGTACAAATAAACACAGAGTGACATTTCTGAAATTCACATAATTTAAGCCAGTTTTTTCCCTCCTATTTAAGCTCTGCTTACATACTCCAGTTTCAAATTTAAGGCAAAGAAAAGCTTTGGGCAATCAGAAGCTTTTATTGGCAATAGAAATAAAGTCCCAAAGCCCACAGCTAACTGACTTTATATGGGAAATATTTGATTTTGAGAAATGTTTTTATACTTGAGGAAGATAATTTTTAGTTAGAAGCATTTCCATCTGTGGCTTGCTTCTTTTTAAATAAATATTTAAAATATGGGGACCAGTATGACTTTTAAGTGTTCTTCGTTAGGCAGTTCCGAGATAATGCTGTAGTACAGAGTGTATAATCCCTTAGACAGATTAGTTCTCAAAGGTTCCAAGCCCACAGATTCTTAGAGTGATGACTGGCTACTTACTCTAAGGCAAATCAATCTCCCTTCATTTTGGTGAGCTTGCTTCTGTTACTGAACACACTCTAATGAACAGACTACCAAGCGTGGTTTGTTTCTCTGCCTGTGAGCTGGAGTCGGGGGTGTCCTTTTTACCGATACATCACACCAACTTAAGCAAAGAAATATTCTAACCTAATGGAAAGCAGACAAGTAAAAACATTCTGACTCTGTTAATGGGATTTATCTTGTCTAATTTTACTGCCTTTAGAAGTAAACATTTCTGATTTCATTCCATTGACAAAAAGGAATTCTATTCGATGAATGTTCCAATCTTACTAGACTACGAGTTGCCAGAGCCTGGTAGACAGCAGGCACTCAAGAATACACACTGAATATTTTGAAAGTTTCTCAAGCAGATGGGTTCATATAATCTCAGTCACCAGGGAATAAAAGGATCATTCGGTATAACCCAGCTCCTCTGGAATGTGGCTCCTCTTAGTATACAGTCCATGGAATTCTTTGGAGTGGAGAGCCTTTCCCTTCTCCAGGGATCTTCCCAGCCCAGGGATTGAACCCAGGTCTCCTGCATTGCAGGAGCTGAGCCATCACCAGCTGAACCATAAGGGAACCCCAAGAATACTGGAGTGGGGAGCCTATCCCTTCTCCAGCAGATCTTCCCAACCCGGGAATTGAACCGGGGTCGCCTGCATTGCAGGGAGATTCTTCATCAATTGAGCTATCAGGGAAGCCCCTAGTGATCAATAAATAGTTACAAAAGTAGCTTTTTCATAAGTGTATAGAAATAACACATACGCATTAATAATCAGAATTGTTAAAATACAAATTAAATAGAAAAATAAAAGCTTTGGAGATATGTTTGTTGTATTTAGTCTCTCAGTCACGTCCAACTATTTTGCGACCCCATGGACTGTAGCCCACCAGGCTCTTTTGTCCATGGGGTTTCCCAGCCAAGAATACCGGAGTGGGTAACCATATCCTCTCCAGGGGATCTTCTCAATCCAGGGATTAAACCTGCCATCTCTTGCATCTCCTGAGCTGGCAGGTGGGTTCTTCACCACTGAGCCACCTGGGAAGCTTTGGAGATACACCCAGGTTCAAATTCCAGCACGGCCACTCTTTATAGGTATGTGATGATGCATGCGAGTTAAGCTTTTCTGATTCTCTGAGGCCTGATCTGTAAACACCTGTCAGAAGCTTCGCACTGGAGATATATGTGTTAGGCTTCTGGTGTGAGTGTTCAATGCATGAGAGCTGCTATTCTCCTACCTATTACGATTGTGTGTGTGTGCACTTTGTGACTGTACCAGAATCTCACGCTTTCTGAATTAAGAGCTTAACTATCTAACTAACATGGTAGGAAATGACAGAACACAGTCCACTCACCTGTCTCATTTAGGATATAAGTGAGATCACTTATTTCGGGGTCAGTGTATCTTGGAAGGGGAAGAAGTAGAAGACGAAATGCTATAAGATGTTCCCTTGAACCAAGAATCTCATTTTGATGAAAAAGAAAACAAGTGAGTTTACTTTAAAAGAAGTGCATGGGTGATTTTCTTTGCTCCGTTTCCCTTCAAAGGTGTGATCACCAGACTTCTGGATGCTTGAGCAAGACTGCTGTTGGCTACAGAACCACGTGCCTCAGGGAAACACAGACAGCACCAGAGGAGAGAACACGGAGTAGATCTCACAAGGAATTTAAGGAAAAGAGGAATTACTGCAAATGCCAAATCCTCCCAGGCCAACTTCATTCTCACCTTGCACACCAGCAGGGCCACTCATAAATTGTAAGGTATCTTCATTTAGAAACGCTTGTCCAGCATTAACTAATTTGACCATATGCTGTTTTCAAAAGGGTAACTATTCTCATCTTGCAGACTGATCATCACATTGGAAAATGAACACGATTTTATATTATGACTAACACCATATTTGGTTGCCAATTTTATTCATAGGTGAAAATATTCTGTCTGCATACAAAAATGATACAAATGACCCAATATGGGCAAGATGTGTGTTTTGAGAGTTTTTCTTCCCAATTATTTGCTCCCTCTTTTCTCCACAACCCACAGAAAGGATTTCAAGTGGCTTATAAAAAGAACTAAAAAGCAATAGGATAAAATAGATAGCCAGGTAAGTTCTCATGAAAGGATATAATAACACCATGAACAAAAACTGCAGCCCCATCTTACCCAGTTGCTAGAGCTGGCTCAGTACTTCCTGGTGGGTTAAAGAAATGACAAAGTGGTGCATGGCACCCATAAGATGAAATGGGCTTTGTTTCTTTCCGGGAGTGACAAGTCAGCTGCTTCTATCAGCCTTACTACCTATCGATACAGGGCTGCCTTGGCTAATATCTATCGTTTGGGCCCTGACATAGTCAGAGCTGAAAGGCTGGCACGTGGATACAATGTACGATTTCACCCAAGATCAGAGCTTGTAGGCTAATGTGTGACTCACTGGTGTGTTGGGGGCTACTGACCTCCGCAGTCTGGGATGAAAATGGGAGTACGATCTCCCTCTACCCAAGCGTACCACACAGATATTGTTGCTCTGATGTGAGAAGTTTCAGGAAGCACACTGAACTAATAAACCATCCCTTTACTAATGAAGAGAGTGAAAGGCAAACTCATTACCCTGAAGACTGGCTAGGACAATGTTTCCTTAATTCTGCACCTTGGCCATGCCTGGCATCCCTCTGTTACTCTTGCCTCAGTCACGTCGGACTCTTCTGAGACCCCATGAACTGCAGCCCCCCCAGGCTCCTCTATCCATAGGGTTTCCCAGGCAAGAATACTGCAGTGGGTCGCCATGCTCTCCTCTAGGGATCTTCCCCACCCAGGGATCGAACCCACGTCTCCCGAACCTCCTGCATGGGCAGGATTCTTTACCACTGCGCCACCTGGGAAGACCCTTGGCATCCTTTAGGGAGATTTTTCAGTAATTGAATTCCCTCCCTTTCAAGTTTTCATGTGATAACTGCCTATCTTGGAGGCAAAGGTCAGTTTATAAAATAAAATCAAGGTTCAACTTAAAAAGAACTCACAAGCAATATCCATCTAGGAACCTGAATATACAACCATACCAACATCCGCTTTTCCCACTCAGGATGAGTGGGCTCTGACTCCTAAACAGAGATGCAAATCATGACAGAGCCACTTAGCTCACCCCAGGGGAACAAAACCAAACGAAAAGGTCCATATAAACATATTAATAGACTGTCTTTGTTAATGGGACTACAGCATGAGTCAAAGGAAATGGCCTCTCTTCCACTTAGCAAAAGTTGGTTCCCATTTCATGAACACGGGGGAGTAGCTATTTCCAAGGATGCGTGAAACCAAGCCATGGCCACAACATTAACACACAGGAAGTCCAACTGAGTCCGTGCTCCACACATCTCCTGCCCTCAGGATGATCCTCCCACTTTTTAGAAGCCGATCCAAAGGCAGAGGAAGGGCAACATCTGTGGGATGTTAGCCTCTGATCACGGCTGGTGCTAATGAAAGTCTAGACACAAAGGCCGTCTCTCCTGCTCCAGCCTCCAAAGCTAGCTGACCCCTCGCCCCACACCAGCCCAGCAGAGGGCGGGGAGAGGGTGCGGGGAAAGATGCGTACCTGGTAACGTCAGTTCCATCAGCTGGAGACCTGCCTTGAGGAAGACCCCCTGGAAGAACATCCACAAGACCAAAACAAGACTAGTCTCATTAGGACACCCTCTTTGTTGCTGTTCAGTTGCTAAGTCGTGTCTGACTCTTTGTGACCCAAGGGCTGTAGCCCACCAGGCTCCTCCATCCGTGGCATTCTCCAGGCAAACATACTAGAGTGGGTTGCCTTTTCCTTTTCCAGGGGATCTTCCCGAATCAGGGGTCAACCCACAACTCCTGAATTAGCAGGTGGTTGTTTACCACTGAGACACCAGGGAAGCCCCATGTCCTCTTCACAAGAGGGAAGATCCACGTCCCAGCCTGAGCCCCACGAGTGCCACAGCCGGAACAGGACAGAACCAGCGTCACCCACAGGCAAATGTGTCCACGCTACGGGGTACGGAGCAAAACCAGTCACGCTTCCAACCTCAAACTGCCTTTCTTCTCCTTACTCCACATCAGGATTTCCAAATGCTAAGTGCTAAATGAGAAGCCTTAAAAATAGCTTAGATTACCAGTTCATGGAATTTGTCCTAGAGATGCGGGCTACTCTTTAAAACCTCTGAGGCTTCTTTACAGATGACTCTTACTGGTTTCAGAGACCCGGACACATTAGCTATACACATACATTTTCTAATTTCTCTTAGGGATACTTTCTCTCTCTCTTTAGACAATTGGTTCTCAAAGAGAGATCCCTAGGCCAGCTACATCCACGCCACATGGCATCTTGAGGGAAAGTCAAAGCTAAGCCCAGCAAACTGGTTCTAACCAGGCCTCCAGGCCATGTGCGTGCTCAGCTGTGTCCAACTCTTTGCGACCCCATGGACTGTAGCCCGCCAGGCTCCTCTGTCCACGGGATTCTCCAGGCAAAAGTACTGGAGTGGGTAGCCATTTCTCACTCGTTCTGGTGCTCGCTCAAATTCTCTTCAGAGTGTTCTTTCCTGTTTCACTTCTGGCTTCAGTTCTCTTTGCCTTGGTCACTGAGGAGTTCAAGCTTCTAACCTGTGAGCTTTCCCCAGCTTCAAGACCCCGGCCCAGACCTGATTTTTGACAATGGTGGACCTGTCCGGTCTTGCTTGCCTGCTTTATCTTCTGAGTCCGGTTCCCATAAATCTAGCTGGTGGCTGAGTCCCAGCTCTACCCAACACTTGGGCGAGATCACCTGTCCTGACAAGACCTGACTAAGGATGAACATGAGCTGGAGAAAGGGCATGTCGGGTGCGCTGAATCAGGTCAAAGGCTTGATGCATCCAGAGGAAGAGCAGATACCGGTGAAGATGGGTGACGGTAAGCAAGGGAGAGATGATTCAAGGACTCTGAGATACTGCAGGCCTTGAAGGACCAGGTAACGAGCTTACGTCTGATTTCAAGGCACCTAGAAGCCATGGGCCGGGGTTGGGGGTCAAGGTTAGATGAGAGAGTACTGTGACTTATTTATATTTATACAAAGCTGCACCTCTGCTTCTCCCAGTTCCTGGTCTTTCTCCTTCCTCTTTCGTTCATCATCCACAATGGTTCAGCGTCCAAACTCCTTCTCATTCCAGGAGAACAGAAAATTTGAGTGTGTCAGTGTTATCCACCCTGAGGCCCCCAGCTCCTGCGCAGGGAGGCACACAGAAGCAGCTCAATAAACATTACGTATACGTGAATGGGCTTCTCCGGTGGCTCAGTGGTCAAGAATCCACCTGCCAACACAGGGCATGTGGCTTCAATCCCTGGGTTGGGAAGGTCCCTGGAGGAGGGCAGGGCAACCCACTCCAGTATGCTTGCCTGGAGAATCCCATGGGCAGAGGAGCCAGTGCAGACTACAGTTCATGGGGTCACAAAGAGTTGGACAGGACTTAGTGATTAAACAGTAACAACAGCAATTAAATACATAAGTAACCACCCGAATCTGAACAGATCTTTGTCTCATGTGTAATCTCCAACAGTGAGGTTCTTACAGCCAACGATCTGGCTGGAAAAGGTCCTCGATCCTGCTAGAAAATTCAAGTGAATATATTTAGAACTCAAGTGCCCACCCCACGTGCCTGCAGTTTTCAGGTGGGCTCACTGTGTGGTTTTGTTTCCTCCCCTCCCGGACCCACCCCCCACCCCTGTCCCCCATCCTCCTCATGAACTTTTGTCCTGCCATTCTTCCCCTTTCATTGAGAACTGTTTTTATCTCAAGTCTCTTGGGAATTTCATCCTTCTTTGCATCATCCCCTTTCTTTCTCTTCCAGGAACAGCCCCAGTACAGACCCTGGAGAGCTAAGCCCTGCTGTTTCATTTTTGTCCTTGCAGTCCCATCGACCTTCCTTCAACCCCTACTCCCTGCCTTGTAATGCAATCTTGTCTTAAAAGTAGGCTTCTGCCTTCCTTCAGAGGTCAAGGTCACGTTTAACAAGGTACATTTTACTAGTGACTCCAGCTAATGCAGAATGCTAGTTTTCCAGCACTGTTCACTGGGCGTCCCCTCCAGAAAGCAGACTCTTTAAAAGACAGATAGCAGATTCATACCCAGGAATCCTAGATTCTGGGGCTGCTGAAGAACCTTCAAGTATCTTCTCTTGTATCTGGGTGCGAGAGCAAACCTTTCACCTCCTGAAAGAGGCCAAGTTACTCGCCTAAATCCTTCAGATCAGCTGGAAAATTGCTAGAAACATCAGAGTTGAAGAGTTATTTGACCATTTGCCATATTACTTCCTTCTGCAGGAACACCACAGGTCAGTTTTGTGTGGTTTTTTTTTCATTGGTTTCAGACACAAAAGCCTGCTATTTCCACCCCCAAACTCTTTCAATTATCTCATTGGCAGTGCCTACTAATGTTTTAAAATATTAGATATTTAAGGTTATAATATAGTAGATGCTGGGCTTTCCTGGTGGCTCAGATGGTAAAGAATCCACCTGCACTGTAGGAGACCCAGGTTTGATCCCTGGGTCGGGAAGATTCCCCAGGAGAAGGGAATGGCAACCCACTCCAGTATTCTTGCCTGGAAAACCCCATGAGTAGAGGAGCCTGGTGGGCTACAGTCCATGGGGTCGCAAAGAGTCGGACACGACTGAGCAACTTAACACTTTCATGTAGCAGATGCAAATCTACTTACAGATCATTATTTGGGTGCTAAATGCTTGCTTTTAGGCTGAAATGTAGAACAATTACTTACTTGCTGAACTAGAGTTCTCCACGAGAGTCCAATAAACAAACACTTTTGCTGTTTTATGAAACTATACACAGAAGCACATACATTCATACTGAAGCTTCAGAAGAGTTTCAGAAGCATCCTCACCCTGCAGGTGGCTGCTTTAGCAAGGCTCGTGATTTTCTTCCTTAAACAAAACCTTCACAGACTGTTTAACTGAACTGACCTAACACTACTTTGTATTTATTAACATATAAATCATAGCAAGTAAAGTATACGCAACCACTACAAAAATCTCCATATCACATTTAGTTGACTTTTTACTTGCCTATTTTTCAAGACTGTTTCCATTCCTTGTTTTACTCTTCATGCTAAGCATATCTTGTTTTTTAAAAAACTGAATCAATTCCCCTATGATTTTCTAATTCTCCATCTGATAATCCTGTTAAACCATATTTGCTGAGTGCTGAATATATGAAACACTTCCTAGGGCAAAAAGTCAAATAAGACACAGTTTTCCCTAAAGTAGACTCAGTTCTAGTTAAGAATTCAGCGAACAAGGACCAAACTGGCACAGTCATAGTGAAAGCCAGAGAACAGGGGCATGAACCTGGACTCGAGGAGGCTAGGAAATCCATGTGAGCAGACAGGTCTTGGGCTTTGAGCAACAGAAGGAGCAACATTGGGAAAAACTACGGAACAGATGGAAAAGCATTTGGGGAGCAGGGAATAGCAAGACCACAGGCACAGGAAAAGGAATATATGTCGACTTGAGAGAAGAGAGCAGACTAGCTGGAGCCAAGGGCTCACACAAGGGAATTAAGGGGGAGTCAGGCAGGCAAACTGCAGAAGGTTTTGAGTGCCTTCGTGGAAGGCAGAAGCCCTGACATGTCTTCTCAAAACGCATGGAGCCATTCTGGGAATCACATGAGGGCTTACGTAAGCACTCACGATATGAAGTACATGACCTTAGCTCGTTATCAGATCCTCACTCAACCTCATGAGCATAGAGCCCCTCAAAACACTAAGACACGGGGCAAGGATATGTGCTTCTGTCCAAATATTTTCCACTGTTCTTGCATTACCTGAGAAGACCGGACAAGATAGAGCAAGCAGCTCAGAGATCAACAGCCCTGTCTCCGATGGAGCTGCAGATTTCAAAGGAGATGCTGGGCAAGCAGATCTCAGCAAGGAAGCCGGGGAGCCAGCTGCTCAGGGAGCTTAAGTGATTTAGCTTAATTCCTCTGTAAACTGTATTTTAAATGACTATGAAACCACATTTCTGTGACTGGTATTGTTTAAAGGAATGGAAACCCAGCGAAAATGCTTGGGTTTTCTTTCATAAATATTCAGGCTTATTCCACTGAGACTTCCTCCCACCCGCCCCCTATTAGTAGCCTCTGAGAATCAGCCCCTTGCAAGACATGGAAACACTGCCCCCTGCATATGTTAAGGGCTCCGGGTTTGCTGCAGGCATCCTATTTTCTTGGATATCTAGTGGACTGTGCTCTATTAGGGGCCTGAGATGGTGACTCTCTAGAAATAAGGGAAGCAAGAACAAATTGATTCTACCCTGATTTCCAAAAAGATCAATGTTACCCTGCTCCCCCCAAAAATATAAGCACAAAGCTTAAAGGTCTGTTTCTTACATGTTGACTATAGCAACACTAACTCTCAGTTTTATACTGAAGAAAAAAGCCCATTTTAGGAAACAGTAGAAGTGGTGGTTCAGTGGTAAAGAATCCACCTGCCAACGCAGGAGACCCGGGTTCAATCCCTGGGTTGGGAATATCCCCTGAAGGAAGAAATGGCAAGCCACTCTAGTACTGTTGCCTGGGAAATCCCATCAACAGAGGAGCTTGGTGGACTACAGACCATGAGGTTGCAAAAGACATGGACACAACTAAGCAACCTAACAACAAGACATACGTATCACCAGAAGATAAATCTTTCATCATGATCAAAAGCCCATTGTCGGCACATGGTGGAAAATCTATAAAGGAAGTATTTTTAAAACCATCAGGAACTTTTGAGTAAAAACAGAAGAGCTACATCTGTGTGAGAAAAAAAAAAAAAAAAAGGAAAAGGCATCAAAAGAAGTGAGCTTCTTACTCTGTATCAAGTGACCGAGTGTCTACTTCTCACGTAATTTTCCTGGTTATTATATGTAATTTTCCCACTTACAAATGTAGAAACTATAGCTCAAGGAAGGAGAGGAAGCAATAAGCAGATTAACATAGGAAAATTAAAAGACAGTTTATAAAAGATAATACATTAATATTGAAATGAGTATTGCAGACTACAAAGTGATCTAGTCAGATGAAGAAGAGTTCCTTCCATATTGCACTGGTCAGTGGAGTTGTTGCTATTTTGTTGCTAAGTCACAGCCAACTCTTTGTGACCCCGTGCACTGTAGCCCACCAGGCTTCTCTCTCCATGGGGTATTTTGGTCAGTGGAGAAGTCAAAGCAAAGGTGAGATTGGGCTTAACCTCCAAAGATGGGCAAAATTTTAACTGATGAACAATGCTGGCAGGATAATGAAATGTCATCCATAAAAAGGAAAATGCCTAGACACAAGGGGTCTTATCAGGAGCCTAGTTCCAGTATCTGCTCCCAAGAAAAAGTCCCCAGAGAATGACTCAGGCAATGAAGTGGAAGTTAACTCATAAATGATCAGAACCCCATGTGAATTAGTAAGGCACAAGTCAGACCAGAAGATGAGCCAATATTAGAATGAGTCTCCAAACCTATAGTTGGTAAGCTTGGAAGAAAAAGAGAGTGGCTTCTTTAAGAAAAAGGGCCTGCAGCCGAGTAGGTCTACAACTCAAATTTTAGCATCCTATCAGCACTCAGATTTGTAGTCCCAGGAGCTATCCAAGGTGCTGATTTCTTCCATCCCAATTTCTGACCCAGTGGACCAAGATCTGTCCTAGAGTTTCTCCACATGTAACACACGAACCCTTTTACTTCAGCCCCTCTCAGATGACTGCTATTTGTGGTTTCAGCTACCTTCCAAGCCAACTTACACCTTCTCTGCTGCCTGCTATGGTTTATAAGCTTAGGCCATCAATTTTACACTCCCAATTGTCAATCTGCTAGGTAAAGAAAATAGAGGAGGTATTATAAGTGAAAACAGCATTTTAAACAAAGGTCAAAACAATAAACCGACCTATTTGTTTTATTTACGTTTATAGGGAAACTGTAGAAATGAGCCTTGAAATGTAGGTTGAAACTAGCTCATGAAAAGTGTTGATTTCAATGATAAGAAATTTTAGCTTGTCAAACACAATAGGAAATTTCAATGTTCAGAAAGTTATTGAACTGGACATTAATGTGACAAAAAGTGTTGGGGAAATAAATGTGGAAATATCATGCCAAGGGATTAAAATGGAAATCTTCAACAGGTTTAGGCAGATAGCTCCTTTTTTGGACTGAAACACTTTTTGTAATATATGATTTAAAAAGCTTTTTCAGGGATTCAGGATTTCAAGAAAGTGATTTTCCAAAAATTCAAGATCACATTGCATTCTCCTGTATACAAAATACATACTCCTGAATCTAAATTTAGTTAGATTTAATCAACTTTTAAACCCAAAAATAATGTGTCTGTGCCTGTCACTGACTGATTATGGATCTCTTCATCTTTCAGTCTCCTACCATTTTTATCATAATCTAATCAAGCAAAGAGGAACTAAAGAGCCTCTGGATGAAGGTGAAAAAGCAGAGTGGAAAAGCTGGTTTAATACTCAATATTCAAAAAACTAAGATCATGGCATCTGGTCCCATCACTTCATGGCAAACAGATGAGAGGAAAATGGAAACAGTGACAGTTTTTGTTTTCTTGGGCTCCAAAATCACTGTGGATGGTGACTGCAGTCATGAAAGTAAAAGATGCTTGCTTCTTAGAAGAAAAGCTTCAACAAACCTAGACAGTCTATTAAAAAGCAGAGACATCACTTTACTGGCAAAGGTCTGTCTAGTCAAAGCTGTTTTTTCCAGTAGTCATGTTTGAATGTGAGAGTTGGACCATAAAGAAGGATAAACACTGAAGAATGAATCCTTTCTAAATGTGATGGAGACAACTCTTGAGAATCCCTTGGACTGACTGCAAGGAGGTTAAACCAGTTAATCCTAAAGGAAATCAGTCCTGAATATTCATTGAAAGGACTGATGCTGAAGCTGAAGTTCTGATACTTTGGTCACCTGATGCAAAGAACTGACTCACTGGAAAAGACCCTGATGCTGGGAAAGATTGAGGGCAAGAGGAGCAGGGGAATGGCATCACTGACATGAGTTTCAGCAAACTCAGGGAGGTAGTGAAGGACAGGGAAGACTGGCGTGCTGCGGTTCATGGGGTCACAGAAAATTCGACATGTCTTGGCCACTGAACCACTGAACTTGGGCTCCAAAATCACTGCAGATGGTGATTGCAGCCATGAAATTAAGACGCTTACTTCTTGGAAGGAAAGTTATGACCAACCTAGACAGCATATTAAAAAGCAGAGACATTACTTTGCCAACAAAGGTCCATCTAGTCAAGGCTATGGTTTTTCCAGTGGTCATGTATGGATGTGAGAGTTAGACTGTGAAGAAAGCTGAGCGCCAAAGAATTGATGCTTTTGAACTGTGTTGTTGGAGAAGACTCTTGAGAGTCCCTTGGACTGCAAAGAGATCCAACCAGTCCATTCTGAAGGAGATCAGTCCTGGGTGTTCATTGGAAGGACTGATGCTGACGCTGAAGCTCCAATACTTTGGCCACCTCATGCGAAGAGTTGAAAAGACTCTTGATGCTGGGAGGGATTGGGGGCAGGAGAAGGGGACGACAGAGGATGAGATGGCTGGACGGCATCACCGACTCAATGGACATGAGTGGGTAAACTCCAGGAGTTGGTGATGGACAGGGAGGCCTGGCGTGCTGCAATTCATGGGGTCACAAAGAGTCAGACACGACTGAGCAACTGAACTGAACTGGCCACTGAACAACAACAATTTCTCGATGCTGGATGTCTGTCATTACTTTTTGTAAAATGCCCCCTCTCCTGGGCAAAATACATCACTTGTTACTCACTGTTGTATATTCTTGAAACATAACTTCCTCCTCTATCCAGCAATTGCCATTAAATCCTGCTGCCTTCATCTTCCAGGGAAAGAGGACCTGGGGATCAAGAACCTGACGTCTGGCTCCTTTGTTCAGGTCCTTGTTAGCAGGACTTTGAAAGGGGTGCAATGCGGATTCTGTGATGTTGATGACACTATACTATTACAGACACTCACAGCCTAAGTCCTATATATGTACCTTAAAATAAGGAGCCAAATGAACTCACTTGTGAGCCAAATAGTATCTATGTCTCCAAACAGCAAGGCAAAACTGGACTCCAAATCGTTTATTCTAGCCACAAATGCTGCCAATCTATGAACACATCCTCAGAACCACTCTCCAACTGCCTTTGTCTCTGGGCAACGTGACCATTGCTTTCTGCGAGCTGTGCTGTGCTTACTTGCTCAGTTGTGTCCAACTCTTTGCAACCCCACAGACTACAGCCCGCCAGGCTCCTCTGTCCATGGGATTCTCCAGGCAAGAATACTGGAGTGGACTGCCATGCCCTCTTCCAGGGGATCTTCACAACCCCGGGATAGAACTCAGGTCTCTCGCCTTGCAGGCGGTTTCTTTACCCGCCGAGCTACCAGAGAAGCCCCCATTGCTTTCTGCCCTAAGCCAAACTCGCCCACGGGAGCACCCACTATTGCCTTGCATTCGGGCATTCAACCAACTGCCCTTTGCCAAGGATGCATAGTCCCATTCTTTGGAGTCAAACAAAGAGGGATTCAAATTCTGCCTCTGTTATTATTGATTGTGCCCTTGGACAAGCTGGGTAACCTCACTAAGCCCTATTTCTCAAAGAGGAGTGTTCGGCCTTACCTCACAGGGTTGTTGCAAAGATAAAACCAAATAAGGGATACAAAACACTTAGCAAGGTCTGCAAAAAGGAAGCACTGTGCATTGTGGTGGGAATAAAATGACATTATATCAATTCTTGTCCCGAAAGAACATCCACAAGAGAGCCAGTCTTCCATGGGCTGCTGCTGCCAAGTCGCTTCAGTCGTGTCTGACTCTGTGCAACCCCAGAGACAGCAGCCCACCAGGCTCCTCTGTCCCACTTTAAAGTCTCTCCTATAGTTGGCCTCCTTGTATATGGTCCCAGCTTTTATCAGAGTTCGCTATCTTTTCTTCATCTCCACTCCAGACCCTGGCATGAGCTAGACCTTCCAGTGAGAACCAGGCAGAACTAGCCTTGGCACTCTCTGCTGGGGGTAGACTGGAATGCTTCAGAATCTGCAAGGTCCCTCATTTTTGAAATGAAGTTTTCTGTGCAGGTTTGAAGCATCAAGGTAAAACAAGGCTAAGCACTTTGGAAGACAGAGCCTGAACAAAGCTCAGGAAGTGTGAAAATGGGAAAATGTAGATATATTTTCCTTTCTCATCTTCAACAGACTTACTACCAAAATACTAACTATTAATTAAACTGTTCCACCCTTCGAGTTTCCTCCCAGTGGGGGCAAAAGGACCAAAGAATACTTGTTACCAAGATATGGCTGTGGACTTTTTTAATTTTGTGCCCTACAAGAGGGGCTGAGACCCTAGGGTACCTCATGTTTGTTAACAACTTCATTATGCTCATGACATGAATGAAGGTCCCTGAGTCAGTGCAGAGACAGTCAGGGCTTTTTAAGAAACAAAAACACTGAGCCAACTAGAAAGACAGTTTTCATACTGTTCTGCATAGAGGAATGGAGGAGTAAAATTTCCATATGTGAACTCAACCAGACTGAAATGAGATGGTCCATTGTTTGAATAAACTGAGGCCATGCAGCTGAGCTTTTCCTTGGCAGTACTTTCTAACAGCCTGAATAAAGAGCATGTTAAACTACCTACTTTGGGGAGGAAAGCCCGTGGACTATTTCCTCAGGAGGAGGAGACAAGTGGATTTAAAACATATCATGTTTTTAGAGGACTAAGTTTTTCCTGCATGGAGGCATGGTATAAATATTACTTTAAAAATGCCATGTTTCTTAAAACACAATGGTTGTCCCAATATATAATATGAATGTAAACAAGATGCCTGTCAAGCATGGCTATAACATACTGCTTAATACACCCAACTTATAATATGCACTTATTAGTCTTGGTTCTCTTAATGAAAGGAACTAAGGACACTGCATAAATTCTTCAACACATGGTTCATTTCTCCAGCTGCCTTGTGCTGTGGAACATCAGGCTAACAAGAAGTGATGCTAACAAGAAGCTAAAACCAGTGTAGCAAATGGGGCATTTAAAATATATATAAACATACCGACCTTCACAAAGAAAAAAGCTATTTGGGGGGAACTAAATGGATCCCTAGACAGACATATTTTAGTTTAATATTCCATGTATTTTTCTACATGCTAACTCTGTAAGTTCTTCTCAATGGCAGAAAAATACTCTGTGAGAGAACAAGAAGCTGGCCTGCCATTATTCCCCGGCCTCATAATCTCAACACAACCATTTTAGGGGGGAAGGGTAAAAGGCAGCCACCTGAATTTCACCAACTTTCTTCGGTCACTTTAGGGCCATTCTCAAATACCAATATTTGTAGACAGCAGCTAGAGAAACCAAAGACTGGACCGCTTATTCTAAACAAACCATCTGGCAGCTTGTGGGGACTTGGGGGAAGCTGGGCATTTTATACACTGGTCCACAAGATATGGAGGATCACTCTGGGATCTCACTGCTTACTCTTCTAAAGGCTCACCAGAGAAATCGGTTCCCATTGTTCACTGAAGCCAAATATATATAGCAGTAATTTCTCATATAACTTTAGAATGAAGAAATGACTGGTCTTTTACCCCAAAGCATGCAGGTGTTAAACCAGCCTTGGAGCGGATGGTGGCCCTCATCTAACCATGCAACGCTTCATCCCTCTTCTATATTCTGTAACCTCCATCAATAAGCGCTAGTAGTGAGCAACTCTTGCAGAGAATGGAATGTCTTCAAAATGGCATTTTCTGTCGATTAAAGCCAGCTTCCCTGGGTCAGGAAGATTCCTGGAGAAGGGCATGGCTACCTACTCCAGTATTCTTGCCCGGAGAATTCCATGGACAGAGAAGCCTGGTGGGCTATTGTTTACGGGATCACAAAGAGTGGAGCGATCAACACTTCGAGTTTCACGGGGATTCCCCGAGGCTCCCTGGTAAAGAATCTGCTGCGGTTCAGGAGATGTGAGTTCAGTCCAACAGGTGGCGCTAGTGGTACAGAACCCATCTGCCAATGCAGGACCCATAAGAGGCTGCGGTTCCATCCCTGTGTCATGAAGATGCCCTGGAGGAGGAGATGGCAACCCACTCCAGGATTCTTGCCTGGAGAATCCCATGGACAGAGGAGCCTGGCGGGCTACAGTCCATAGGGTTGCAAAGAGTCGGACTCGACTGAAGTGATGTAGGCACATATGAGGCAACTTAATGAAAATATTTCAAGAGCAACTGCTTGATGAGGGGTGGGGGCTGCCTGGAAAAGATTACAAACTATTCTCAAAATGAAACCACCTGATGAACTTACAGGGTTTTAGAAGTGATGTTTAGTACTCATCCTGCTCCAGCCTGTAGACTATGTAGTATAACTCTCATGCATTTGTTATTAATTCTTTTAAAAGATAAATTAAAGAGCAAGCAGATGCAACAATACACCCTATTAAACACTGAGAGAACTCGCATCCCTCTGGCTACAGCCTGTGTAATATCTCAGGCTCCAGAAACCTAGTCTGCTCTTGGCCCAGCACCCTGCAGGCAGCCAGAGCTGGTCTGAACAGGTTCCAAAAGAACTCTGCTCCAACCCAACTGGGTATTGGTCAATTACCGCCGAGCATCGCTTAAGCTGAAAGGGATAGTTATCGGGGCCTAAAATCAGCTAGAAATGGAGCTGCTGCCATGTCAGCAGTCTGCCTTTCCTGAAGGCTCCAACACACAGCCTGGCTCTTCTGATTGCATCCAAGCTGATGTGGTCGCTTAAAAAGAGAGGGTGCCAGGTTTGTCTGTCACATTTCCCACCCCCCCAAGTCCTCTACCTCCAAGAAACAGCCAAAGAGGAAATTAAAGACTTAATATTAAAAATTAAATACCAATTTAAAACGGGGAATACAATACGCTCTGTTTGCGTGAAGGAACCCAGATAAATGTGTTAGTCAGTCAGTTGTATCTGACTCTTTACAACCCCATAGATTGTAGCCCACCAGGCTCCTCTGTCCATGGGATTTTCCAGGCAAGAATACTGGAGTGGGCAGCCACTCCCTTCTCCACTTCTTGACCCAGGGATCGAACCCAGGTTCCCACATTTCGGGCAGATTCTTTACCATCTGAGCCACCAGGGAAGTCCAGAGGGACCCAGAGTAAAGTAAAAACTGACATTCTTTTAACAATGTATAGCTCACTACCTAGATGTTTACAACAAAATTCCTATGGAAGATATATGGTGTGTATCTTCCCAATAAAACTTCTCATTCAATTTTTACCAGGATTTCTTTTAGGATGGCACAGATTAAATACCATAGAACCTCCTTTTCAAATAAAACCAAGACTTTAAGAAAAGTCCAAGTCTGTTTTTGGATTAAAACCCTTAAATTTTCCTGCTCTGATATCATTCAAAATGAGTTTTATTGGTAAGTGAATAGCTTCCATGAGGCAACCATTTTCCACACAGACCTCCAACTCCAAATCTCCTTAGCAGTGACCTCAACTTGACTTCAAATTTAACTGTACATGTCTAACCTCAAGGGCAGCGTCTCCAGCAAACCCCGGGTTGTCCTTATTTTGCTTTCTGAAGCAATGTGTGTATTGTAACTGGTCCATGATGACGGTGATGATTACATTAATAAAGCTACTGTTCCCTGGAGATGCGGCTTTGTGGTTTCCGAAGAGCCTTCTACCCTAGCCAAGAAGGAGGCAGAATTCTTGTATGGACTGTTTTGCAAGGCTTTGTGGCAAGGAAGAGCAGAATGTCATCAGAAGGAAACAACAATTAAAGGGGAAGGGAAATTTGAAGAAAACACAAACTAGGATTCCTTTCCAGGGGTGTGCTGAGCCCAGGCTATGGAGTACTACCAGAAATGAAGGAGAATGACCCTCCCAATCCACGCAGCCTCAGGCACCCTCTGTAGATGGATTTGCCAAGGCTGTGTCCAGAGAAGGCAATAGAAATGCAGTGTACATTCTAGATCACGTACTCGTGGAACAGATATACCCTGTGCATACAATGCAGATGAGCTCTTACCACGGTAACGAATATATCCTCGACTTGCTACTTCTGCCAACGCTCTACATCAGCAACTTGCAGGGATAAGACAGTGAGAGAGACACAGAGGTAGAAGAGAGGTCAGATAATAATGAGGGATTGGAAACATCTCAGGGACAGTCGTAGAAAAAATACAGTATTCAAAACTTGCTCTAAGGGAAAAAACAGAAACAAAAACTGGTGATGTAATCTTTCTTCCCTTTGCCCTGAATATTTTAACACCCTGAAGACCTCAGGTGGAAGCAGTGGTTCCGTACACACTCCACATGTCAGGGTATCCTTACCCTGATTTTCTTTTGTGTGTACATGATTTATATTCCATATTTCTAGATAGCGGACACTGAAACATATTACACTGCATTTAAAGAATAACCTTTGTATTTCTAAAGATATACTTTTCCAAAAGCAGGAAAAAAAGCAGGCCAAAATAACTTGTTTTCTAGTCTTGCAGAAGTGAACGACCAAGAGAGATACGCCTTACACATGATCGTAAACAGGAGGAGATACCAAGAACACATCCGGATAATATTACCATCTAACTTTTAGCCAGTGATTTCATTCGCTCTTCTTTTGCTAGCTATTTTAAATGTTGAGTGATTTTTTTTTTTGTTCAGATTATTAGACGTTAGGTTTTAAAAGTGACTAATATTTAATGAGGCAATAAAATGAAAAACTGAGTGGCAAGCTTTTCTCGTTGACATTTAATACAAATTGTACACTAGCCAAACAGCACACTATCAAGCCATTTTACGGTGGAGATAAATTCTGTGGAAAAAAGAGAAAATATACTTTTTCTCTTCTTACCTTTGACCCCCCCCTTCACACATTTATCTCAAACCCCTGACCTCCACTTTTGACAATCATCAATCGAGTCTCTGTATCTACGAGCTTGGTTTTCTTGCTTTAAAAAAAAAAAAAAACATTCCATATTTAAGAGAGGTCATGTGGTTTTGTCTTTTTCCATCTGACTGATTCCACTTAGCATAATGCCCTCAAGGTCCATCTTCAATTTCTTTCAATAATGTCTTATAGTTTTCAATATACAGGTTTTTCATATCCTTAGCTAAAGTTATCCCTAGGTATTTTATATCTCTTAATGCAATGGTAAGTGGGATTATTTTCTTAACTCTTCTTTCTGATAGTTTGTTATTAATGCATAGAAATGTAATAGGTTTTTCTATATAGATTTTGTGTCTGCTTTACTGAATTAATTTGTAATTTCTAACTAATGGAGTCTTTTTTAATGGTGTCTTTAGGGCATATATATATCACATCATCTAAAACATAGTGACAATTTCACTCCTTCCTTTCCAATTAGATGCCTTTTATTCCTTTTCCTCGCCTAACTGCTGTGACGAGGACTTCCAATAACATGCTGAATAAAAATGACAAGCATGGACATCCCTGCCTTGTTTCTGATCTTATAGGAAGAGCTTTCAGCTTTTAACACTGAGTACGATGGTGGCTTGATGAGAAAACTACATCATATAATGTAGGCTTGTCATATATGGATTTTTTTATGTTGAGGTACATTGCCTCTATATCTACTTTATTGAGAGTTTTTATTATAAATGGATATTTAATTTTGTCAAGTGCTTTTTTTGGTATCTATTGAGATGATCATATGACTTTTATTTTTATTTTTTATTTTTTTTGATCATATGACTTTTAATCCTTCATGTTGTTAATGCCATTTTATCACTCTGACTAATTTGTGGATGTTGAACTATCCTTGCTTCCCTGTGATTTTTCAATTGGTTTGTTGTTTCATCCCACAATAAGCCTAAGGGAATAGTTTTGCTCTTTCTACCAACTGCTGTTCCCACCTTCATTTTTCAAGTCTTGTTTGAGAGTTTCAGATTTACAAACGAAAAACATCCTGAATGTTTTCTAGCTTGATGAGACCAACATATCAGATCCAGTAGTTTTGAATAGAATAAGTCTAGGATTCAATCTCAAAGGTGGGGACTTCCCTGGTGGTCCAGTGGTTAAGACTCTGCACTTCCACTGCAAAGGGCATGGGTTCAATCCCTGGTCAGGGAAGTTCTACATGCCCCCTGGGTATGGCCAAAAATACCCCAAAACACAACAATACACACACAGTCTCAAGGGTGGTGCCTGGTGTGTAGAGAGGCTGACATCAGACAATCACATCATTTTAGCCAAAGAGTAACCAACAGAAGATTCTGATTTAATAGCCCACGGAGGGATCCAGGCATCAAGTTCTCATTTTCAAAGCTTTCTTTGTGATTCTAATGTTCCAGCAGGGTTAGTATTTCTATTTCAGAAAATGGTCACTATGCTTGTGAACTCTGTGCCTCCAGGAACAACACGGTCCCTTCTTCATCACTTTTGATACTTTATAAGTCTAAAGGAATTCTTTCATTTAAATAATGAATATTAACTGAGTACCTATAATTTGTAAGGCACTGTCCTCAGTGATATGAATAAGCAACGAACAACCTGTGGAGCTGACATTCTTGGAAAGTAAAATATTTTAAAAGTGCTTGCAGATTCATGAATTTAAAAGCCTACCTTTACTTGGAGACAAAAAAAAAAAAGTGTGTATTTATAGCCAGATTGTTTTCAATAAGGAATAATTTTTGTAAAGAGAGTCCCATTCCCAGGAAGGAATCTTAGAACCTAATCACCAGGATAAGAAAAACAATCCTTATTGTTCAAGGCATTGAATTTAATTAATTAAATTGAATTGAATTATTTAATTGTTCAAGGCATCTTCTTCAATTTCATGAAAGTTTTTCCCTTCAACAGCCTTAGTCTGAAAGTAGTTTAAAAAAAGAGATACACTCATAAATTTGAAGTACATCATTCATTCTGCGTAATCTCAGACTGAGGCAAGTCAAGGATTCTCTCCTTTGAAAAAGGAGAAAGTTTTGGAGTTTTCATTTGGGTATAAAACAAAATAAGAACAAAGCACAATGCAGATCCTTCCACTGCCTACTGTTTTACCCACATCCTGAATTTTTGTAGCTGTTTTGGTCCACAGATCTGTGAACAAGTGCCTCCTAGGGTACAGTATCGAACCACTCATTATCCATACCCAATCACCCCAAGATGTTAAATGTAAATAGCTTAGGAGGCACAGCCAAGATAGAGGGATAGGCTTAGGAAAACTCAAAACTTCCATCATGTTAGCTATACCAGGTATAGATCAGAAATACCACAGAGTCTTGGAACAGGAATCCAAATTCAACAGTGAGACCATCAGTAGAAAACTCTGTAGGACATCCTGCTGTTGCTGCTGCTGCTGCTAAGTCGCTTCAGTCGTGTCCAACTCTGTGTTATCCCATAGACGGCAGCCCACCATGCTCCTCCGTCCCTGGGATTCTCCAGGCAAGAACACTGGAATTGGTTGCCATTTCCTTCTCCAAGGCATGAAAGTGAAAAGTGAAAGTGAAGTTGCTCAGTCACGTCTGACTCTTAGCGACCCCATGGACTACAGCCTACCAGGCTCCTCTGTATTAACACAAAACCCAGAGCCCCTAGCAGGTGGCCTAGTTTGACATTCGAACCACATCTTGCACGTGGAGTTTTCATTAATACAAGTTTACCACGTGATAGACAATCTGTGTACATTTGCAGATGTGTGCACGGCCATCAAGCCTGCGTGCAGAGGGTAATTCTCCACCTGACGGTTGCTGAAGGTGATGTCCAATCAAAGTACAGAGCTCAGTGAACAAACGGGTTGCTTTGACAGGAAATTCCAACAACAATTTTAATTCTGATCAGGCTTCAGGAAATGGAAAGAATAAAAACACATCAATTATAGTGACAGGAAGTTTTAAATCACATGGTGAGCAGCTGCTGCCAAAAGATATGTCTGCCAGCTTTGTTAAGGAGCCTGGTATTTTGGTGTGACCAAAATTTTACACCAAAATGTTACAGGCTGACATCACTGCCTAATTGCATGTTATCTCTCTACAAGGGTAAAGAAAATGACACACTACTGAAAGCATATCATTATTACAGGAGGGAAAAAATATCAATTTAACTGTAAGGGCTTGGAACATGTTTAGGAAAAAACACACACACACACACACACATACAAATATATTCTCCCACAAAGAAAGCAGATCTGCCTGCCAGGTAAGTCACAACTGTCCACGGCTAATTAAAATCTTGTTTAATTCACACCCAGGGATAATGAGTACTCATTTCATTCCATGACAAAGGGTTAGATTCCTCTTTTCTGCCATTTGGGTCTCCTTTCCCTTTAAGTGCATGTCTTAATACTTTTAATCCAGATCATAGGGAAAGGATGTAGAGATCAGGGGCAAGGAACAAGTAAACACAGAATGGTCCATACAGGTTGTGGGGGGGCGGGAGGGGGATGAGGTTTTCTACAGAGTGTATCGAACAGGCTCTACCTACCTTCAGAAGAGTTTGAACTCAGTTACTCTAGACAAATTATAACACAGATTCGTTTCCTAGGATTTATAAAGTGCATTTCTAGAAAGTTCAAAGGGGGCTCAGAACGTTCTCTGGTTTTTTGCCTTTCCTGTTTCTGCTTAGGAACCTGGGGATCGATGTTAATGACTGTGTGCTCACAAATGGCCTGCTGAAGAGGTTATAACTCAAATTCCACTCTTCCTCACCCAATTAAAGATTTCCCTTGCTTTCCTAAAATTTCAAGGATTCTGGCATATTCTTCCCTTTTTAACTGATGAAGTCCTGGTGTCTTCACCTCCACTGGTAACATGGAAAAGTTACAGACTTTCTACTTTGGTCTTACAAGTTAGAAGCAATTGGCATCAAACACTAAAAATCCAACTCCTGAGTAATTTCATCATTCTCAGCATGTTATACCAACGGAGTCGGTACACACAGCAATATTTACAAACATTTGACATGTGCCAAGTTTTCAAAATTTAAAAATAATCCCTGCAGTTTTATACAAACAAAGAAATTTTTTACTTTTTAGCTTTTGTAAGAGGCTAAATGGAACAAACACAACTGATGAGAAAGATCATGGATTGTCATTCTAGGCTCCAAGAGGGTGGGTATAAATAACTTGTGGCTGTTGGCAGCTCCCACAACCTGCAGCGACACCATGAAATAATAAGCAGCTTGCTCCCTTACTTCTCACTGGCCTTTCCCATGTTTGTTTACAGGCCACATGATTTAGTGGGGAAAGTATGAGATTCTGATTCAGACTGAGCTGTGTGGGAACCCAGTTCCAAGTGTTTAGTTGCTTGTTTTCTCTTTGGCAGCTCTCTCATTTGAAAGTGGAAATAATAATGGTATTTAACTCATAAGGTTGCTGGAAGGATTAAACGAAACACTGAACTTAATGTTTTAATTAATACTCATACTGAGTATACGAGTGGACATACAAGAAGTATGTAATAGACATTTGATGATATCATTCAGTTATTGATGCTAATAACCCCGTACAGTTTACCTGTTTGCCTCATATTTTGCTACAAGGTGTTCTCAAATTCGGACCATCCCTCCATGACGATCTGCCTTTTAGTTCAGCTTCTTCACTGAGCAATTCTTGGCCAATGGTCTTCCTGTTCTGCTGCTGCTGCTGCTAAGTCACTTCAGTAGTGTCCGACTCTGTGCTACCCCACAGACGGCAGCCCACCAGGCTCCCTCGTCCCTGGGATTCTCCAGGCAAGAACACTGGAGCGGGCTGCCATGTCCTTCTCCGGTGCATGGAAGTGAAAAGTGAAAGTGAAGTCGCTCAGTCTTGTCTGACTCTTAGTGACCCTGCAGACTGCAACCCATCAGGCTCCTCCGTCCATGGGACTCTCCAGGCAAGAGTACTGGAGTGGGGTCCCATCTAAATCCCGTTATAAGCTGTGTCCATAACTATGGAGAAAGCAGCCCTCTCTGGACAGCAAACTCTTGCCAGCCCTAGTTTCTCTGTGGCTGCCCAGCTTCTGCTATAATTAGCACAGTGTCCAAGACCTCACAGACTGGGGAGGCTTAATGCCTCCTGCTGGCGACCCTCACCAATCACTGCCCCACGAACTAAAGAGTGGAAAAGATGGTCTCTGGCTTCCTCCTCCAGCTGACTCTCAACTTGGAGTACATCTCCAGGGCCAGCCAGCCTTGATTTCATTATGAATCCCTTAGATCATAACTAGAGTAAGTCAGGACTCTTACATTGCTACAAGCTAAGTTGCTTCAGTCATGTCAGACTCTTTGCAACCCTATGGACCATAGCCCACCAGGCTCCTCTGTCCACAGAATTCTCCAGGCATGAATACTGGAATGGGTTGCCATGCCCCTCTCCAGGGGATCTTCCCCACCCAGGAATCGAACCTGCGTCTCTTATATCTCCTACATTGGCAGGCGGGTTCTTTACCACTAGCTCCACCTGGGGAGCCTTATTATTACCTGGAAGGATCTCCAAAGAAATGGTCACTAATCAGATTTAGAAGACACACCCTTGCACAACCTATGCTTGCCGTGTTAAAAACTTGGGATCTCCAAGGATGCTGGGTCTGGATGGATGAGGGAGGCAATTACAGGCAGGTAATTACAATATCATGTGATAGTGTTTAGTATCACACTGATATGTTAAATAGTGAACAAATTTCTTCACGAGCTGGAGCAGGAGACAAAACCCCAGGCTTCATCAGATGTTCTATTTTGTTTGGCAAATGGTTACCCACAGAGGCACCAAATAAATTTTCATTTCACTTCAAAAATCTTAATTTCGGCCTTCCCCAGGGCAGACGGCTTCAAGAGATTCCAAACCCAATTCTCCAAATCCCAAGCCAATCAGCACGCTGCTGTTTCGTTTCTGATTTCTGTTTCCTGCTCCTGCCACTTGGCTCTGTTTGACATCTGTCTATACGAGCTATATTCTCCGTTGACGCTACTCACTCTGGCAGGGCAAAGAAACAAACTCTGCGTCTGGCTGTGCTGTTCTTCGCTAATCCCTGGTTCTCTAGGTTTCACCCCATCAGCAGTCTTTGACACCTAACGTCATACACGTGCAAGCTGACATTCATGGAGCGCCAGCGATATGATGGACGCTGGACAGAAACAGGAGTAGGCTCACGTTCTTAAGCCAATTCATGAGACTCTAAAGCCCAGACAACATTTCTTATTACACTGAACTTTCTGTGAGTTGTTGGGAATCATATTTCCTATTTGTCATTTTTAAAGTCTTAAAGGACTAGACATTTACAAATCCGATTGTCTGACACCCAAAGGATACTTTCCTATAGTGCCACTGACATTTCTCCTAAATGGACGTCATGCACTTCCCCAACCCTTCCTCTGATTATAAAACCAGGGGAAAGGACTGAGAAATGAACAGCACTTTCTTATGTTACAAGTCTGCTCTCCAGGTGCTAATTAACACACTCGCTTATATATAGTTCTCCTATTATCTTCACGTAGTAGGTAAAGTTTCCATCTGACTTTTTAATATTATAGCCCATAAGGATGAATAAAGATGTGGGACTTTGGTCAGGAAGAGGAAAAAAAAAATATCAGGTATTATGGAATCTAGAGAAATGGTACAGATGAGCCTATTTGCAAGGCAAGAATGGAAATGCAGACATAGAGAATGGACGTGTGGTCACAGGAGGGGAAGCGACAAACTGGGAGAGTAAGACACATATATACACTCCCATGTGTAAGATACATAGCTAGTGGGAAGCTGCTCTATATAAGAACACAAGGAGCTTATCTCAGCGCTCTGTGGTGACTTAGAGGGGCAGGATGAGTATGATGGGAGGAGGCTCAAGAGGGAAGGGATATAAACACACATGTATCGTTGATCCACTTCCTTAAATAGCAGAAACTAATAACACTGGAAGGAAATTGCATTCATTTTTTAAACAGGTAAGTTACTTTGGAAATTAGCTTTCTAGGAGAGAATTCTAAAACATGCTAGTATTTAGTAGCCAAGACCAGGAAGTTACTTTTTCAACCCTCTCTTTTCATAACCCACTGTGCCAAAATATATAAAGAATTACTAAGAAACTAAGAAAAAGTGAAACAAACTTAAGAACTTTCACAACTACAATTCTCTCTGCTTGCTTTACTACAGGCTTTGATTTTTTTTTTTTTCCCCTTAGACCAAAGACTAAGCTGTAAAGTAAGCTTTATAGATAGCTATTCCTTTTCAAAATGGGCCATCTGGATTAGCTGGCTAGAGATGCCATATCAGACTGGGTGGCTTAAACAACAGAAATGTTCCTCCTCACAGCTCTGGAGGCTGGAAGTCTAGGAATATGGTGTCAGCAGGGTGAGTGTTTTATGGTGTCTTCTTGCTGTGCAGATGACCGTCTTCTCTCACGATCTTCATATGTTCTCCCTTCTGTGTGCATCTGTGATCAAATTCATCCTTCTTATATGGACACTAAGTCATACTGAATTAGAGTCACCCCCATGACCTCATTTAACTTAACTCTTAACTCTTTAGAGACCATATCTCCAATAAATACAGCCACAGTCTGAAATTCCAGGGGTTAGGTGACTTCAACATCTGAATTTGGGGGGTGATACAATTTAGCCCCTAACACCCCCTAAAAAAATCCTTTGCAGGGGCACCTTCTATTACATTAAAGATCTGTTTCTTAAAGCTGTGTTCAGGTGGAATTTTAATAAACAAGAAGTTCCCAACCTTGCAGCATCAACTTCACCAGAGAACTTGTTAGAGATGCAAAATTTGAGGAACACCCCTCAAATCTCTGAATCAGAAATTCTGAAGTGGGAAGGGACTGAGTATTAATATATTCTGTAGGTAATTCTGATGCATGCTAAAGTTTGAGAACCACTGAAATTAACCAAATGACAATTTAAACATGCTCAAAGAGGCATTTTAAATGGAATACTGGGGTAGATTTTTTTTTTTAATAAAGCAAAAAGACCTCTTTCTAAAATATTTTCTTTATATATATATATTATTTTTTAAAATATAAATTTATTTATTTTAATTGGGGGTTAATTACTTTACAATATTGTATTGGTTTTGCCATACATCAACATGAATCCACCACAGGTATACACGTGTTCCCCATCCTGAACCCCCCTCCCTCCTCCCTCCCCGTATCATCCCTCTGGGTCGTCCCAGTGTACCAGCCCCAAGCATCCAGTATCCTGCATCGAACCTGGACTGGCGATTCGTTTCATATATGATATTATACATGTTTCAATGCCATTCTCCCAAATCATCCCACCCTCTCCCTCTCCCACAGAGTCCAAAAGACTGTTCTATACATCTGTGTCTCTTTTGCTGTCTCGCATACAGGGTTATCGTTACTATCTTTCTAAATTCCATATATATGTGTTAGTATACTGTAAAATGTAAATCAGTGAATCATCACCTGCTAATTCTGGGTCATGGAAATTCTATTTTTTTTTTTAAGGTATCTTACTTTTAAAATAATTTTATTTATTTATTTTTGGCCGCCCTGGGCCTTCATTGCTTTGTGTGGACTTTTCTCTAGTTGCAGTCAGCAGGAGCTACTCTTCATTGCAGTGCCCAGGCTTCTCTTTGCAAGGGCTTCTCTTGTGGAGCACAGGCTCTAGGGTGGAGGGGCTTCAGAAGTTGCTGTGCCTAGGCTCTAGAGCGCAGGCCCAGCACTTGCAACTCACGGGCCCTAGAGCGCACGGGCCTCGATAGTTGAAGCACGCAGGCTCAGTGGTCATGGCTCACCGGCTCTAGACTTAAGGCTCAGGAGTTACGGCGCCTGGGCTTAGTGGCCCAGTGGCATGCGTAATCTTCCTGGATCAGGGATTGAACCTGAGTCCCCTGCACTGGCAGGCAGATTCTTATCCACTGTGCCGCCAGGGAAGTCTGGAAATTCTAATCTTTAATGCTAGCCTTAGAAAGGTGCATCAGTATTTCACATGACTGAGGCAAATGTTCATATCTGATCACTATTTTGAAGTATATGTATAAACATATATGTGAATATATAGATATATATTGCTGCTACTGCTGCTAAGTCATTTCAGTCGTGTCCGACTCTGTGTGACCCCACAGACGGCAGCCCACCAGGCTACCCGGTCCCAGGGATTCTCCAGGCAAGAACACTAGAGTGGGTTGCCATTTCCTTCTCCAATGCATGAAAGTGAAAAGTGAAAGTGAAGTCGCTCAGTCGTGTCCGACCCTCAGCGACCCCATGGACTGCAGCCTTCCAGGCTCCTCTATCCATGGGATTTTCCAGGCAAGAGTCCTGAAGTGAGGTGCCATTGCCTTCTCCAATATATATTGCTAACCCGTATCTTTAGCCTACTAATTTCTACTACATTGACTCGTTACTGTCTCTCATGTTCTGTTTCTATTTATTCAGGTCAATCTCCAATTGCAGTTCCTTCCAGCTACTTCTCCCAAGCATTTCTCATTCCTTGAAAGGAGATCTCCCATGCTGAACTGAACACCGATCAAAATTCCTTACATCATATTACCTCAGAATTACCAAAATTACAGATTTAAGTGGAGGTCCTTCCAGTTTTTTCCTCTTAGATTCTAGAATTACAAATCAGTTCAATTGAGAAGACAGATGCTTTTCTAGCTGTTGTGTGCCCAGGGATAGAAAAATTACTTCTAACAGCTACTAAGTCATGTTCTGATTGTTGTTGTTTTAGTCCTAAATATTTCAGCAGCAAATATGAAACATAAGAAACTCAGAGGTGGCCCACTGAAACCAATTTTATCCCTTTTGCAGGCAACCAGGCCTTTGGCAATTTTTGTCCAAAAAAAATTATATTTTGGCAGAACATTCATGCAAAATACACACAGACACACACACTTACTCACACATGACTGTGAGCACTTTTCTCCTGTGAGTAACTGCTGGACAATGGAAGGACCACTATCCTTTCATCATCTAGTTAAATTCAAAATTCACACATTCTCTGACCAGTAACAAAAGCACCTTCAATGTGATTTTTATTTTTTATTTAAAAAATAATTGCTCATCCAAATGATAGGTGCTGCGCTTTATTAGTGTTTAGACTAATGATATTTTCATGAAGTCATTCAACCTAAACAGAGCTGGACATTCTAAAGTTATCGAGCAGGGGTCCCCAGTCTCCAGGACCTAACTCATGCCTGATGATCTGCGGCATAGCTGATGTAAATAAAGTGCATAGTAAATGTAATATGCTTGAATTATCCCCAAACTATCCCCCGATCCTGGTCTGTGGAGACACTGTCTTCCACAAAACCGGTTCCTGGTGTCAAAAAGGTTGGGGACTGCTGCTTTAGGGCATGGCAGAAAGAGAAATGAAATGTTACTGAACAGGGAACAGGGCCCCTGTGATCACTGCACACTGTGTCAGGAAGATTTACCCTCCAGGACACTAGCTCTTAACAAGTCAACGGGCCATGGGTAGATGCCTCAATACTCAGATGAAAAACAAAGAACCCTTCCCAAGAATCATGCATCAGGCTCACACATCATTTTAAATACCATATCAGGGGGCTCGCAGACTCTAAAATCAAACTCTCATTGTTAAGGGACAGACCTTACGTCTATCTTGGACTCAATTACAGACATCATTAGAAATGGGAGAATGATATTACCTCTTCTCTCCAAGGATCTGTGTAAAAATGTTTTATAACATTTGAAATATGTGTGTTCAATTTTTTACTAAAACTTCCAAAGAAATCAGTAAAACCTAGTTCCTACTCATGAAGAAGGGTGAGACTTTGATAGGGGATGTAGATGCTGTTGGAGAAAGGGATAGCTACCCAGTCCAGTATTCTTGCCCGGAGAATCCCATGGACAGAGGACCCTGATGGGCTATAGTCCAATGGGTCGCAAAGATTCAGACACAACTGAGCAACTAAGCGTGCATATAGATGCTTTAATAGGGGCTGCTGCTGCTGCTAAGTCGCTTCAGTCGTGGCCGACTCTGTGTGACCCCATAGCCGGCAGCCCACCAGGCTCCCCCGTCCCTGGGATTCTCCAGGCAAGAACACTGGAGTGGGTTGCCATTTCCTTCTCCAACGCATGAAAGTGAGAAGTGAAAGGGAAGTTGCTCAGTCGTGTCCGACTCTTAGCGACCCCATGGACTGCAGCCTACCAGGCTCCTCCATCCATGGGATTTTCCAGGCAAGAGTACTGGAGTGGGGTGCCATTGGGCACAAGGACATTTTGTAACTAGTTTAAATGAGAGAGGTCATTCCACTAAAAGGGATAGAGGGAGTAAGAAGCTTCAAGGCATTAGTTAGGGGCCTTATAGGATGGGAAGAATTTAAAAGATGTAGTTGGTCAGAGAAGGAGGTGGAAGGGAAGAGGAGAGAGAAGATATTTCAGAAGGGAAAAACCTCGGTAAAATGTTAAGACACTACAATAGTTCTCAGAATCTCCTTTGGTTACAGCAGTGATCCTTAATCCCAACTGGGAATTCTAATTAACTAGAGAGATTTTAAGACCCCACCCAAGACCAAGTAAATCTGAATTCCTGGCGGTGAAACCCAGACACGTGTATATTTTTAAAGTTCCTCACATGATGGTAACATGCAACCAGGGTTAGGAACCACTGGAGCAGAACATAGAGACCGATTTGTGGAGGGTGGAGACTGCCTAAATAGGTGAGGGTCAGACTCTGGAGGGCCCCTCTGCTCACAAGGCATTCTGCATGGAGCGAGAAGTCATGGAAAGTTTTTAATCAGGGGAGTAGCATCATCAGGGCTGTCTTTTTGAATTACGGTTTGTTGAAAGCTGCCCTGTCATATATATTCAACACAGACAGACTGAGTAAATAGGAAATGGGCCTGACTCTATCTTCCATGTCCAGTTGCCATGGAAACAGAATACCATCACTCATGACGGGCATGCTTCCCACTTGTCCCCTGTGATTATTGCTGCTCCCTTCCATATGTTCTTCCGTGAGACTGAGGTATCTTTTTTGCCTATTGTGCCTCAACTGTCTGGAGTTTCCTCATCCTTTTTTTTTTTTTTTTTAACTTTGCCTCCTTGGCAAGAGTTTGTGCAGTCACTCAAGCAGCACCGTTGGTCAATTGACTAAAGTCAAGATAAGACAATCCTGAAAATGTCCTGAAGAAATGTGCTTGCTTCCCAAAGGAAAGAGGCTACCTGGTCTGAGGCAGAAGGGCTCACAGGAAGAAGCTTAAAGTCAGGAAGTACAGAGTGTGGATTTTGGCTTGGTTATCTGTCCTCAAGTTAAGCTCTCTGAATCTTTGTTTCCTTATAAAATATAGAATAATGCAATCTGTCTGTCAGAGGAATGAGGACTGTAGACAAAATGTGTGGATAGCATGTCATACTTAGCATGTAATAGGAGCTCAATTAATGGTAGCCACTATTATTAATTAATGTCACCTCAACTCCTGGGTAAGGAAATGGCAACCCACTTCAGAATTCTTGCCTGGAGAATCCCATGAACAGAAAGTCACATGGGTTACAGTCCATGGGGTCCCAAAGAGTCGGACACAACTGAGCGACTGAAAGTGTGCACACACACAATCCTAAAAGTAGGATTCATAATATGACTTCTGTTAGTTCATCTTCCTTCAGAGATGGTATTTTCATAAAAATTACAGGACAAAACATGAAGTGCAAAGAATAAATATTTTTACTTTCCTTCTTTCTATTACTCAGTGACATTTCTGAAAGCGACATGGCTACCTAAAATGATTCTAGTTTTGAAAAGCTAAGACCAGGTGTATGTATAAAAATAAGAATTCTAAAATAACATGCCATTCTAGCTCTGGAGAAAATTAAGAGGGTCTAGAAATGAAGGGATATTTGGTGATACTGAATCAATGGAAAACATTTCATGGAGACATGAAGGCATCTAATTAGAATGTGTGCAAATGATAATCTTTAAGTTATGATTTATGAATACTGATAGCAATTATTGTATCAAGCATTTTGCATGGAATTTTATTTTTTATGAATTACATTTGATATTTACTACATCCCTGTGAGGATCCCTGGCTTTAAGCTTCTTCCTGTGAGCCCCTCTGCCTCAGACCAGGTAGCCTCTTTCCTTTGGGAAGCAAGCACATTTCTCCAAGGCATTTTCAGGGTTGTCTTATCTTGACGTTAGTGAATTGACCAACAGTGCTGCTTGACTGACTGTACAAACTCTTTCTTTACTAGAAGAAACTGAGGCTCAGGGAAGTAACAGAAGATGGTGCTGTGTGTGTGCACCTATGAGCTGGTTTTACGTCTATTATCCTTCTATCCTCTCTTCATCATGTCTACCGTCATTTCACTGGCTTTTCAAGAAATCACAGTCAGAGATTCTCACGGTCATGGAACCACTTCCTCTCTGCAATTCTAGCTGCCGCCCCTGCTGGGTTCCATAGAATCATGAAAATATTGTCATATATGTAATGGAGATGATATAAAAGACTGCATTCCTTAGTAGTACTTTACCATTTTAAAAGTCTAAATATGGGGGGAGGGAATGGGTCAAGATGAGTGCTACTTCCCTGCTGTTCTCTTGCCATTACCATCAAAAATCAATTTCCAGAAGCAGAATTTGAGTCTGTTCAATCAGATGGCTTCACTGATTCCTCCTTCAAAGTTGTATTAACAATTCATTCTTTAAAAATATTAAGAAAATGTACATGTCTTTATATTAAAAGAAGACATTAAATATACAAAAAAAGACATTAAGTTCTATCACTGAAAATCTTCTAATATTATGTCTAAAATTGATGCTGAGAACCTTCTTTATAAATAGTTCTTGTTTGTTAGAGGAGAATCACTGGAACCACTTGGCCAAATGAAGTGGACTTTAAGAGGAAATTCCATAATGGCCTATTCTTCTTTATACTTCAAAGAATAATACATATAGCAGATCTCTCAAAGTGTTGCCAGATTTGAATTTCTTAAAAATCCTTCACTGCCAACATACTGCTAGTGTTGAAACACAACCCATGTCTCTCACAGCTTCAACAAACACATTTAACACACTTATGCATACACTGTTTAGTGCAAACATGACTCACTTAAGTCGAAAGGGCTTTTTTTAAATTTTAGTATTTCATCACCATGTCATTCTACGGAAACTACCTTGGGGCTACTATGAAGTAGTTTCAAATATCCCAAATAAAACATCATTACACATGAGCAGAAACGGCACATGAGCACATGGCATTCAGTCAAGAAGAATGGCATCCTTCTTGGCTACAGGCAACTTTATAAGCTGCATGCACTTTTAATTAAACTCATTAGAAAGGCTGTGTCTCTCAGTAGATTTGAGGGCAGATAGAACCACTTAACAATAGCCAAGACCTAATCCAGTTTGTCAGAACTAATAATAATACAAATGCAATTTCTCACTCAGGGACACATCCAGAAAGTTCACGATTGAGCAATTGTGATGCTATTTTTTAAAGTAATATTTATAAATTATTGCAAGATGTTGCCAGCCGCAGACCATGGTTGCAATGTCTAATTCCAAAGAGCTGATAAAAGGTGCTATTAATAAAAAGGCACATTTTGGGGCAACTGACATAACTAATTGATCAAGTAATTTGAGTAAAAATACAAGATTTCACTAGGAAACCCGGATGGGGATGAAATCACTCAATTTTCCAAACACCAGAAGGCCTTGAAAAAAGAGGAGCCCACAGAACACTTTAATGTCTAACCAAAACCAAATAAAATGATCCCAACGTACAAATAGGCTTCAGATGATATAATGTGACGAGAGGTTTCAGCTATGCAGGCAAACCTTTCATTTTCTTACCCAAATATGCCAAGCCAAAGATTACCAAAATAGAGAGGGAGGGGAAAAGTCTTATTTCCTCAGTCTCTATAAGAGTGGCAAGGAACCTTTTTTTGCCCTCCTTTGCAAGTCTCACTGTACACCTCACTAAACTCATACTCAACATCACATTTGGATCTCAAGATCTGGGTTAAATTAAAGCAAAATAAGATAAAATGGACCCAGATGGACATGAATTTACCTAGGCTGACACTTCCAGTAATGGGCACTGGAAGACGAGTAACTACCACCCCACCCAAGGACTCCCACAGTAGCCAAAATCAATGCTTGTCTGGAGCGCCTGAAGATGCCTGGGACAATGCTAAGTTCTGTGAAATGACTGCTGAGGTTACCGCTATGCCCTGGTCTGAGGCAAGAAGAAACAGCTGCTCATACTCTCTATTCAGGTGCTTTAAGAAACAGGGACTCTCTCTCTGTCCTCTTTTTCTTGGGAAAATGGACACATCCTCAAACTTGTCGTTATTAAGAAACCCTCAGTTTGTGGCCAGAACACTGTCCTGGCCCATTTTGGGAGGGGGAAACTGGTATCCCAGATATATTTCTTGAGACCTCCAGCAGCAATATGAATCTCTCTCATTGAAGTAATAGTTTAAGGAAAGGCATTGTGCCATCATTTTCTCATTTCATCTTTGTAACATCCTCTTAAAGAAAGGGCTGAAAGGAGATAGGACTTTTGTGATGTCTGAACAAATCAAAATGGTGGTTCAAGAGAAGGATGATGATTCTGTTGCTAAAGACTACCATGGAGAAAATAGGAATTGGAAGGACATTTTAAATGATATCCATAAAGAGAGGAAAATACATGCAAAGCAGGGGGTCCTCAGCCGGAGTGTGCATGGAACCAATGGGAGTTATGAGACCAGTGATGCACAGAACAGATCTGACCCCCTGTGAACAGTTAATAAAGCGCACACTCATACACACTTCATTACAGTCACACCCATTTCATCATATTTTGCTTCTTGTCTTGAACTAATATTATCCAACATACCACGCATGCATGACCCTCTGCCTGCTTCCAGATGCTTATTTCATTAGGAAGTATGAATGGGCTGTCAGGGCCTGCCAAATGACACTAGAGAACAATCAAATAGGGAAGATTAAAAGTTATCATCACTTTCTTTGAGGTTTCAGCTCAATCCTTCTTCCCAGTACCAGAAGAAAGAAAAGAGTATTAGCAACATCCTGAGCCTTCAATACACCAAACTCACAATGAAAAAAGCCAATTGCTCTACTGACCATAAGGAAACAAACTTCACATTGCAAGTTTGGGGCTGTTACATGAGACTGACTATTCTCTCATAGTCCCCAAATGACCCTGTTTTATGAAAAGGAAAGCTTCTCTATCGGATATGTTTTCCTGCAACACAATCATCTGAACTGTTATCAAACCTGACAATTTTATAGGAAATCCTATTCCACATTAGGACTCTGTGATTGTAGTCATTAGGGTTGTGTGTTGCTGTTTTTAACATGTCATCAGATACAACAACCTCCCTGGGTCCCTGTCCTCACAAGCCACTTTCTAATTTGCACAGTTAGTCCTACCACACTGGTCCACACCAGAACTCCCTGCTGGCTCAGATGGTAAAGAGTCTGCCTGCAGTGTGGGAGACCCGAGTTGGATCCTTGGGTCAGGAAGATCCCCTGGAGAAGGAAATGGAAACACACTCCAGTATTCTTGCCTGGAAAATCCCATGGAAGGAGGATCCTTGCAGGCTACAGTCCATAGGGTTGCAAAGAGTTGAACATGACTGAACAACTTCACTTTCACAAGAGAATGCAAATCAAAACTACAATGAGGTATCATTTCACAACAGTCAGAATGGCCATCATCAAAAAAAATACACAAACAATAAATCCTGGAGAGGGTGTAGAGAAAAGGGAACCTTCTTGCACTATTGATATGAATGTAAATTGATACAGCCACAATGGAGAACAGTATAGAGATTTCTTTAAAATCTAGGAATAAAACTACCATCAGTTCAGTTTAGTTGCTCAGTCGTGTCCGACTCCTCGCGACCCCATGAATCGCAGCACGCCAGGCCTCCTTGTCCATCACCATCTCCCAGAGTTCACTCAGACTCATGCCCATCGAGTCAGTGATGCCATCCAGCCATCTCATCCTGGGTCATCCCCTTCTCCTCCTGCCCTCAGTCCCTCCCAGCATCAAGGTCTTTTCCAATGAGTCAACTCTTTGCATGAGGTGGCCAAAGTACTGGAGTTTCAGCTTCAGCATCATTCCTTCCAAAGAAATCCCACGGCTGATCTCCTTCAGAATGGACTGGTTGGATCTCCTTGCAGTCCAAGGGACTCTCAACAGTCTTCTCCAACACTACAGTTCAAAAGCATCAATTCTTCGGCACTCAGCCTTCTTCACAGTCCAACTCTCACATCCATACATGACTACTGGAAAAACCATAGCCTTGACTAGACGGACCTTAGTCGGCAAAGTAATGTCTCTGCTTTT